>OY294018.1:12445829-12981967 GCA_958510785.1 Exephanes ischioxanthus | reverse complement strand
GAGTCGAAACCCGACATGTCCAGGCAATGTCCCCCGCTGCGAGACACACGTAATGACCGGCCCGATCTTATCAAGTCCGGAGCCCAGGCTTCCTCGCCATTGTACACTTATCTCGACTGCCTCGCGCTCGGTCAGCTCACTGTCTTGAGCCGGGACGGAGAACGAAAATTGTGGCCAGTCCGAAGATGAGGCTGGGAGAGGGCTGGAGTGAAAGAGGGTACCTCCCTCGATCCTGTCCTCTTCCTCCAGGCTGGACGACGACCAAGTGGTCGCAGCGGAGGACGACGACGACGACGACCTACCGTGCTTCTCGCAATCCCATCTAACATCTCGTACGGCGGGCTCTCTACCTACGCCAGGTATATACTCCGCTCTGTCAGTGAATTGCGGCTGGAATGGCTGCCCAACCGCCAAGCTGGACGGATCCCAAGGATGCGGCGACTCCGGCCCGGGAACAATTCGCGTGGAGCGTGTCTTCTCTACTTTGTCGATTGAGCTCCTGCTGTTGGGATCTTGCGAAGTCCAGTTGGACGCCGGCTAAAGGATGACGCGGTTACTGTCGCACCGTGGTGCACACGCGTGCTCACTGATAGTGGTCCGGGTATGTGACCGCTAGTAACAATGAGCGACCGCGGTGAACGCCTTATGTGAGTATGTGAAAAGGAACATTATTGGACTGAAGTCGGAATGAAGAGCTGAGATGGTCGCGGCGACGGAAACATTAATTGAGGCGACAAAAAAAAGCTGATACGCTGGTAGAAATTGTAGAGCTTTTCACAGTAAAATAGGTAGGTTTCTTGTCCGCAAACGTCCGCAGTTAGTTTCTTGGTAAATTGCCAGAAAAAAAATTGTTTATTTTACAAAAAAAAAATATTAATTGTGCAAATATTTTTTTGAAAAATTCACAACAAAAGAATCGTGGACTTTTGGATAAGAAAAAATTGTATACATGTATATATTCTTTATTTATTCGTGTACGGTTTTCTCAAGCTTTTACATCCTTCTCATACCCAGATAGCCAACCGTAGCACAAGCAAAGAAGGGCAATTGCTTGCCATCGAGCTTTGCTGTTTACTTGCCAGCAATATTGCAACAATAGTTTCTAGCACGAAATTGCAGCATATTAGTAGCGAAAATCCCGCGACGTTTCCTGTACGCTCATTTGTTATTCTTAGCGGCCGGGAAAGAGATCAAAATTCCTTCCCATCGGAAGCCTACTTCTCATTACACATTTCCTCAATCCGTGTTATTGCTAACGCTAATGAAAGATTATTTTTCCATGCGATGAATGTTACATGGTGATGAGTTATTTAAGAGTTTGTCTGTCTAAGAGTTTCTAAGATTTCACGCAAAATAACCGTGACTCAAGCAAACTAATCTTCGTAGTGAGTCGTAAAGCGCCAGCAAGCCTTGCTGACAACTTGCTGACAATATGCTCCCAAGAATTTTCGGCTTTGAATGCTGGCAAAAACATAGGCAATTTTGCCGCCATCACATGCGGACATATGCTGCCCATTTGCTGGCGGGTTGTTGGCAAAATGCTATCTGGGTATCCCTTTCGCATACTTAGTTTAGCTTAACTTAATTTAGATTAAAATCTGCGTGTGACAAAAAAAAAGTTTTGTCAGAAGTACAAACTTTTTCACTGTGTACATCGCGTATAGCTTTGTGCAAAATATACTGGGATGAAAGAAATTTGTCGCTGACAGCAAAAAAAATAAATTTTGGAGCGAAAGGCTTAATCCTTTAAGGGTGGAATCTCAGCAGGACGTGTCTAGCCTACAAAAGTGGAGGAAATTGCACGGCATGCGAAAACGTATTTCACGTTAGACTTAATTCCAGCTATAACAACATTACCACCGTCAAACAAAAAATAAAAATTCCATAATAAGGTAGTCCGTCCCGTTTTGCATTAGTATGCTATGCTTAATACATAATGTCGCCGTTTATTTCGTGCGAGAGATACGCGCCGGAGTGGAGATTATCCGTAGATCCCGCAGGAGGACGATCTTAATTATGGAGAGAAAAAGCGCTCTTAAGGTATACCCGTCACGGAATATGGGGTGCGCGGGACGGCTCGATTATCTCTGAGCAGTAGTCGCGCAGAGCCAGCAGTTAAGCGAATTAGAGTGGGGGGGGGGGGGGGGGAGGAGGGGAGACGGCGGCGAGGAAACTTTGTGAATCGAGGTCTAATCGGCTATACCATGGGGCCGGCTGGGGGAGGTGATTTTCAAGAACCCAATCCTTCTGCTTTGCCCTATCCCGGGGACATATTCACCGACTCAGCATTTCATAGGATCCGGTATACAATTTTCAATGACTATGCCGATAAGTAAATTGGTGGAATAATATATCTTCGGCATCCTCATACTTTATGCAGTGAAGTAAAAAAACTCGATATTCGCACTTCGCGCCTCCGGGTTTGCATGATACTTGTGGGATCTCCAGTAGGTCGTAGCAGACAAAGCGAAAATGAAGGAGATGAAGAAGATGAAGAAGATGAAGAAGATGAAGAAGATGAAGAAGATGAAGAAGATGAAGAAGATGAAGAAGATGAAGAAGATGAAGAAGATGAAGAAGATGAAGAAGATGAAGAAGATGAAGAAGATGAAGAAGATGAAGAAGATGAAGAAGATGAAGAAGATGAAGAAGATGAAGAAGATGAAGAAGATGAAGAAGATGAAGAAGATGAAGAAGATGAAGAAGATGAAGAAGATGAAGAAGATGAAGAAGATGAAGAAGATGAAGAAGATGAAGAAGATGAAGAAGATGAAGAAGATGAAGAAGATGAAGAAGATGAAGAAGATGAAGAAGATGAAGAAGATGAAGAAGATGAAGAAGATGAAGAAGATGAAGAAGATGAAGAAGATGAAGAAGATGAAGAAGATGAAGAAGATGAAGAAGATGAAGAAGATGAAGAAGATGAAGAAAAAGAAAACGAAGAGAAGGAGGAAAGCAGATCGTTAACGGGTCTGGAAGGACAGGGGTTCCCGTAAGCGTCTCAAGGACAACTCGAAATCTCTCGTCGGGTACGGAGAGATCGCAGGCTTGCAGCTTCCCGGAGGTTCCAGCAGCGCGCGGCGTCGTTGCACTGCTCCTGACTTCGCATTTACGTAGATATCTCGGTGAATGCGCGAGTGCTTCGCTATACTGGCAAGTAGGTAGGTAGGGAGATATACCCGACGTACAGGCTACGTACAACGTAGTGGTCCCCACACGCCCGGTGCACTACTTCGAATGCGACAGGCTTCATGAATATTAATGCAAGTCGCACGGATTTGAAACTTGGGCGAGGACGAGCGGAAGCTCAGCGGTAAGTGAAAGAGTGGGAGAGGGACAGAGGAGAGGGCATAGGTTTGCGGAGAGAACGAAAGCATATATAGATTTAGCCACCGGTTTAATTCCGACTAAAAGCGTTTGTTTTACGTGTTCCAACTGAGAACTGCGGAACGGGCAACCGCTGTTACGGCTTTTGGTCCGACCGTGGGTACGGATCGTGGGACTAGGCACAGGGATGAACCGAGCGCGATATCCACGATCGCGGATAACAATGTAACGTGCGTGGGCAACTACCGAATTTTCGGAGAATAGACGGACGCTGAGTTATACTTTGATCGGGTCATCGATATTCTCATTCTGCATCAACCTATATGTGAATGTGGTCCGCTAGGATTATCACGTAAATCAATAATATATAGACGGGTCCATATTCGCCAGTCTTACTCTGTGTTTGTTCATGCACAAACGGGAGATTACGTTCCGGTGATCTAGAAATCTGGACGGCCGCGCGGCAATCTAACTTGCGGTTCTGAAAGAGCCCGTGACGAGCTTTGGGACAGCGGCAATGAAGTCAAAGCCTTTTGGAGGGGTGCAAGAGGAATCCATGATAGGAAATTCAAACTGGAGCTCTACCAGACCCATCCACATAACATTTTGCAGGCATAGGGTAAATCCTCATCATAAGATTAATCATCAACGGCCATTGCTAAATGGCTGCCAAGTAAAATGCGTAGTGCGATGTAGTACAAGGGGAAACAAGTTGTCACGAACTTTAATCACGAAACAGAGATAAAGGTGGTGAATGTGGAATGGTTTGTGCATGATTGATTTACGTACTGATCGGAGTGGTCCATATTCACCACTTTGACCCTAGTTACGAATGGGATAGTGAGGACGCCCAGGCGAGAGTGGAGAACATGGTAAGGTGCGACACACTGTTCAGTTGCAATTTTCAGACAATTTCGCCGTTTGGCGTGAAATGAGTAAAAATTCTGATTCATAGTATGATGTCAATTAAGAGAGCTGGTATCGAAACATTGGGAACACAAAGAGCGTCAAATTATACACTCTATATTTCTCCGTGCCCCAACGAAAATTTCTGCTCGCATCCGTAGAGTTTCTCTGATGGACGATATAAAACTGTCGCGCTCTAAACTGGACCCGATAAATGAATGAAAAAAATAAAAGACTCACGCATGGGTTATCCAGAGTTAAACAAAAAGCAAAATATTTTGTTACAAAATTAACATCTTGTCAAATTAAGGTTTGTCATAAAATTAGTAAAATTTCTGTTTCGCAGTACGATTTAATATAAGAAAACAGCTGGCATCGAAATATGAGGAACATAAAGAGTGCAAAATTTTACACTCTATTTTTCTCCGTGCCCCAATTAAATTTCTGCACGCATCCGGTCTAAAATGCCGCGCTCTAGAGGGGACCCGATAAATGAATGCGAAAAAAAAAGACGCACGGATAGGTTATCGAGAGTTAAAGAAAATGCAAAATATTTTGTTACGAAATTAACATCGCTATCAAAACAACCGCTCTCACAGTTGCCCCAGTTAACCGGCCGGTACATCTATTTCGCAACATCCTCACATAAATGGTCTTTATCTCCCGTAACGATAATTTCTTACGGCGTTGGAAACGAAAGAGTTTCCGCGGGAGCGCATAACGCTCCTCGGGAACTTCATTAAACGGAGTGTAGTCGTAAGAATGATTTAAAAAGTTTTCTTGCGTCCGTATAATCGAATGCGCGAACGTATTATTCTGATCATAATAGTTTTAATGGGATATCTCTGGTTCGTTACCGTCCTGGCTCGTTATCCCGTAATGGTGTGCCTGCACTCTATTTTTTTTCCGTTTTTCTTTTTCTTTTTTTTTTTTTTTTGCCGTCCCAGTCTCCAAACACCGGCGCGCCAACTGTCGACTTTATACCCGAGGGAGTCCATATACAAATTTTCAGGACGCGTAAGAGCGGGTAAATGCCGGAACATAAGGTTTGCATGATCTGCAAGTAAGATGCCACGACGTCGTAGAGGAAATCGATGCGGACGTCGTGCCTGTCGTCAACTACGACGACGGCGGGGACGACGACGTCAACAGTGAATAATCTCCGTTCACATTCAAACTCTGGTGCGTTAGTCTGATGCCTGTTACGCTCAACTTTGAATAACGGATCATTTTCGTTTATGCGTTGGTATCGTCCGACTCTGGAGGACGCATCTCGAAGTATAATTGAGCATCGTCGTACAGACTCGATGTTTTTATGTTCCATCGAATTAATTTCCGTACTCCTTAATGAATTCGATCAATTCGATTGATCGATCATTATAATAATAATTATTATAAATATATTTTATTAATACCGACAGCGGTGGATGCGCGGTTGGCGCACGGCTCTCGTAGTCCCTCGAGTCAAGCTGATTCGTTCGCGGTCAGTACTTGGATGGGTGACCGCTTAGCCGTGCGCTAGCTGGCGCATCGACCGTTGAGCGAGAGGCGCTTTCTTCTGAGACTTTAGTGTTTCAGCACTTTACTCAAGTGCAAAAATACCGGTGGATGACTAGATGGTCGTCTGTACCGGCACGGGTTTTCCGTAGTTTCCCCGTGTCCCCGGTAAATGCGGTACAGTGTAGCTAAGTCGGCTACGGTCGCACTGGAAGTTACGTAGCTTAGCTGAGTGCGGGTAGGGAGTGCTAGGGGGAAATCGGGATGGGGTTCCGTAAAAACCCGACAGGGTATACGGTGGAATTAAAAAAATAACAATATATTTTATTAATGTAATATATTTCTATAATTATAAAATATTTTTATAATTTTGGATTCCCCACTTTCGTCTTTCAAATATCTTACCCCACATCAATTCCGTACTTGGAAATGAATTTGATGAATTCGAATGATCGAGAATAATAATAATATTATTATTAATAATTGTTATAAATATATTTTATTGAAGCAATATATGTCTGTAATTATATAATATTTTTTCTAATTTTGAATCCCCCACTTTCGGCTCCCCAATATCTTCCTCCGCGTCGAAATTGCCCAAAAATATAATGCACCAAAGGAATAATGCGCCACAATTGACGCAGGAACACTTTTGTCATGACGCGCTATTGGAAATCTGTCTTGTATCCTCGGTGCATTACATTGGCGGATAGACAGATAATTTATTGCTTATTAAGAGTGCACCGCGGTCCGTTCCAACACGAAACCGCGTTGTACTCTCAATGAGCGATAAATTGTCTACCTATCTACCAATCTAATGCACAAAAGCTGCAAGACAGATTTTTAATAGCGCGTCACGACAAAAGCTGTATCTGCGTCAATTGTGGCCTAATGATATTAAAGGTGAGGCGAGCTGTAGGCGACAAGTACACACGAAAATAGAACGTCTACTTTGGGTACACTTCGAGTCTATATCTGTAGAGCGTTCGGTGGACTATAGGACGCAAAGGCTCGGAGTTCCGACACGAGAATAGAGGAATCAATATGTCCCGGCCGGCTGGTGTCCCCGAACCCTTATTTCACGCTAGGCGGAGGCGAAATTGGCGGCTAATTACCAGCAAGTAATTAGTGGAGACGTTAGTTTGCTTTTGTGTCACTGGCTGTTGGCCGCCTCCCGCGCCTCGCTTCTCTCGGTCTCTCCCCCTCTTTATACAGATTCTCTTCGCCGGCAGTGGAAGCCTGTTTCGACGCTTGAGTTCGATTCTGCTGGGCTCGGTCCTCATCAACTCTCGCAATACGTGAAACAGAGGAAGCCAGCAGCTCGAGTTTCTCTACCCCGGTGTGACCCACCCACGCAAACACATTTCCACTCTGCCTCACTTCGCGCCTCCACCCTGCTTCCTCTCATCTCTCGACACACTACCCCCTCCCCCCCCCCCCCCCCCCCCCCCCCCTTGCACCCTCATCCTTTACGCTTCCTCTCCTCGTCCTACTCAACATAGCGGAACTCTCGCTTAGCGCAAAACTAGAACTCGAACTTACACGGATTTCCTATTATCTCTGTTTCGTGATTAAAGTTCGTGACAACTTGTTTCCCGTTGTACTACGTCGAACTACACTACCGTTCTTTGTACAATTATCATTTTACCTGGCAGCCATTTAGCAATGGCCGCTGATGGATCTTATGATGAGGGTTTATGGTGAAAATTTATCGGTAATGTTAGGGTAGTTATTTTTCATTTTCTGCTTCCTCATAGAGGAAGCTATGTTTTCGTGAAAAAAAAAATTTTGAGATATTGTCAGCGTACTAGAAATGGTCGAAAATGTCGAGAAATGTGATTTTTAGCTGGCGTCCGGATGTATGTGCGTGCGTGCGTGCGTGTGTGTGTGTGTGTAATATAAAATCAGTAATATAAAATCGCAAAAAAATAAAAAGTAAAATAAATCTCCATTTGATTCCAATTCTCTTAAACGAAAAAATTCTCTTCGAAAAATAAAGAAGGCGCACACGCAAGTTTTAGACACGACGCAATGTTGCGAGCGTAAAATCAATATGTGCGGTTGTCCTCATCGTATCGTTAATGCAAACAAGCAAATCGAATTCCCGAACGCCGAGCGACTTCGATGGTTCGAGCCGATAACGTTTCGGTCCCCGCTCTCGTAACCCAAAAGTATCCAGTTGGTTCGGAATATTGGAAGGGAGTTTTTCGCATAATTTTTTTTTTTTTTTTTTTTTTTATTTGATTTATTTTTTCTCCGGCACAGAAGTTCGACTTCGGCGGCTCGAAAGTCGTGACCGAGCATATAAGTTCCGGCCTGGGAGGAATCCCACACGTGTATATGCATATGTGTGAGCCGAGGCGACGCCGAATGAATGAAACTTCGGAACGATAAGAAAGAGAAAATGAAAAAAGTGAAAGATCGAGGAGGGCGAGGAACGGGATAGTAAAATAAAATAAGAACAGAACGTACAGTCACAGACCTCTCGTGTATCAGAAGAATAGGACAATCGCCGAGAACCGTATCCAGCCGTGAATAAATAGCCCCGCGATCGTTTATTTATTCTATTGTAAATCTCGTCGCGTTTCAAGATTGACATTTAAACAAAATTTTGTATCACAATGAGGATAAAAAACGAATGAAAAATTACGAACTCAATTAACACAACAGTATGCACAGATTGCATAAAAATGTATGAGCTGCGTACATTGACGTGCCGGACATGCACGGAAATACAATTTATCGGATGTGAATGAATGAATAATTGTATTTTCGCATAAAAGGCTTTTTTACTCCAAAGAAAAATTTCGATTTTTTTTTTCTAATGGTTTATAGTCAATTATATGTCAAGAATATTCTGTTAAATTTTTATGCCGAAATACAAGGGATTACGAAAGTTAGAGACCGCTGTGTGAAAAGTTGCGGAGTGCCCGAGCAGCGGCTCGGCCGAACTTTGAACGCTTTTTTTTCAAAACGTGATTTTCAAGATCGGTGTCCCTAATATTTAAAAAATGGCCTGATGGATTTTTATGAAAATTTGTACCGATATACTTCGACAGATTCTTTAGTCCTTGACGGTCTCATATTTTTAAAAATCAAATAAATAAAAGTGTTGAAAAATTTGTAAAAATCGACTTTTTTTTAAATGGCCGCCATTTTACCCTTTTTTCATTTATTTTTTCCTCTCGTCAAGGACCGCGTTATATATCATTTGTTACGAAACAATAAAAAAAATTTGTTTCTGATAAAATTACAAGTTAGAATCAGGGACACCGCAAAGAAACTTTTAACAAAAATTGTTTACGTCGACCGAAAAAAAAAAACATAATAATAATAAAATTGCCTAAATGTTCTTTAATATATGCTCCTTGCACTGTAAAAAATTTAATCGAGAAAGCGTATATTTACCGAGAAAAAAAAATCCCGAAATATGCATGCGTTTTTACCCATTTAATGTAGCGTAAGGTCTTAAATGGTAAACAAAAAATGTAAAAACAAAATCATATTTAAATTCACAAATGATAAATAAATCAATGAATTATGATCGAATTTGCCGTGAGGGAGGCGTGGCAGTTATATGGTGTGTATTATTCACAAGCAATTACGGTTCGAAGTTGGGCCAGCCCTGCTCGATAAACCCGGTGGGTAGAATCCGATACCACGGCTAAGTACAGGACACGGAGTACAGTGTAACGCGAGATTGTGTGCCTGGCGTCGTGGCAAGCGTCGCGACGTCTCCAAAGTTAAACAAGACGCTCGGGCGCATGACTATTTCCGACGCGTCAATAATTGTTCTTGCGCACCGGTGCAGCCCCGGAAGTTCGACTCGCATATGCACAAGTATCTAATCGGTAGTACAAACGTTGATAAACCCCACCGACGCTCACGTCCACGTGGAGGGATGCGATCCCTCCACGTGCCCATTGAATTTCAATACCAATCGAGTTTCGCGTAATTAACTCCGCGATAATTCAATTGATATTCATAACACGGACAACTTTGATGGGTGACGATATTGCGCGAATTAACGCGAAATATGTTACGCAATTTCCCAGTGTAAACCTTAACGGCGACACTCGCTGCTGAGGTAAACTTAGTTTGAAAAATCGGAAATCAATTTTCTTTTGCTTCCTCATAGAGGAAGCTTTTATTGGTCAACAATTTTTTTCTCGAGGTTTTGATGAAAACGTGTTGAGAGTGTTCCAAAACGTCGAAAAATCATATTTAGAAAAAAATGTCCCGACGTGCGGGCATGCGTGTATGAATTAGAAGTGAAAAATTCAAACCGCTATAACTCGCAAATGGCCCGACCGCTCAAGCTGAAATTTCACACACAGTATGCGTGGGTTAATAGTCGTTGTTTCTGTAAAATTGTATAAAACAAATGTGCAGTTTAAAAATTTTCATATCACTTTCTTGCAAATATTGAAAATTTAAATTTTCTTATCGCTTTCTCATAATGTTCCTTTATTCGCGAGACTTCATCTATAAGGCAGCCAAAAATACTGAAAATGCTTTCTCCTACAGGAAGCTTTGCGAATAAAGGAACATCATGGGAAAGAGAATGGAAATTTTCAATTTTCTACTTTTTAATTTAATTTAACTTTTTATTTAGATGCATCGATGCTGAAAAAGTGATCGGATGAAACTTTTAAATACTTTTTAACTTTCATTCACGGCTGGGAAAAATTCATTGAAAAGTGGAAAAACAAATTTTTTACCACATTGAATGGACGATTAAAAAATTATGAGATAATTCATTTGTTTTGTAGGCTTTAGTTGAAATAGTACGGCGGTCAAACTACCGACCATTTATTTATAGATTAATGATAGACGAAATTAGTTAGCAATTGATAAAAAAAAACAAAATTTCTTCCAGATAAGAAGAAGCTCATTTTGTAATCGGCATCTGGTTAAACCTACAAAAAACTGCAAGCCCTTCATTTTTAAACAGACCGTTTTCTTGCGATTTTGTTAGATAATTTATAAATAGAAAATAAATTATTTCGTCGAAAAGATTGAATATCGGCAAAAAAAAAAATTCAATTTCCTTCGGAAAAGTATGTTACATTTTCGACGACAGGCAAAAAATCGTTGTATCTTTTCCCCGGGCGTTCGACAGACCCAATTCGAGCGCAGCAGGGATAAACGTTTCATCCCCGAAGCCGCTGGAGCGGGTCGGAGGGGGAAGGGGCTAGAACGGCGAATGGAAGGACGAGGTAAAGTAAGACGTGTACCTAATACTATCGAGAGACATCCCCGACGAAGTGGAAGTGCGCCGTGGCGAATGTAATGCAACTGTTCGACACGCTTCGCAAATAAGAGAGGATGAGTTCCGAGTGCCGAGAGTTTGAGCCCCGGTACCCGTGGGTGACCTCGGAATTGGGGATGAGCCGCGGGTTTTCGCGAATTGAGGTCGAAGACAGCTTGGAAAAGTTGTCAGCGACGGTAAGAATCAGAGACCGTCGTTTTGCACCGTCGAACCGTTGTGCGAGAGAGCAGAGAGAGAGGAAAGGAGAAAAAGAGAGAGCATCTACGACCCCGAATAATTTACAATCCTTGACCCATTTTCCGTCGCTGCACGTAAAGTGCCCCTCCGCGTGCCTTATTGTGCAGACGGAGATCCCATCGGCAAACAACTCACTGTACAATGGTAAGCTAAGCTATACTTAAAAAAAAACATTAATTATATCGTAGTGTAACGCATACATTGACGCACGTTGTGCAAAGAATCCTCTTCACGTACCAAGTACCCCTTATTTTTACGCCAGATGAAACTGAATACCGTGAGAGGCGCGCTTCTGCGTTTTTTTTTTTTCTTTTTTTTTCACTCAACCTCGAACAGATCGCATTGTTGTGAAGCCGGAGTGAAGTTTGTCGGGAAAGGTTATGTAAAAATATGTTGAATTTCCGTGAATTCCTTGGTGATACACGATCGGTAGGAAGAGGCAGAGATACGAAAAAGAAATGTGGAGAAGGAAGGCAAACAGGAGGAATAGAAAAGCGATGGTTCGCAAATTATTTCAAGCTCGAATATCCACCGTAATATCAATAAAACGCATTTTTGTTAGTAAAGAAGATAATATTTTTTTATCATTATTAAAATTGTGACGGAGTGAATTACACGGCGTTTATTACACTGCTAATCATCGGCGACAAAAATGACTGAAAAATGCGTGTGAAATTTTATTTTAGGCAAAATTATAGAATTTGCGAAATCTGTTGATAAATTTTTGAAAAATGTTATCAGAGCAAAAAAAAATACTAAGTGCCGAATTTACAGTTGACAGCTTTTTTAAAATGAATTTGATAGATTATAGAGATGAATCTTCGAATTTTATCGAATATCATGTTTCTAATTTATCATCAAGCGGTGTTTAAATTTTATTAATTCGTATTTTTCGCGCGGCTTTTGTTCAACGACTTCGTTGATTTGTGTAAGAAAATAGAGGAATAAATATTAATGAAGGCTCCGCTTCACTCAAGTGCGACGAGTCTAATCAGTCTATTCTCTTCCCGAGTGCTACTAACTTCTGCACTTGCATTCACTTGCCTGTATACATACACCTAGCGAGAAAGTAGGATTCGCAATAGAATAATAGGGATGAGCCGAGTAAGTACTCGGCGAAATGCAATCAAGATGAAACTCCCGGTAGGAAGCTGAAAACCCGATTGCATTTAAGAGGATATGCACGAATAATGAATGGTATCTATATAGGATGGGAGCGGTGAATACGGACCACCCGTTTTTGCATGGCTTTTCCGGGCTAAATCGAACCCGCCATATTCACCACTCTTACCCTGGAAGGAAGACTTTAAACGAAAAATGACGTAATGTATATCTTTGATTAATGGATGTCTGCCCAGAAGAGTCTTTTTCAGAAGGTGGGTGCCTCAAAGAGCCTCTTTACTTAAGCCGTTCTCGAAAATGTTTCCCAGAAAATTTGGACGACGTTACTCATTTACGAAGACGCTTATTTAAAAAAATTGTCTTTATGATTTTTTAGAATAGTATAATGTATATCTGTGATCATTATTTTTGTTATTTTTATTTTACAATAATTTTTGCCCGGAGAATGTTAACATTTTTTTGATATATCCTTTACTCATCACAAAAACTTAACCTGCTATATCGAAAAAAACTGCACTCTAAGATACTAATATGCATTTTTTCAGATTTTTTTCTGTATCACCTAGATTGTAATTTTTTTTTATAATCCTAATCAAAGTTTCAAGGTCGAAAGTCGACAAACTCCAGATCCTAGTTAGAAGGCAAGTCAAGTAAAAAAAAAAGAAATCCCTTAAGACTGTGGGATTTTCCTCTCCATCGAAGCCGACCTCGGTCGGTAGAAAAACGTGTAATTAACTTTTTTAATCGATGCCAGCATGTACCGTCAAAATGAAAGTCTCGTCAAAAGCTTAAATGACATCCGTTGCCGCCGAGACTTTTCAAATCACCGTAAATACCACCGTACGTGAAAAACGTTGATTACAGTTTTCATTACCGGCACGGAATTTTTCACGTGCTCCTGAGGTGCATAAAATCGTGTATCGGAAATAAATCGTTCCGTGCATGTTGCGATCATAAAATCGACGATGTAGTACTTTGTACTTTACTATCGAGTACAACTTTCATCTCAAAGAGTACAAAATAATTTCATAAAATCAGAATACGAAGTTTCGTAAAAATGATTTTGTTATACAAGTGACAAACTCGTTTGTTCGGGCTTGAATATACAAAACCGTCCTTTTAGTTCCCGCACTCAGAAAAATCATTTAGTTGACGGGCGCCCCGCAAATCAATATTTATTTAAATATTTATACAAATCAAATCAATTTTTATTTGATTAAAATAAATATTTATGTTTATCAAATAAACATTTTACTTAAAACAAATAAATACTTATTAGGTTTAGGTTATATTTTATTAAATTATTTTTCTGCACGTCATTAACAATTTTAGTTTGCACTTTTGTTTGTAAAACTAGTACCGGATGTTGCGATCGGAAAATGAACGAATAAAAAATTGTGGACGTTTCTCGACAATAAGTTGTCGTAAAAAGCCCAGACTTTTTTTCTGTCTCGAGACGATGCATTTACTATGGGCCGCGAGCACGAGGAGCAAATGTTTTCCTGCGTAATTTCCCCGTGAATTACGCAACTTCCTTGAAATTGAAATTCTTTCGAAAGTGCCAACGCAAAACTGACCCCCCGCGATCCTCGTCGAATAATGTTTTCACGCTTCGAGTGTTCGAGGCACTCAGGTTAAAGCGTGCCACTTTAATTACCAGTTGAATGGAAGGAAGGTCGGAACGAAGCTAGAGAAATTGTGACAGAATTTGAGGGTAGTCGTAGGTCGTAGTTGGACGCATACTACTCGTCTGCCTGCTGACCCACTTCCTTCGTTCCGCCGAACCATTAACCCCCTGCCGTCCGGGACGTACCCTGCCTCGTAACGATTTACGATGGGTTTGGCCAAATATGCCGGCATTGTCGGTCGAAGCGTGGCAGTGGGTCACGTCGCGTACTTGCCAGGCTCATTCGTAAACGAAAGGCTCCGGCGCACTGCTGAACGACACCCCACGAAGAGGGCGCACTTGCGTGCCTAATTTCGGCAGCTAATAAATACATTTCTCTTCCCGACGTCGACGGATCACTAAAACGAGGCTTTACTGACTATTGCTGCTAAAGGCGGAAGCACGAACAGCGGCATGAGTCTTGCACGTTGTTACCCGAAGGGTGTCTTTCTCTGAATTTGCGAAAATGAAAAGGAGTGGCGAGTCAACTGGGCGTAAGGGTGGAGGAGGGTGGAACGGAACTTTGGGGCAAAATAGACCAGTTTCCCTTCGAGATGAGACTTTTTTTTAATGGAAAGATTTGATAAAATAGTTCATTTTACCCCGAGCCTCAGTTCCGCCCGGCTCGACTTCAATCACTGAAAAATTGTGATTCAAGGCAGTTACTTCGGTAGTTTTAGGGTAGGACGTTTTTGACCAAACGTGATAATAAAGACATTTTTGGTAATTTCTCTTAAAGTCCGATAAGAACGTAAACATGTTCCCACCCACTTTTGCTAATTTTATTCATCTTTCAATATTGGAACATTTTTCGAGGACACTTGTGACAATTTTTTTGCGGGGCGCTGCACGAAAGAGGTGCACGTGCGTGTCGAATTTCGGCAGCTAATAAACATATTTCTCTTTCCGACGTCGACGGACTTTAACGAGGCTTTAATGACAATTGCCACTAACGACGGAAGCACGAACAGCGACTTTCTCTGACTTTGCGAAAATGAAAAGAAGTAGCGAGTCAACTGGGCGTAAGGGTGGAACAGAACTTGGGGCAAAATGGACCAACGGCCTCCCTTCGAAATATCGTTTTTTTTTTTTTTAGGAACAATTTAATAAAATAAAGAAGAAAAGTGGAAAGCTGGAGATGACGAATGGACTATTAAATTTCAGAAAGGTGTCCCACGAGACATGGAAAAGGTGATGTGTCGGAAAAAACCTGATTTCGAGCGGTGGCTTCTCCGATTTTTTTCATAACGTGCTTGGCTGAAGAAATGAACTGTCAGAACTGTAAACGTCGCTTTCGCTCCACGCCGTTACTTATCATCATTCTTTTGTAATGCGTACAACAGTACGCAAAATTGCGAATCCTCTGACGCTCGCAACACTTAACAAAGTGTTGCGAGCGTCAGAGGATTTATTATTCATCTATAATTATCGACCCACTCTCTTTGTTATTTTGTTAAACGTTCATGTAAGTAGAGGCGACGTTTGCGTTCTTGAATACTGCGATTATTCGGAGGCACATTATGGCCCTCCGAATTATTTTTTACCACCTATCCTTCATGCTTTCTCTGTTATTCGCAAATTAATTTATGTACTTTTTTTCTTCTTCGGCCTGTATCACAGGGCGTCTGATCACTCTCACCGTTTCAAATCGCTTGATGGTGTTTCCCATCGACTTGTAATTGGGCTCAGCTCGTTTTCATTTAAATAAATAAAATTATTTTGATAAAATAGTTCGTTTCAGCCCGAGTCTCAGTTGCGCCCGACTCGACTACGATCACTGAAAAATTGCGAGTCGAATCGTCTCCGGTAGTTTAAGGACCGGACTTTTTCACCAAAGGAGATAATAACCGGTGAACGTGACTTTCTTTTTAAGGATCGAATTTTAAGACGTTAGGCCCGAACTTCATTGCGAACTTAAGATAGATCTTAAGCACGCACCGTTAAGCACGTTAAGTTCGACCTTAAGTTCGATCGTAAGTTCGATCTTACGTCTTGAAATGCGACACTAAGACACTTTTGGTAATTTCCCTCAATTCCCGACAAAACCGTAAACATTTTTTTAGCCCACTTATGCTTATTTTATTAATCATTCAATATTGGAGCATTTTTCGAGGACACTTGTGGCCATTTTTTTGCGGGGCGCACCGACAAAGATATTTTCACATCGCAAAAAAAAAAAAAAAGGAAAATACAAGGAATCGCGGTGCGACGTTCCCTCGAGCCGACATAAGTTATACATACCCCCGTAGGAGGCGTAAAATGTTTTCGTATTTTTTTTTTTTTATATTTTTTTTCCTCACCAAGGAAGAAAGTCCCCGCCGGGTTGTAGCGGCGGGGAGGAGAAGGGAAGGGTTGCACTTTCTCTCGAATTGCGCTCACGGTAGGGAACTTTTACCTACCCCCTCAGGAGGGTGGAGCGTGGTGTCGGGACGTCGAGAGGACGACGACTTACCGCGGCTACCCGTGGCAAGTACCGGGCGCGTGGTACAAGTACATTGGTGGAGTGCGGCGACGACGAAACAGTAAGGATTTATGGTGTCTACGACGGGATTTACTTTACGGCGGGAGGAAGGCAGTAGCCGGAGAGCGAGGGGAGGGAAGGCGTTCGGTAGCGCGTGAGACTTCCGCGGTCCTTCCGGACGGTGTATGGTAGGTTTGTAGGTACATCGCTGGCAAACGTACCTTCGGTGGTCGAAGCTGCGTCGACCGACCTTTGTCCCGGGGTTCGCAGTATAACTCGAACAGCATGGCATTGGGTCATGCCGGTAGCAGGATCGGGAAAGCGGAAGAGCCGAGAGAAAGCGGCACGAGACTGGGATGAGGTCGGTCGTAGAAGATATGTTTATGAGGAGATAAAATTAGGTGGGAGTAATTTATTGCTCGTCACCCGGGCGTGGAATCCGAGTATGGAGTCTCACGTTCGATCCTCGGACCTCGGGATTTTATGATCCCATCGGAGGTCAGGGAGGAATCTTTGGAAAATTTGAAATTTCTTGGTCAAATGGTAGCCGAGTTAGCGCGGGCTTTTCCTTCCTCGAGTCAACGCAGAATCGACAGCGTCTGAGTTGAAATTGGGGGACATTCTTTCGGTGGAATTTGTCTGAAAACGTGCCGGAGCTGGAAGTATTGATTCTCGAGATATTCTTGAATATAAAAACTGAAAAAGGCCGTTGGATCTCATTAAAAAAAAAAAAAAATTACCCCAGAATGGCACCCGAGAGTCCAACCTATGAGTAACCCGTAAGTCTGACCTATGAGTTTTCAGGGCCTGTCATTATTATACTGCAGGTCACATCGGTTCGGCACCTCGACAGACAACGTGCTCACATTTTGCCGCATTGATTTCACTACGAACAAGCCAAAACATCTTAATTCTAAATCAAGTAATACCTCGAAAGAGACAGGGGTGCGAAAGACCGCGTAATCTTCTACGATAATTTCTTCGAACTTTCGAATTTGACCGACAATTCAATCCGCCCACATCCGAAATGAGGTAAACGTGCCGTTCGCCTGACATCCATCAGAAATTATATTTCCGTCACCATCACGCACTCCCTTCGTCCAGCTAGCGGGACGTTTACCTTACAAAAATCCCTAAAGTATCTTTACCTTTAACGTATATTTACCCGTCAAGTATTTTTACCTCCAACGTATCTTCAGCCCTAATGTATCTTTGCCCTTAAACTATCTTTACCCCCAACGTATCTTTACCCCCAAAGTATCTTTCCTCCTTAAGTATCTTTCCCCCCAAAGTATCTTTCCCCCAAAGTATCTTTACCCCCAAAGTATCTTTACCCCCAAAGTATCTTTACCCCTAAAGTATCTTTACCCCTAAATTATCTTTACCCCTAAAGTATCTTTACTGCTAAAAAATCTTTACCCCTAAAGAATCTTTACCCCTAAAGTATCTTCACCCCTAACATATCTTTAACCCTAACGAATCTTTACCCCTAAACCTAGTATCTAAACCTAGCCTAGCCTAAACTAAACCTAAACTAGGCTAGGCTAAACTTAGCCTAGTATCTAAACCTACTATCTTTACTCCTAACATATTTTTTCCCCCCAAGAATAACAGCTCGGTTAAAAATTTCAAAGAGATAACGATTAAACGAACAGACAATCATTTTTTTCCCCTCGAATATATGTTATGCAAGCGTTTTCTCGTATTCGAGGGTGTCGCCGTCCACTCGAACGTCGCTATGCACGAGATCGTTGTAACAAATGACATTATTCCGTCGAATCGGCTGTTCGGTTAGGCCATCCCGAGTCTGAAATCTGAATAAATATCGGAAATAGAATTTATATTATTCCTCGAGTATAATGCCGGACCGGGCGGGAGGAGCGGAAAAAGAACGGCTTGAAAATAAAAATCGAGCGTTTCGGCTTTGCGATAGTCTCCTCCGCAGCTGGTATTTTCTGAAGGGGCTCAGAGCTCGGAACAGAGGCAGCAGGTAGTCGACGGTAGCACACTGTCCGTGAGAGTTATCCCGGACAACGACGGGAAAAACCTGCGGGATTCGTAGTCAGAGAGAACTCTCAAGAGCTATAATACTACTCGTCCTCGTTTTCCTCTCGTCGTCGCGTATAAAATCCTCTCCGCTCTCTCTCCCGCTGACCGTATCTCGCCGTCGATAAAAGTCTGCCGGCAACGGAACGATCGATGCTATACCTATACCGCCTTTGAGAATAAGCTTTTCTCTGTTTACCTAGACGATCCCAATAATGTCGTTAAAATTCTCCGGGTCCCGGGGATGCTCGTGGACCCGTGTACGCACGGGACAGCTTCGAAAATATTGGTTCTACCTTTTGTATGATTTTCCTCATCTCGTACATCTTTTTATTTTTTATTTTTTTTTACATTTTTCTACAATCTTTTTTTTACCTTTTTTTTTATTCGCAACGGCTCCAGCCGACCCGCCTGCACTCACTTGCAGCCGTATCCGGCGGCCCCGTTTTGCCAATTAAAATTGAATTATTTTTCAGGTTTAATTAATTCGAAAAATTTATGGCTATCAGAGGTAAAATAAAATGTAAAATATGTGTCGCGCGGTACAGGTGCGCGGTATGGAGTGGCTCGTTAAACTTTTTTTTTTATAACATTATCGAAAAGAGATACTGCCGGAGGGCTATCGATGTGACCAAAACATGGGAGGACCCTCGTCAAAAACACCGGAGGCACGCTTATATACGCCCATACATTTATATTATTATTTTTATAAATACATTTGGACCGGTAATCAATGATTTCATGGAGCAAAAGGTTGAACTGCGCCGCCGGGTCATAAATAAAATGAAATTTCGCTATGTATTCGAAATTAGCATACTGTAAAATAGAGAGATACATTTTTTATCGAAACCTTTGATGCATGCAATACCATTGAAAAGGGAAAAAACGAAATATATTGTACCTTGGATAACAAGTTGGGGGAATTTAATTGCGAAAGGTCTTCACATAAAATTCGTATTTTCATTGAGCCTTTTAAAAGATACAGCATTTCAACGAACAACAAAACATTGTAGAAACAACAAAAAAATGTGACAATCGACATTTTCACGAAGCTTCCTCGTTCAATCTAGCTTTGTGTACAAAGCTTCTATGAAAAATAATTTTCCGCGATTATCTGGCTTCCTGCTGGAGGAAGTTTAGTCGGTAAAAGAAAATAATCGCGTTTAGATTTTTCAATTTTTATTATATTATGTAAAATATCGTTTTGAAAAATTCATTAGTTTTTAGCCGAATATCTTTGCAATAAAACTCGAAGATTGTGAAGTTTACATATTATATCTTTTAAAGTTTTTCGTCGCTCTAGATACCTCGGGTCTTGAATATTCCATCGTGAAGCAAATGTATGGCTGTTAGTGAAATCCAAAAAATCACTAATTTTGGGAAAATCCACTACAAAGATTCTCTTTAAATATGGTAGTTAATCGTCGTTTCGCGACAATGCCTGATGTATTTTTTCCTACTGATCACGAATCTGCAACTCGCGTCGGAGTGAAAATACGCAGTATTCATTTTCGTTAAAATCTCGAATTTTTTTTTTCACGAAAATAAAGCTTCCTCCACGAGGAAGGAAAATCGCAAAGTGAGCAGCGACTCCACGAGATGCGGTAGCTCGGCGACGCTAACTATATAGCATTGCATAATATGAGAATTTCATCCACGTATCATGATGATTTATGAATTATATTTATTTCATTACTTTATATATTTCAATTTATTTCGCGGATTTATGAATTGATATTTATTTCATAACTTTATATATTTCAATTTAGTTCGCGGATTTATGAATTGATATTTATTTCATTACTTTATATATTTCAATTTATTTCGCGGATTTATGAATTGATATTTATTTCATAAGTTCATGAATTTATTGCATTATGCACAACGATCCACTACTGGTTTCCCGGAGATTCAAAGTGCGTGCCAAATAGCCGAACGAATTATTTTTGTTATATTCTTGGCTCGACGAGTCCGTCTGGCCGCGTATATTCGTCGCTCAAGAGGAAACTCGCTCCGGTATTCCCGTCGTGGGAAATAAATATAAGAGATTGAAAGCTATACCGCTGCTTCTGATTTCCGGTGAGACCGTCCGTGAAACGCGAACGACAGGATAAAGATGTCTTTCTTAAGTCCCCGTCGGTTGTACCACCCGGACAGTCTCGGCGACCATCGTGGACCCCGGAACACAGTACCGTACAGGTATAGCGTATACAGGAGTACATATATTTGTCTATAAGAACGAGTAAGAGATTCATCCTCCTCCCCCCCCCCCCCCCCCCCCCTCCCCCGGGATGAAAAATGGAGAATTTCACGAATATAAAGATCTCGCCGCTAGACAGCATCCAGTTTAGGCGCCGCAACTGCCACGAGTCCGTGTGTCCATACAGATCGATCGGGAAGAGCCTGGGGTCTCCTTTCGCCTGTTTTCCGATGCGTCCCTGCACCCTCAGGATTAGACGCCTGACGTACTCCGAACCGGCGAATAAACACTAAATTACTTTGTACAGATCTCTCCAGCGCCTACGTATTCCTCTCCTCTCGCTACCCCATCGCGACAATTGTCCCTCGCCCTGTCTCGCTTAAGATCCTGAACAAACAAGTGAACAGTATATTTTTATCCCGTTCCTCTCTTCTCGTTTTCTCCGCCTCTCGTCCACGAGAGTTTAAGCGCCGGGCGTGACAATATGACGAAGCGCGTTTCATCCAAGCTGAGCAAATACTAAAAATCCCGATGTCCATTCTCGCGACTCGATGCTCTACGGTTCGATGTGTTTTCGACGGCGGGGGGGGAGAGCGGGAGATGCGATGCTGGATGCATCGCGAACGATAGGACATTAATGTTACGTTGCCGGTAGAGAGGATCGCACAGATAAAAATTAGGATTCGAGTGCTCTGAACGGAGTTCATTTTTTTTTTTTCCGTTGTATCTGCGAGCTGTGCGCTACGGAACGAAACGGTCGACGTTAAGCCGACGTTAAGCACAGCCAGCGAGCAGTCTTGACGACGATGACCTGGAACCATGGCACGCGCACGAGCCCTCGTAACTTGAAGGAAGAGAAAATACCTGAGGCTAGGGTACCTTCGGCTGGCAAACAAAACGCCCACGGACATCCTCTCGGACGGACGGTGTCTCGACGGCGATGCGACTTTCGTAAAACACACTGTGTTCTTGTTCGTCAACAATTTATGAGTTTTCAGAAGATTTTTTTTTTTTCACCAATATTTGCGTCGTTTACATGTCGAACGTATTCTTGGAGGAAAATAGTATGAGGAAATAGTATGTAAATCTATTTCAATGTAAAAATTATTTTTTCGTGACTATATATTCATTTATCACTTGTTATTTATTATTCATTTATTTTCGCAAACTTGTTATTTCTAATGTATTATAAGTATATTTTTACAAACATACTCATAATACATTAAAAATAACAAGTTTCCTAATCCTAATATGAAGTTTAAATTTTCTATGGAATTCAAAAAATTCAAAATCGCATAACATTTTTACGCTACGATCCATTCTCCCCAAATTTAATAGAGATCGACCGGCGATTATATTCCATCCGTTTACACGTTTCGAGCCAGATAGCTAAAAAATCGTAACAGCTGGAGCGTGTACAGACATTTTTGAAGAAATTAAAAATCACGTATGGAAAGACAAATGACATTTTTTAAATTAAATTATAAATAACCACTGATTGTATGTATTAACCACACATACTGTGAATGAAATTTGTGTTTGATCGGTCGACGCATTCTCGAGCTATAGCGATTTGTAGTAGTCACGTCTGATTCACACGCACGGATACATGCGGACATTTTTTCTAAATGTGATTTTTCGATGTTTTGGAACATTCTAAACACGTTTGCATTAAAACCTCGCAAAGCATTCACCAAAACAAAGCTTCCTCTATGAGGAAAATTGATTTTTCCTCGTTGATTGATTTTTTAGGAAATTTTGTCCTTAGAATGACTTGAGTCGACCAAAACCTCGTGTGGTGCTCCAGGGTTAAAATCCACCCCTGCCGGTTATAAGCTGGCCATTATTGGCCCCTGCTCCCCTGAGCGCAGTACAAGGCGGTATGGAGAAATGCATTGCGGACTACCGTGGAGAGGGGAGGTTCGAGGGGAGGCCGAGGAACACAATCCTCCACTCGACCTCAAATTTAATTCGCTTTAATAAGAGTTCGGTTCCGACCTGTTCGTCGGACAGTGGGGTGGAGAAGGGGGTGAAAGTGAGACAGAGATACACCGACGAAGCAAACATATTCTCCATTTAGAGTTTCGAGTCTCGAGAGCAATCAGCGCAATGCGCTTACATCCATAATTGGTAGTTCGGGGAGTCGGTTCCGGGACACACTTCTGCTCGCCCCTTCATCCTCCCCTCCTCCCCCTCCAATTTCGTTTCGTCTGCCTGTCGTGTGTATGCGCAAGTGTCGAATTGCAATGGAAGTGCTTTCAAGAGCATCCGAGTAACCCGACACAGTAGGAACGAGAATGAGAGATACTGAAGCTGTATTCACACGAGCCCAAAAAAAACGAACCCTTGAACCACAAGTATGTTTGGTTGTAACACGGTTGTGGCATGTTCTTCAGATCGTAAAATGACGAAAATACCTTAACCAAAACCTAAAAAAAAATGACGTAAATTGTTAAATGATCTAAGACTACGAATCACCAATTTCCATTGTGAATCCACCCTAAAGAGTATTTCCCTTCTCGATCGCGCTCGTTCCAGCGAATACCTAACGACGCGGATGAGAGCAGCCGAAGGTGGCGAGGGAACGTAGCTGAAGACGGGTCTTGGACCAGACGGATGAAAGGGAAAATAAGACGGTGCGAATTTGCGGCCTCGGCCGAGGTGGGATCCGACTGAGGAGAAGAGAGATTCCAGTGTTTCGCCGTGGTACGTTGGGAGGAACGTCTGCGTATTCGATGGGACCGCGAGGCGTTCGCCGCGTTGCATCGGGACGACGGTGACGCAGAAGAAGAAAGACAGCCGCGCGAAGTGCCGAGAGAACCGAGAGACACCTTGGCGAAGAAAGGCGAAGAAGAAGAAGAGGGCTTCTGAGGCAAAGAAGAAGAAGAAGAAGAAGCGCCCGGTGACACGGACAGATTCAGCGCATACCACCGATTGTTTCTCCTCTCCTCGAGTGGGAACAATGGTATATCCGCCTACTGAGAGGATAGCGCAAGAGGAGGGGACGGAGGGATTACGAGAGATTCGACCGAGAGCCTGTGACTGTTGGCGGTGATGCCGTGAGCTCTTCGGGATGAGAGCTCCGGCAGCACGAATCTGCCTAACAGCCGACACGGATAGAATGGAGGGCCCAAGCGGCTTCATCGTTCCCTCCGCAGAGGCTAATGCGTCGAGGACATGCGTGTTAATTACCGCAGCCTCTACCTTCGTATATCGCTTCGACGTTACCACGAATCTAGACACGTGAAAGGAGCGAGATGGAAAGCCTCCAGAAGGGCGCTCGCGAGCGGGGCATCAAGCGGGAGGAGACCGCTCGCCGAGGTGTCGGATACCACTGTTGTGCGGCGATAGAGGATGGCGGAGATAATGAAAGCGAGCAGACGATGGAGGGGAACGGGGAGCGGAGTCATGGGACGGTTTGGCAACCGCACTGAGACCAACTGGATGCTTCCGAGCGTTGTGTTATAGACACGCCGTTGGCAGGGGCACACTGCATCCGAGAGTACGTTGTACCTACATACGGCGACTAGCTTTTCCCACTGACGGTAGTTATTCCCCGGTGTTCTCCGTTCCCCACTGTATCCCGTATCTGGACTGGAAGCACGAGCTCCCGAGGAAACTCGTGTCACTGAGCGCAACACGTTCGCATGATGGCGCGAATGACAGGTTGACGGATTGCGACGTGGGAATTAGAAAAAAAAAATGAAGAAAAAAAGAACATCTATATACACGGAAATGAGGTGAATGACCCAGTTGTTGAAGAAGTAGATTTTTATCGCAATTAATAAATGTCGGGTGGAATAATTTATGCTGGTGGTGCGAGTTAATAACAATTATCGTAATTAACACCTTTCGTCAACTCTCGGCTCATTACTCATTTCTTAAGCCCTGCGGAAATAATAATGCAGCATACATTCATTTTTTTTTGTTTTACCGATTATAATAAACTTTCGTGAAACTTATAATCTTAGTAGGAGTGGTGAGTGCGTTTATCGACATGAAGTTACAAAGTGTAGGAATAGAACATTTGTATACAGAGAGAGTGATTTAGAGGGTGATGTATACAATCGTAACGAAATCTTGCAACGAATTTGGATGTTTTAATAAGTTAATAAGTAAATAAATCATTTAAATAATTCAAACAATTTAATAAAAACGATTCCTTGATTACTTGTTGAAAATTTTTTTTTACTCATTATAATTTTTTTACATTACTATTATGAAATCAATATTCCTTCATCTTGCAGCATCCTACATATGATTTTTCCGATTTTTATCTCATTAGAAAGTGTTCAAAATTCTCACTGAATTTCATTTTTCGCCAGCAATGCACGTGTGAGGCACTTTGTAAAAGTATATTTAGTCGTGTGTATACTTCTACCGGAGCTTAAAAGCAAATTCGGGAATACGTTTCTCAAGTTGAGGACAGCCAAGTTGATTAAGGCGCCGCCAATGCAGTCCCAATTGGCAAGGTCGTTGGTTCGAGTCCGACCATGAGTGAAATAAAAATTAATTTTTCCGTGATTTACATTGTAGTAATTAGTTAATTTAATCCGAAGAACAAATATTAAAGATTCACAAGTCCGATGAAATAACGCTAATAAATAAAAAGTATTTCTTATATTTTTCCCAGGAGGCAATCAGGCACCATGATTAAGCCGTGATCAGGCAGCCTGATCAGGACCTTATAGGGCCACTGCGTTACATTCCTGATCAGGGCCTGATAAGGTGCCTTGTCAGGACCTGATGAAGCGTTAGGCAGTGTCTGATAGGGACCCGACGTCAGCCCGACGGTAATTTCTGCTCGGGCGATCGACCACCACATAGGAGCTCACGACTTGATCCGACGTCGGCAACCGATGTCACGATCCAACGAATATCGGACAGTTCCTTAATTATTGATAATTTCTCCATACAGAGCTCAATTCAGTCACAACGCACACTTAGTTTCTCATCGGAAAGCGAACACAACGTCAATCGCCTTAATGCGTTCCATGTACGAGCCGTGACCCTTGTTTTTTTTCCGATATCGTTGAAATCCCAAGTGCTCCAAATCCGTTATCTATTTAGGTGCGATACATAAAAATTGTTTTAACAGTCTATAAAATCTGTTGGTGATGGGGTTGGTACAGATGTGTATATGAATATACACCGCCGCACACCGGCGGCACATATTTATCTCGCTCTATTCAGCTCGGCATGTTCCATTTCCCTCGATTTTCAGGGCACATACGACGTTATAGGTACACCGGTGTACACTGTACGGCGGTATATAGCCCGGGGGCTCGCACGTACGACAATCGATTTCTCGTCCAGTCCGGATCTTGGCGGTGAGCTTGCAGCCCGCGCTCGCGCTATCGCGCACATTCCTTTATATACTCTTGGTTCCCTCGCGACAAGAGGACCGAGCCGCCCCTCCCCCTGCCTGGCTCTTCGTCCTTCCAGAATATACACACAACCGGGTACACAACACACGTATTATATATTCACTGCGAACCAGTAAAGGCCTCGCGCAGACCCGAAAAATCACGGACGAACCACCGGAGGAAGACACGAAGCCGCTACCGGATTTCGCAGTCACGCCATTTGACAGCGGCTAGATTGCTTCTCGGAGCCAGTCGAACCGCAAAAGGTTATGAATACCGGTTCAGATCCATTCAGCAGGTTCTGTATACCTATAGCGATAGCCCGGGCATCTATGGTAGATCAGAAACGACGAGGGGGCCGTGGAAACATTACCCAGCGAAAAGTACGACAAGCCGGTGAGCCGCATCCACCTAACCCAAGCAACAGCAGCAGCTATGGATATGAGGAAAAGAAGTAGAGAGAACGATGAATGAAGTGCTGCTGTTAAAAGCATACGAGAGAGAGAGCTCAGCATGTGGACGCGGTGACATTCTCTCTATGGGTTCTCGAGTGCTCCGATTGTCCCCGCGTAGGACGTTGACGGTCCTTCTTCTTCCTTGGTCGCTGGATCCTGAAAGTAAGAGGGGAAACTGATCGCCGCCGCGGCCCTTTGGCCGCTACACCAGAAGGGCCTGCTGCCACTGATGTGTCCCTCGCAGAGACGTACGCGCACACGCCGCTCGAGGATATCGTGCATTCACATGAATCTATCCGACAAGGAAGGTGATACAAAATGAGGAAAAAAAACTAGGAAGAAGGTGGAAGATGGAAGTGGAAGATAAGCACGGTCGAGGAAGTGAGAGAAAGACGGTAACGCCGGTAGGCGGAAAGGCCAGGTCGCTTGCTCGGAGGACCTGAAGACTCTGGGGTGTAGGTGAGAGCCAGGACTACTTGTTGCAGAGCTTGGCGGTACTGCAGACTTGCTACAAGGAGCAGCAATGTCTGGAGGTGTCGGACTTTTTTTTTATGGACGCGGATAAAGAGCACCTTCTCTTATGTGCCAAAGACGAAGTTGGCTCCTCGTTTCACGATAGAGATACACGATGGAATTTAATACCCCAAATTGCGTCGAAGATCGGAATTAATCTATCTGGTATCCGGATGTCTTCGGAAGTAGGGGAGAGCGAGGCAAAATGGGACAGTGGGGCGAAACGGGATAATGAGACAAAATGCAATTTTTCAATAACTTTTGGATGGTGGCGGTGATGGTAAGTACGGCGAAACGGTGTTGAAAATCCGGATGTATCATTGGGACAAAATGGGACATCCAAAAATTATTGGAAAATTGAGTTTTATCCCCGCTGTCCCCGCAACGGTGTTGAAAATCCGGATGTATCATTGGGACAAAATGGGACATCCAAAAATTATTGGAAAATTGAGTTTTATCCCCGCTGTCCCGTTTTGCCCCGCTCTTCTCTACATCTATTGCCGAAACTCGCCACCAGAGTGCGCACCCTGTTTTCTACATCCAATGCATACTACAGACATGCGCATACATTTATCGCCGCTATACGTACCGCAGGAGACAAGAAGGCCCCTACCGATACCACGTGCCCCAAAAGAAAAAAAAAAAAAGAAGAAACGAAAAGCCCCAGAACGTACAAGAAGATGGTTGCGGAAGATAGCGCGATCGAGAAAGTGAGAGACAGGTACTCGAGGAAGGACGGAAAGTGTGTAAAGGAAAGAAATAAAGGCGCTGGATGGGTATAGACCGTGTCACCGGGAACGGCAGCGCGCCCGTTGTTGTAGTACGTTAGTCCCGATGGCATGGGCCGTTTCTACACTGATGTTACACACACGTTACACGCCTCCCTCCGCTTCCCCGTACAGAGAGGTATACTCGGTGAAGGGAAACGTCGGTGGTGCGAGCAAGAGGAGCGATTGAGGGTAAAACGACGAAGGTGAAATGGCGGAGCGGAGCGGGGAGGAGCGCAGATGCGGATGAGATAGTCTGGAGCGAAGGCGAACCGAGATACAGAGGACATAATGCGGACAGGACGACGTGAGATGCGGTGACGATAGGGACTCCCGCTTCCTCTATATCGCGTTCCTGTCGCTTTGCCTTCCCCCCCCCCCTGCCATCTCGCTCAGGCACAAAGAGCCGCGTTAGGTACACCAGTTTCTCCATTTCGATGATGACGAAGACGGCGAACGGTGAGACGCACAGAGGAAACCGATTGGGGTTTCCTTCACACTGTTCCGGAAGAGACCACTTGGGCGAAGAATGGGAATTGATCGAGATTCCCCATTGTCCTGCGGTGCACCGAACAATCGTCGTCACCCCCCCCCCCCCCCCCCCCTCCCCCCGGAGTTCTTTTGGCACACCCGTTTAATGTGGAGGTCTTGTGGTGTTTTCGTTTCTTTCCACAAAATGCAACACGAAACGTTTCGTAACAGTCGGCACGGATCATATTCTTGTAGAATATGAGTTGAGGTTTGATACAGGATACTCAGGAATTGGAGCAACAGGTTGGATGTTTAGTGGACGTAAAAACCCTGAGACATCATGTCGGGCATGTATTGATGACTCAGGTCCGAATCAGATGGACTTGACGCTGTTCACCATTGGACCTTACCGTTATTTCGAAAAAGCTTGAGCTCGGATCTTTATTGGGGTTTCGAGTCTTTGAGACGAAAATTTTATCGGCTACGATGACGTGGCAAGTAGGCGGGGTGGAAATCCCTGGAAGGGTCGTACCGACTAATCATGCCTGGTGGGCGATCTCCAAGTTTCTCCCGAGAACAGATTACCGTATGAAATGTGGACGTGATCACCGACCCAGGTCCTCCGAATGAAGACT
Source organism: Exephanes ischioxanthus (assembly GCA_958510785.1). Classification (NCBI taxonomy): domain Eukaryota; kingdom Metazoa; phylum Arthropoda; class Insecta; order Hymenoptera; family Ichneumonidae; genus Exephanes; species Exephanes ischioxanthus. The sequence continues at coordinate 12,953,026 of OY294018.1, read as the reverse complement.
ACACAGGAGGTCTCTGCAAGACCATAATCTTTATCCGACTCGAAGGGTTAATCCACGAATCCACAATCGCGATCTCTGAATCACAATAGAAAAAAATCCACGATCTCGCGTGATGTGTCAGAATGGAACTCCGGTAAAGTTTATGATAGCAGTTCCCTGGAGTAATGCGTCAGGATCCAAGCTCACTCACGCCCGACGGCGATGTCTCCTTCTTCGTGGAGAGGAGAAAAAAAAAAAAAAAAACCTTAAGAGGAATGAGGAAGAAGAGGAGAAAAAGACCGGGCCTAATACACGCGGGCATAGGTAATGGGCCCCGGACTGGACACAGAGTTCGAGATACGTCCAAAGATAACCGACCTTTCTCGCTGCAGCCAGTCTCGTGTTGCATTCGGGTCTGCAGGGGCTTGAAAAGAAAGCGAGACTAGTTTGTGGCTCGGGCCCCGGTACAGTTGAAACGATGGTGGGAGCATTATCCTGAAGCGGCCACTGAGATCATCTCTGATGGCTCCCCGGCCGAGGATTAAAAATGAATGTTCGACCCTACGCTCCCATGTCTCAACTGTGCGCCATACATGCTCGTTCGTAGTGGGAGCTATGTATTTTCCGATGGTGTTTAAGTAAAAGGGCTTATCGTTGCGGTATCTTGCCACTTATCGGATCCCGATCTTCGCATTAAGCAAGAGGAAGAGGACTCCCTTTCTCCATCTGTGTCCCGGGGCCTACCGCCGCGCGACCAACAGCACCACCACCACCACCACCGATCGTACGATCGCCCGTAGATATTCCCGGACGATAGTACGAAATGCAGGTAGACAAGCGACGCTTCGTCATATGTCCCTCAGGAATGCCGAGCCGGCTCGCGGTGTCGGACAAGGATGAAAATCGAGATAGAGGGACGACACGGGAGGATGGAAGGTGGATGTACGAGGAGGATCATCGGCAAGCATCTACGGCGGTAATTCAGACCTTCCATGCATACGGCCTCATCCCCGGTGGACCTCGCCACTCCATTCCTCGGTCCGATTATTCCCATCGGAAACGCATTCGTCTGTGACAAACGCCCAATTCTCCGGCGGCTGCAGCTGCGGGGCAGCAGCCTCTGCCGTCCTGATCGAAGTGCCCGCCGGAAGCTCGATTGTTAATGCCATCGGTATTGAAGGAGGCTCTGAGAGAACCGGGATTAATTGTTTGCTCGAATTAAACGGGCTAGAGAATGTTTGATGGAGGAACGCGTTTTCGGAAATTTTGGCGTCAACAAGTTGAAGCTCAAGGAGTGAATTTAACGGGACCGGACAGAGAATCGGAGAGATCGGTAAAAAAGTTTTTGATGCTGAAACAACTTATTTTCACAAGTTTTTGGCTTGAGGTATTTAATGGATCCTACGAATCCATTTTTATAAAAACATAAAATTCGTATTAAGAAAAATCCCGCGATGTCGAAGGTTAACTGTCTCCGTTCTATACATCTGGTGATTGGCTATTTACAATGCTAAAGGTATTTTTTTTTAGTGATCATCAATGGGTTTAGCGTACGCCAAAATTGTTATCGCATTTGTATTAAGCGCGGTACACGGCAACATGTCATCCAGTATAATTGTTTTCGGTCCCTTTTATTTTCACGACAATAATTGCAAGACTAACTTCGTCACGTTTTTTTTTTACGTTTAAAACATGGTCCAAAATATCAAACTTCCTCAAAAATATATTCAATATACAGCGAATATATATTTCCTCACACTTCACACGTACTATTTTTCTATGTGGGTTACCGGAAGTTTTTGAGCGATATCCTTCCGGTCTCCTCTCTTCGATATTACCTGCATCTAATAACACAATTCGATGCAACATGTATAACTAAAATATACCGAAACAACGAAAGTTAATCGAAGAATGTTTCGGGACAACGAAGTTGGTCAAGGAAAGCGGGCAACTTTTACCGAAGTATCGTTATCCCATCTTTCGGCGAAACTGTATCCAGGCGCTTCGCAACAATCCCGCCAGAGGATGCCACACTCCGATCGTCCGAAACTTTTCGGCGAACACGTAGGCGTTCCGTGGTAGTTGTTTGAACGTGAAATTTTCATGAGTGTGTATGCTGGACGCACAGACGACGCAGAGGAGAGCTGTGTATCGCGACAGGGGAACCCCCGCTTGCATCCGAGGGGTGTGACGTCTTTTTATCCGAACAGCTGCTTCTCCGGCTACATAATGAAAAGCTATAAAGAAGTTGGGCCACATAGGGTATGCGCGTGCTGTGACGCGCCTACCGAGTACAAACACCGATGCGAACGCACGAGCTGGATAAATCGGTAAAGCAAGATTAATGGAGTACTTACGAGTCCCCACCGGGAAGGAACGTGAAATTCAACGGTAATCCGTGGACAGTGGCAGAGACATCGGGGCCCACGGGATTAGCATCTTCCTGAAACGTGGAAATGAACATTCCGTGTCATCCCTGGCCATCTTCTTCCTTATAGAGCCATTTTATTTTCGGCTTCGTGTCCGGACGATATCGTCCGAATCTTGCGACATGTTTGAAAGTCAAAATTATGATCATCGATATGTTAATCGAATCGTAAAATCCACGAGAAATTTAAGCGCTACGACGAATTCAAATTACCTGGGTGTATCTGTGAGTGGCCATGAGTTTTGTCAGTATCCGATACTATCCTTGTCAGGATCTGTCAGTATCCGTTTGAGTGTCTGTGAGTGTCTGAGAGTACTTGTGACTATCAGTGTCCGTGAGTGTCCGTGAGTGTCCGTGAGTGTCCGTGAGTGTCCGTGAGTGTCCGTGAGTGTCCGTGAGTGTCCGTGAGTGTCCGTGAGTGTCCGTGAGTGTCCGTGAGTGTCCGTGAGTGTCCGTGAGTGTCCGTGAGTGTCCGTGAGTGTCCGTGAGTGTCCGTGAGTGTCCGTGAGTGTCCGTGAGTGTCCGTGAGTGTCCGTGAGTGTCCGTGAGTGTCCGTGAGTGTCCGTGAGTGTCCGTGAGTGTCCGTGAGTGTCCGTGAGTGTCCGTGAGTGTCCGTGAGTGTCCGTGAGTGTCCGTGAGTGTCCGTGAGTGTCCGTGAGTGTCCGTGAGTGTCCGTGAGTGTCCGTGAGTGTCCGTGAGTGTCCGTGAGTTCCGTGAGTGTCCGTGAGTGTCCGTGAGTGTCCGTGAGTGTCCGTGAGTGTCCGTGAGTGTCCGTGAGTGTCCGTGAGTGTCCGTGAGTGTCCGTGAGTGTCCGTGAGTGTCCGTGAGAGTCCGTGAGTGTCCGTGAGTGTCCGTGAGTGTCCGCGAGTGTCCGTGAGTGTCCGTGAGCGTTCGTGAGTGTCCGTGAGTGTCCTTGAGTGTCCGTGAGTGTTCGTGAGTGTCCTTGAGTGTCCTTAAGTGTCCTTGAGTGTCCGTGAGTGTCCGTGTTAGAATCTGTGAGTAACCGTGTGAGTATCTGCAAGGATTTGTCAGTATGCGTGTGAGCATTTGTGAGTATCCCGAAGTGTCTGTGCGTATCTGTAAGGCTCTGTGAGGATCCGAGTGAGGATCTACGAGTATCTGCGAGCATCTGCGAGTATTGGTATGAGTTTCCAATCGACATGAACTTTATTATAATGTAGATTACTATTAACGGGCCTTATCCCTTTCAACGAACATTTCTTGTCCGTAAAGATCCACCTTTATTGTTCTTTTTAATTTTGGATTTCTTCTTTCATAACAAATAAAGTAAAATTGACGATAAAGAAATGATGGAACTTTGTGGACGACCTTTATGAAATGTAACCATCGTCAAAAGTACGAACATCATTATTTACAGTAAATTTTATTTCATTGCCGTGATTAAAGTTCGAATCGATCGAGCCGCGATCGTCAAGCGAATGACCGTGAGGTAAGAGCCATAAAGACGGCGAGCTATGCGGGATACGGTATAACTCTATCAGTTTATTTGTAAGCGTATAAAGTGGCTCCGGTTGTCTCGTAAAAAATAATCCGCCATAACAAACTGGTATACGCCCCGAGAGTCACAAAGACGCCTTCGGATCGTTAGGGCGTAATTTATCTGTACACTAGTTAGCCTGCTCTCTTCGTTCCTGGATATCTCTCGTCCTCCGACTCTCGAAGACGATGAGGAGGAAGGAAGAAGGGCGACGCTACATTCAACGACCGCGCGGCCGCGCCCTGCTCTCGTATACTATATACGCACCCTCAAATTATTATTTATAGTTGAAACGATATTTACGAGCTTCCTCATCAACGACACACTGAATTTAAATGACGCGGCCGAGAATACATGAATTTCTCACGACACCCCCGAGGCCCCGCCATGAATACCTAAGACCTACGAGTGTTGATACAAAAATGATACTCGTAATTAAGGCAATTGTGGAGCAAGCACGGGAGGGACCACTTCGTGGCCGCTTCGTTAAAGAAGAATTGAGCGATTAGTCAAATCGGCGAGGCGAATTGGAAAATTTGTTTTCCATTTTTTTTTTTTAGCAGTGTAACCGTCATGAATTATATCGTATTTTAAACGAATAATTTGTTGTCGACACGAAAAACAGATAAAGGATTGTAGGTTTATCCTTAATTACCTGTATTTAAATCATCACGCACCGAGCGCAGCTTCGCATAATTTAATTTTTTTAGGTACTTTTTTCTGGGGACGTTTTGTCGGATTCCGATTAATAAGACTAATTTTCTTTTTTTTTCTTTTTTTTTTACGATGCTGCATTAAATTATTGATTATATCATCTGTTGATCCGTTAACCGATGGAAAAGGCAAATTAACGCGTTGTCGTTTTGACGAGTCGCTCGGTTCTCATCGAACGTGACTATCCAGGCTCCCGTCACATGAATTTCAATTTCGTTCCGATTCATCATCGTCGCCCTATATAAAAATTATCCCGCCGCGTTCCGTTGTGACCGAACCAAAGTCGATTACTCCAATTGCGATAATTAATCGATCACCCAATTATCTTTGCTCCTCCATCAGACCGCCTGAATCCCGTATGTATTACGCCGCAAATTAATTCGCGGAAACCGTGTGATTCGTTCCGAAGTATTCTACTGTCGTCCTAAACTTTCGGTTGGTAAGAATATGAAGGAATACAAAACAACAACGAAATTACAAAGTAAAAAAAAAACAAAGAATCTCTCCCGCGGGGTAAAACGTGCTGTCGTAGTGTCGCGGAACTTCGGAGGGACACACGGAACGTCGGGAAGAGCCGCGCGAACAAAAGAGCAAGAAAGCCGCGACGCGTGCGAGACGCGGCCGTTGCTGCTCTGTCGGCAACCGTGAGGCCCTCCGTCCGGACCATTTATTGTGTAATTTAGCTTCTCGCTAACATTCTTGTCCTCCCGGCGAGTCCCTGATATACGACCACCCGAATATCTACCTGCCGGCTTCTGGTGGTGCCATCGCCGGCTCCTGGTGCCTTTTGCTGCCCGACGTCTTTTCGCGTTCGGCGGCCTCTCGAACCCGTGTATACACCGTGTTGGCATCCGACGGCGTGTACGGCGATCGCAAAGGTACAGATAACTGTATCGACCTCATTAGTCGGAATTTTCTGAATCGACTCCGATCTCTCATAGGGTAAGCCGGGGTGATATGGCCATTGTTTTTTAAACACTGAAAATTGGAGATTTACCATTTTGAGAACTTGAAAATTTTTGATGTGACAAACTCTAGAAACTTCAAACTGAAGTAATTCACTCAGAACGTTCGATACTTTCGATGCGTGATTTAATTGTAGCCCTATATATAAATATTTGCGATCGGCCGTCTCACCCGGACACTACGGGTGACATGGCCACAGTAATAATGGTAGTAAATTAGGCCTAGAGAAGCATCGGGATCGCACAAAACATGTCTTACTATATTTTATGTTGTCTAAATAAACTACGGAAAGACAGTAAATGCCTCCGTCAAATGTTTCAGATGCCAAACTGAAAAGAAAATGGGTTCACTTTCATACCACCACTGACGTGGCCATTTCATCCGTGATATCCGGGTGACATCGCCATATCCCCTCCAAAACAAGTGGCCATGTCTCCCGGAAAATGAGTGGCCATATCCTCTATTTTCTCGGAAAAATAGCTGCTGCTTAAATTTAGGGAAGGAATAAAAGAAAATAGGTTTGCTACGCGCCAATCTTTTCTTGAAAGATCCAACAATGCAATGTTGCAATGTTGATATACTAGCAAAATTATAATTTAGTATGTCTCCAGAGCGCTTGGAAATATAGCTCGAGAAATTTCTGGCTACCTCGAAATAGGGATTCACCACTCGTACTGATCCTTGCACGTATAATCTTACATTTTTTTTGTTGTGAAATCGAATTGTTCCCACATATACTAAAAACTGTGCAAGCAGTAACGGCACGATTCGTTTGTTACGTTAAAAGATATTACGGGTAGCCATCTCACCCGCCTGGCCATCTCACCCTGTTTTACCCTATATACGGGAACTTGTGCTAGCCCACACATCACCGTCGTTTTTTTTTTTCTAATGGTATAATCGATTTTTTGAACCAAAGGGATAATCAAACGATTTTTCAGTAGTAGTTAGTATTTATTAACGATACACACGATGCACTGGCGATCGTTACAGTTTTGAAACATTCATACATTTATACAATTATAATTGCATCCACATATTATCAACGGGCCATGGACCGAAGTCCTTCGGCCCCGGGTTCTCTTTTACTTGGATTGAGATGTGACTGCAATTCTTTGACGCTGGAATTGTATATACACTCTTATTCTTCTTCTTTCAACAATCTGTTTGGATGTTGATATGAAGTGTGTGTTGGATGTTATGTGTCTTCGGGTGATATTTTGTGCAGGTTGTAAGCATAGCGGTTGGGTGTTTCCTAGCTGATTCAATGCGAATCTTCTATTGAGTTGTTGTGTTCTCGTTGTTACAGGAGTGATGCTACGATTTCTAATTTTACGCACAATTTGACTTCTTGTTAATTCTTTTTCTTGCGATCGATTGTCCTAATTTGTTGGTTCGCGTTTCGGAGAAAATATTCATTGGGAGAAGAGTCGCTATTGATCACGCGGAGAGTCGGTTTTTAAGAAAATGGAGAAACCAACTTTATGAAGATAAAAAAATTGTTCACTTGTAGAATTTTATTCTCTAAGTGAACTTCCCCGAGCGAAGTTTGTGTCTTGCAAAACACGGCCATTATAACTTGATAAAATTTAGTCTCATGCATCTTCAGGGTAATCATAAACATTTATTTAAAAAAAAAAAAAAAAACTATTGAAGTTTACATTCTAAGACTCTTTAAAAATAAAAATGGCGGAATGCAAACAACGCGTTTGACGATGCTCATATGCCCGCATTATTATTTCGTCGGAAATTATAAGCTTGATTAAGGGTGAAATCAAACCGCCGGAGTGCGAGCAACACGCTCGGCGAAGCTCGCATGCCTGGGTTATAATTTAATTGGAAATTATAAGTTCAAGAAGACACGCCGGTGCAGAAGCTTCGAACTCGACGGGAGGTGCGCAGCAGCCCACAACGGAAATTAAAAAATTAACGTAAATTTATTAACGTAACTTTTTTATAAATTTTATCAAAGATTTGTCATTTTTAATGCCCAATTTTTTATAATTTTTCGGACTGGCGTTATCCATTTCTATCTTTTAATTTGAATTTATTAATAAAAATGATTTAATCGATTGCACGCAATTTATAGTTATTATTTTATTTTTAAAACTTTCTTAAATTCTTTATCGGACGAGACACTTTCGCGACAATTCTCGTTACATATAAATGCCATCGGGCTGTCGCAGACGCTTCAACTTTACGGAACCGGGGCACCCGAAAAATATTGTCGCATTCTAATTAAAGATTACGCTAAAAGGAGAATTTTGTTGAAACTTGTATTATCGTTTGTAGGAAATTATTCGACGACCCGCTGCGCATTTCGTGCCAGACGTATCGCTCCGGTCTATGCCAAAAATACATGCTAACTTTACCTGCCATCCGCGCTATGTAGATCGACACAAATCTAATGGGAAAATGCTTTTCGCAAGCACCTATGCTTTACATTCACGTTTATTTTTACTTTATATTTACATTTGCGGTTCAATGTTTAAAATTAATGTTTTCAAATATATTATAATACATTAATTTTAATGTTATTATAATACATTAAGGGGGCCAAATCGATCACTTTCGGGCAACAACAAAACTTGTTTAATTTTTTTTGTCCTTGGTAACAAAACAAGTGGCTCGGAGATCCCCCGTGATTGGTTGAAACTCTGTTGCCATCATGTGAAAAAAATTTCGGACTTGAATCTAAAAAATGATATGACTTTCTTTTTTGTTTTAATTTTTTTGTTTAATAGAACATAATTTTTTTTAAATGTAATTTCGAATTTTTTATATCTGCACCAGGGGAAATTTTAGCACGATCAGAGCACCCTCATGAAAAATCCGAGTATTATGAATATTATTCATATCCGGATATTGTGATTATATCAAGTATTTTATTTTTATTTTTGGATATCTACAGACGCATGTTACATTGAAGTGAAATAATAAAATAATCAAATAATTCCACGATGTATTTTCGAACAATTCTGCGCTCTATTGCTTGCTCAAGGATTATAGTGGGCGAAGCGCTTGATCTCTATTATGCTCGTCGAGAGTTCTCCGCCACATAATACCCAGGAATAAGCATTGAAAATCGGATGATATGTAATGCTCCCGATGATGCACACAATGGCGGTATTTGCGTTCCCGGTATCGATCGCATTATCCATCGGAAGCTCGAAGGTACATTGAGCGTAAAACCATTTTCTATTTTCATATATGATTGAAATGATGTGCCGAAGTTCACTCAAAAATAGAAGTCCCATTAAAAGAATGAAAAAAAAAAAAATGTTTTCACATAAAAGCGAGGAATAACTTTAATATATATGCTATATCCGCAGAAACTCGGTTAGCTACTCCGCGATCTGCGGGAGCCGTTAGCTGGAATGTTCGGGCATGATCCAGTTAAGGGTTAGAACCCAGGAGAATTATAAATGCACAATTTATTAAATCAAAGTTAATAATGTTTATTTAAAGCAATGTTACTTATCGTTTATAAGAACAATATTTATTACAGTTTATGCGAAGAGTTGATCTGTTGTATATCTTCCTTATCGAATAACGAGCCCTTGCTGGGTTTAAGGTAGTCCTTGCAAATAGTGTTCACTTCGCATAAGTTTCAAAGAAATGAGAGGGAATTGCAAATTTTTTTCACGAAAACATAGCTTCCTCCATGAGGAAGCAAAATTGATGAAAAATAAAAATTTTCTGAATAGGTATGAATTTTTTCAGATTTTTAAATTCACTTTTTGACTTTCTACACGTTTTTCCAATGTAAAAAAGAAAAAATTCAAATTGAATTAAAAAATCTGAAAAAATTCATACGTATTCCGAAAAGTGAATGAAGCACTTTCATAAAAAAAAAGTTAGGTTTCCGGGAGATTTGTTGGACAATATTATTTTCAATCAGTTTGTTAATAACATTTTGTAAATATTGTTATGCAAAATTAATCTTTTCAGCACCTTTAATAATGCTTGATTTTTTCAGATTTTTGTACCGTCCAAAAGTGTTCGCAATTCCCTCTCATTCCTCTGAAACTTAGGCGAAGTGAACACTATTCGCAAGGACTACCTTAACGGTTGCTGATTTCATGATTGATTTTAAATTTACGCCCAACACAGCAAAGTTGACGTAATCATCTCCTGGCGATGAGAACCATTTCACGGTTTGACTTTCTGTGGATGAGAGAAAAAACGGGCCTAGGAAAAAAAAGTCTCAGCATCGCCTTGCTTAGGGTCTCACATTTATCACAGCCAAAGTAACGACACATTGGCACGGTTAATTAAACAAAAGTCTCGGGGGCATATTCCTCCGCCGACGTGCCCTCTCGCGAGCGTCCCTGCGGTGTTTTTACTTACTGCATACGCGCGCTTTTCCTTCTAGCCTCTCGTTTTACTCGAACGTAATTACGTGGCGTTTCATCCGAGTCAAGGAGCCGAGGACGATGTGAGACGAAGGAGCGGGAAGCCTGCGGTGTATGAAATACCCGGTCGTCGTTTGTGGCCCCGACGAGAAGTCGGACGAAGAGGAGGACGACGGAGAAGAAGAAAGAGAAGAAGACGAAGAGGAAAAAAAAAAAAAAAAAAAATGATGCTGGTAAGAAAAACTAAACGAGAAGGAATGAAGAGTCGTAAGAAGTTCCCGGAGACTTTCGACGGGTACGTCGTCGAGCGAAACACGTGTCTCACGCTTCCGACACACGGATCGAAATATCGTCTAGCCGGGGGCACGACGCCCGGCACGTGTGGCCTCATCTCCCGGCACCGAACAAGCGTTAGGCACGAAAGAGTGCTTCGAATTAGTGCGGGCGCGATACTAATGGGGTCGTTTGTTAATAAGAACTAATTTCATCGCGACACGTCCACCCCGGAATTTCAATGTGGTTTATGGATATAAATAACAACGGGCGGATGCCCGACACACGAATGTAATAAATTATATTTATCTCGTTTTAAATATATACACATTTTATTCGTGCGTTACGATTTTAACTCCTGCAGCCGAGCTACTGGCATTCGAGTATCCGAGGTCGTCACGAAAATATGGTCGGATCTGCAAAAACAAAAAAAAATATACCATGTAATTTTACTTAAATAATTTATAATATTTATAATAGTTATTATTATTATTCGAATAAATTTCGAACGAAGACGGTTTTTTCCATCTAGCGTAAATTCGTCCGATGGGCTTTTGCGAAATCCTTACAGATAGCACGTTGGTAAATAGTGGATTCGAATTTTACGTCGACATTTTGGGTGTAAGGAAGAACCCCGATTAACCGGGATGCGCGAGACCGAAGAGTCCTCGGATAATCGAAGTCCCGGTTAATCCGAACTAGGCAGCGAAACTATATAAGCCAATAATGGCTAATGGTACAACTTTATTTTGGCTAGTTACAATGCCATTTGGTACAACTTGCATTTAATTGTTAAATATTGTGAACTAGAATGTAAAGCTTTCGATTTTTTTCATAAATAGTACGCAAGCTAGTCTTTCTTTGGAAGTAGTCAATGACTTTGGTTAGCTCCGCGCATAAACAAAAAAAAAACCGCGTAAGACGCACGGTTAATCCGCATCCCAGTTAATCCAGATTTTACTGTATTTTTTTTTTGCCGATTATTTAATCGAAAAATGAGTGGCATGCAGCTTTCGGCTAGTCACCTAAAGCGTAGACGCAATATTCGAACCCAAGTCAGTTAATTATTAACGCAGGTAATTACCTCAAGGGTCCCCTTGACGTTTATAATAATATATTTATAATAATAATAATAATTATTATTATTCGATTCAATTTCGAGGTGCATAAGACGATTTTTCCATGTAGCGTACAGTCGTCTGACAGGCTTTTCTATTGCGACATCCAAGACATCCTTACACTCAGCTCGTCGATAAATTCTGGATTAGAATTTTACGTCGACAATGTTGGGTGTATTTTTTGCCGATTATTTAATCGAGAAATGAATGGCATGCAGCTTTCGGCTAGTCACCCAAAGCGTAGACGCAATATTCGAACCCAAGTCAGTTAATTATTAACGCAGGTAATGACGTGAGGGATCCCCTTGAGGTCACCGCTCGCGATGACGTTTTAAATCGAGCCAACGTGGTACACACTCGTTCGGGCGCCGCGGAGCTCGCCGCGTGCTGACACGAATGAAACACACAGGCCCACGTCCGTGTTAAAACTCATACGACTTCATCTGTTCGGAACGCGTGAAGGCACGTGACGAACTTACCACTGCCGTCGAAACTAGTTCGTTCGCCTCTCCATTCTCGTTATTACTACGAGCGATTAGTTCTACTACGCCGCGGACAAATAGGATATATACCACTCCACGTCGTTCCTCGCGAGCTAATTAGAAAGACGTGGGGAACGATGGAAATTACTCTGTATGTGGGTTGATGGGCTATGGTCTACCGTCGCGGCGATTAACCGTTTCTAATGTTAGACTATATCGGTGGTCACGGATGAAAATTACACCGAGCAAAGTTGAAATCGAAACTCTAATCTTCGTATTTCATCGTATTTAGACATCGTATTTAGATTTTTATGGAGTCAAAAGAATATTTTGTACCTTAACGGTAGATTCATTGATTTTCATGGGCTGTTTCAGTTTCACTGCTTTTTAAAAAAGGTTTAAAAAGAAATGAATTTTGAAGCAAATTGTAGGAAATAGAATAAAATGTAATCTTTTTTATCGGGATTTTTTGATCCCACCGGTTTTTGCATAATTTTGTACGGAACTTCTGTATGGGTCACACGTCAAGCGGCAAATTTGTGACATTTTATAATTTATAATTTATAATATATAATTTATAATTTCCGACAGGTCAAACTTGGGGCCTATAAAAACAATTAATTTCCTCCGGCTTAGTATTCAATAAAATACTATGCAATATTGTTGATGAAAGGGGTACGGAGTAATTTTTCGTTACAAGTGTCGACGACAATATTTTCTTTATCATCCAAATACCAGAGCAACTTTCGAAGAACACATTTTGTGTCGAGTAACCATATCGGCTTTCTTATTAACATTCAATCTCGTCGAGAAAACTTCGCGAGGATGCAATGTATGCCACAACATGCAGCTACAAGATGAAGTGGTTAGTCGTTGATTACACAAAGTGGATATAGTGTCAATGTCCCGATTTCGTATGTCTCTGTATCTTTGCACGTATTCATTTATTCTTTGCACCTTTTTTATTATTTTAATTACTGCAGATAGACAGAACTCGCTTAGTCCGAGAGTGAGGGCAATCATGGCCATCGCCACATTAGTTTAATGTAAATAAAAATTACATTTTACTCAAAGACCTTCAAGTATCTTGTAATAGGCATTTCCCTTTGATGCTTATCGAGAAAAGTTATGTTTTTCACTCAAAGGCTCAAATTCTCCTTTGGGCGATTCCCATTACCCCATTCCACTACAAAATAAAAAATAAATAAAAACACCTGCGCCACCCACTCGATCGTGGATCGTTGGTTTCCTCGTCCAATAGCCTTTTACCTTGTCGACGAAGTACACGACGTACGCTCTCTGGTCGCGTACTCTAACGCGATTTTCTGCCGTTGCATTCCGCAAATTGATTGATTATCACGTCGACGTGCCATTTGACGAGTCATACGTACACGCTGCGGAATCCGGAGCAACAGGATCGCACCAGGCCTTCATCCCGCTCGTCCACCGCTTTTCCCCCATGCATCCGAGGCGTTTCCCCAGTGCTTCTTTGAAGAGGTTGGAACGTTTTACGGTAGTCAAATGAGTGCTACATTGTTAAAGTCATTTACACAAACCTTTACGCAGCTATCGATTATAGTGGATGCTTTTTTGTATTACAAAAGGTGTCCTTAATATGGAAAAACATTAATCGCAATGGATTTGCAAAAATATATTTTTTTTTTTTTGCCAATTTTCGAAAAGGTACATTCGTTCAGTTTTTTTTTCAAAGAATAATCCGTCATTTTTGCACCATTTCGATGTATTGCGGCTCATTCTCTTCCTTGAAAGATCCGCTAAGAATTCACCGCCTTGATATTCGATAGTAATGTCCTGTTTATAAAGAACAGCCCTTTGTTTATCCACTTACGACATTCCTTCACAAACAAACAGCTCTGTCCCGACTCTTATATAATCCGTAATTTTTTATCGATTTCGATGTATTATCGTTCATTCTCTTCCTCGAAAGGTCCGCTAAGAATGCACCGTCTTGATATTCGATAGTATTTCCCGTTGAAAAATGACAGCCTTTTGTTTATCCATCGACGAAATACAAACAGCTCTCATTTTTTTAACCGAAAATACTATCGAATATTTAAACGGTGAATTCGCAGACCATTTTTGAACGAAGAGAATGAGTCGTACTATATCAAAATCGAGAAAAAAAAATTACGGATTATTCTTTGAAAAAAACTGAACGAAGATCTATTTTTTCGAAAATTAGCACAATCCATATCATACTTTTGCAAAGTCATTGCCATTAATGTTTTTCTACATTAAAGACATCTGCTGCAATACAAATAACCATCACTATAATCACTAGATGCGTAAAAGCTTCTATAAACGACTGTAAAAATGTAGCACTCATTTGACTGTCGTGAAGCGCTCCAACCTCCTTAATCTCCAAAATCATAATCTTCTCCACAAGCGTGCCGAATCAATATCTCCTTAGTTATATCCATTCCTCATGAGCTTCGTTATCGTACACCGCTATGCAGAACCGACTGTGGCAAAGCACGGCACAGAGTTACGCGGTAAGATTATAAAAAAAAACAAAAAAAAACTAAAAAAAATTAAAAGGCTCAAAGACGGGGACCTTTAGGAAGCGAAATAATCCCGACGAGAAACTCTCGCACCGCCCGGCGACCCGGACGCATTCTTTCCTGCGTATTTCTTTGCCTTTCCGAGGCGCGCGCATGCTCGGAAGAGCGTCGCCGCGCCGAGTGTGACATTCTTTGATGTACAACTTTGCCCCGCGTAATGAACTTCTTATCCGCGGTTTTGCCGAAGCCGCGAACGAAGAGTGAGACCGCCCAGATACGAAGCGAAGAAAACGGGAGCGAACGGGAGAGAGAGAGAGCAGGAGTGGAAGAGGCGAGAGAAGAACGAAAGGAACGATGATCCCTGAGTGGCGGGTGGCTTTGCGTCATTTGGGAATTCACCGTCGACCGGTCTCCTCTCTCTCCGTGCAAACGGCGAAAGAAGAGAAGAAAAAAAAAAGAAAGAAAAAAATATATATGGTAAGAGCGGATGGCATAAGGGAAAGAGAGGGCCCGCGTCCGTGGTCAAAGATTGCAGCTTTCCTGAACTAATTGGAGACTGAATGGGGCCCTCGCGAGGCAAAGTCGGCTCTCTTGTGTGCCGCGCGAGCGAGCCTAGACGCTCGGTGTCCCTCGAAGAATGTCGCTTAGACGAGAGTGGAGAACGCGAGCCACGGTATGCCACGGAAGAGCCCGAGCCGGCCCCACGTCCAACCGGGCTCTTTCCGATTTGTTACACGCGAGAGTCTCTGCAAAGATGGAAATAATGCGACGCATCGAGGTCGCTCTCTCGCCGAGAGGCGCGGGGTTCGCGGGCCCCGATATACCTGCCGTGCGAAGATTCTTCGGGAGGGAACGTGCCTTTGGAATATTTGGGCCCGTTGAAGGGTAACGAATTTCATCGACGGTGGAATAATGCGCACTGTATGGCTCGATTCCATTGTGCCTTTTATTGCATAAAAGCCATGGGGGGGGATGAGCGATTTTGAAAATATTCGACGGTGCGGTAGGTCCTTTGAAAAAATAGCGCGTTTTTGGTTCCTTCATGTACGAATGACGTCCATTACGTAGCATTTGTTGTTTAATCGACCACTTTTCGAGGCGCCTTAAAGACTGTGTTGTTCGGCTCGCAGCGACGATGTTGTTGTTGGTAATTAATTTTTTACCAGCAATGAAATTAGGCCTTTAGATTTCGATTAAATTTTGTTTTATTTTTTTCTTTGTATTTTTGTTAAAGGACGAACACGGACTGAAGTTTGAGGGTTGGTCAATGCTAACTATTCTGTGCTGTGAGTATGCCTCGGAAATATTTGAAAAAATGTATGATCCACCGTGGAGATGAAACATGTTTGCCAAAATTTTTTTGGAGTGTTAATTCATGCACGTTTAAGCTTGGACATATCTATATATACATATATACATATATATACATATATATATATTGTAACATACATATATATATTGTATATGTATTGTATATATACATATATATATATATTGTAACGAATATGTAGCTGACTATTCGTTGAGACACACGATATTAGTTAGGATTGACAATAGACAGACGAACGGACGATCGATACAAGATCGATCGTCATGTAAAACAGTCTGGACTGACACGTCTGAACGAACAGACGTGTGACAGCTCGTGCTCGGGATATTTAGAAGCGATTGTACTAATAATATCCGCCCCCAAACTAAATACGCGCGTTATTCATTGGCTCGGTCGTTACAATATATATATATTTGTTTTTCTTACAGATTAATTTTTTTTTCTACGTAGAACACAAGTGCCTTGGGATCAATGAATTTACTTTCCATGTTAGATTTCATGCGATTTACGTCAATAGTTCACAGCAGATTAGTTGCTCAGCTTAAGATAGTACTGCGATATTTGTGAAAACTAAAACTAATCCAAACTTCCTCTAGGTGTCAATCGAACAAGTTCGCTGTTTTATTCATTCGCAAATTAACATTCGCGAGGTCATATGAAACAGCCCGAGACCACATTCGTGCAATCAACGTCGTCAAATTTGCCGTCATGTAAATGTCCACCGAGACCGCAAAATTTCCAATGAATATCACATAAATGACCTCATAAACGATCCAAAATTCCTCACCATCCAAATTAAACCAATCGTAGAAATTCACAGCACGTTAATACGAGAATGACGTCTCCGGCCGTTGGATATTCTTACCTTTGACACGCGTCTTGTCGGAAATATTCGTGAGAGCCAACATCAAACCAATATGGCATGTGAAATCAGTAGAAATTGGAAGACGGAGGATAGCATTTTTTCCCCCAACTACGCTAAAAAGACTCTATTTCACGCCTGCACCGGGGGTGGAAAGTGGGCGATTCTTGATGGTGGAAAAGTGAAACTTTTCCTCCCGGTCGTAAATAATCAGCCACTTTCCGTCCCTCGCTTCGCTCGGGCAGCAAACGTCACGCTCGGTTAAAATGACGCATTTTTCTCCTTCGTAGCACAATGTACTATTTTTCTCGACTGTGCTAAAATAACCACATTCCGTGCTTGCAACACGCGCGGAAAATCGCCTATTATTGACCAATGATCATTATTACATGTGCGCATGCGCAGTAGTTTCATTACTCCCTAGGGAGTAATAGGGCTCATTATTACTCCCTCTAGAAGCTCTATTATTCGCGGGGCAGTCATGGTCATTGGCGAATATGACGATTTTGCGACGCAAGAAATGTGGTTCTTAATCTTAACGAAGTCGGGAAAAAAGTATCGTGTCCTATAGGATACGATACTTTTTTCCCGCACTCCGTCCCATGTATACATGGGAGGGAGTGCGTTTTCACCTCGTGTGATTTCAGCCCCCGCTTCGCTCGGATAGCAAACTGCACACTCGGTGAAAATCGCGCACTTCCCTCCATTATAGCATTATATACTAATTCTTCCTTCTCCAAAAAATCCGTCGCCAAAATAACTCGCATTTTCGATGTGTATTTTCGTCGCTTAAGAAATGCTCCCTGATCGACTGCCGTACAAGCCTGCAGCTGGAGTTCGATAACCAATTTCATTCGAAGAAACCAGACCATGTGTCGATAGTTGTTATGGTTAAAATTGCATTGACACTGCATTTGCTGTTAATAGCCACGTGTATATCGTTTTCATCAGAAAATAACATTTAATCTACAAAAGTTAAATAATAATAAAAAACCAAATACCGAGATTTGAGGATACACGCCCGAATCTCGCGATCGATGCCAGGTTAAATAGATAAAAAAATTTAAAAAACTGGGGGAAAAAAATAAATTGTTATTCTGAGAGCTTGCAATTTCTCAGTTCGGTACGTAGGAACTAAAACAGAAGTGAAACCGCGACTAGATATATTTCTGGAAACACTGTACGAGACCACAGCGAGGAGATACAGCTACGGCTACAGCTGCAATGTTGACCACAGATTTATTTTCTCTCCCTCCGGTGTTGTAACGGTACCGTAGCATTCGGAGACCCCGAATTTCTTAATAAGGCGCGCAGGGGCTTTGTTTGCACTTCTCCACTGGGTCAATATTGCACGGCCAGCACGGGCGCCACGTTTCGGTACAAACGCAACTTCGAAAGGGTCGAGAATGGTTATATTTGCCGCGGACACATATATGCCCATCTATACACTGTGTCGTATAAAAAGGCAAGTGGACTCCGTGAAGTGACCGGGGAAAAGGGGCTTTGAGGAACGGCCACTCAATCGCGCTTTGTAAATAATCTCGTTCTTCGTCCAGCGAGGCCATTTTGTTTATTTTTTTTATTCATCATATTTATTTTTCACAAATTTCGATGAAGAATACTGTCCGTGTCACGATGAAAATAAGCTCGATTGAAACGAATAAATAAAAAAAACTCCCGACTGCAAACTAGTTGTTATTATTTTTTAAATATTTGCAAAAAAAGTATGAATAAAAATGAAAACAAAAAAAAATCTTCAAAAAAAGTACAAAAAAAATGGTTAATAAAAAGTAACTTCAAAAAGGATAGAATAATTCATGTATGTAACAATAATTAATATTGTCAGTAAACAACAATAGTAATAATTAACAATAAAGAATAATAAAATAATTAATTAATCGTAATTATATCAATTGATTCATAATCGTTGCTACAGTCGGGAGACTTCTGTAAGTTTAATCCACTCCGTGACCGCGAAGATTGGCTATAGTACTGCGTTGTGAGGGAAGACCATTGGTCTTTTTATACAAAAATTTTGTAGTATTAATTTATTTTAATGTATCTTCGCGAACGTTCATTATTATTATTACAATTACATTTATTGATGTGCTAGCAATGTGAGAAAAAAAACAAGCGATTACATTAACGATTTTTTAAAATAATATTTTTAATTTCATAATAAAATATTATTTGAAAAAATGCGTTTGAGGTTATGGTACACCGAGATCGGGCGGCCAACGAACAATGTGGAGTTCCGAAAATACATCGCAGAAAATGGCGCTCAATTTTCGATATATTCGAGTGACTATTTAATAAATCGCATTTATTTCTACCAATATTGTACAGATTTCAATTTTTCATTGAAAACATTGGTAACGATGCGTCATAGAATAGCTGTATCAAATTTCGTCAAGTAATTTGTAGCCGTTTACAAGAACATCGCGGACAACGAAATCGCTCATCGCGGTGAAACGCATAACTCCCATCTTTTTGCCCTAGCGGGCAGTCGGGAGTTGAAAATGAACTTCCCCGATGAGTATATCAGTGGAAATTATTGAATTCACTCAAATAGAATTATATTGCAATTACAATGAATTCATTTATCGGAATTTCCTATGAATTTAGATAAATTAAAAAGAAAATTAAAATACCGTTTCTGAGGACGGATGAATACGTGACTTTTCGATATTGCTCCGAACCACTCGAATTAACCGCGTTAACGGAGCATAAGGACGAACTCTCGCTCTCGCCATATACATGCGTTTCGTCCTTCCCACTGGTTGGGCTTGTTCGCCGACCTATACGATAACTGTTACACCGAGTGTTCCCAACGTTTAATGAACAACAGACCGCCTACACAACACTCGAGATATCTGGCGCAGCCGGCCCCGCACCACTTGTGGAGCGGCGCATACACATTAAAGCTCTGATAAGTGCTACCCGTAAGGTCGTAACATACTAACCCACAAACATAGGGTATATATATATATATACACTGTACTATAATATAGCGTAGATATGGTCTTTGAATTTCAAGTGATACGATCTACGCCGGAGGGAAACTTCTATGAATAGCCCGATAAAATCTTTAATACCCTCCGAAATGGATTACCAAAGTTCACGAATATTTTAATTAGCGATAATTGTTCCGTCCCATATTTAATTTTATCGAATTTCACATTCCCCCTGCTGCCGGTCAACCGAGCCATTTGCATCCAACGTGCACGAGGGGGGATAAATCGAAGCTCGAGCCATTATTAATTTTTATTCTTTTTTTTTTACGGTCTTAATATTTAATGATGATAAGAGCGGTTTAATTTTTTTTAAATCCTTTTCTGAAGAATTCAATTTTTTACATTATCTGCGAGATGGAAACTTATCGTTACAGTATCGATCAGACTCGGAAGCGGCGTCGACTTCCGAGCTCCGCAGAGCTCGGCGCAGCACACGAAGGACTAATTGATGAAGCGAAAGATAGATAATCTATTTTAACTTTAAGCCCTGAAATTTTTACACGGCCCATGTCGTCGGCTCTTCGTACTCTTAGTGATTGCAGAGTTTTCGTACCGATCCTCCGCCCGATAGTTGAAAATGTATAAATTCAGGTACCTATTTATAGTCCGGGCAATACTAGCTTCGTTTCATCCAATTGCTCCTTCCTCGACAAAATTTCAAGAGGAAATGGCCTATTTTACCTCGAGATTCTTACATCCATTAAAATTTTATTTTTAATTTTCACATGACGACAATGTAGCAATAATAATTATGAAAATCTGAACTCTTACTGAAGTACTAATGATAATATTTGTCGAAGGAGACTTTTTTTATCGACCATTTCGCCATCTTGATTATCGGTCGGATCAAAAATTTATGACGTCCAATCCATCTCAATAACTTAACGCCCACCGAAACTCTCATTGACAAATGCGAAAAACGTTGAAAAACGTGAGTGAAACTGAATGAATAGGCAGAGTGGCGATTCCCAGTCAACCCGACTATGTGAAAAAAAAGTTGAAAATTGAAATTTTCATATCGCTTCCTCATAAAAGTTGAAAATTGTAATTTTCATAACGCTTCCTCATCAAAGTTGAAAGTTGAAATTTGTATGACACCTTCTTATAATGTTCCTTTATTCGCAAAGAATCTTCTGTGAGAAAGCATTTACCATATTTTTGGCTCCCTCATAGAGGAAGCTTTGCGAATGAAGGGACATTATGAGAAAGTGTCATAAAAATTTCAAATTTTAACTTTAACTTTCACCTTTGATGAGGACGCGTTATGGAAATTACAATTTTCAACTTTTATGAGGAAGCGATATGAAAATTGCAATTTTCAACTTTTTTCAAATTTTTTCAACATCAATGTCGTATTTTACTTTTAGGCAAAACTGCTGGCCGACTCAGGTTTCGCGCGACAAAATACATAAAGTTATGTGTTTCGTAAAAGCTTCCGCACGGTTCCTCGCCGGTGGAGCACAGTGTGTCATTTTTCAATTTCGCAAAAGAAGAAGAAAAAAAAATACCGATCTCTCGGTTAATATGACATGTAGATGTTATTTCAATCGGTATTATAGAATATAGTATTCGACTAAGCGTAAAAATCCCTAAAGCAATCTCATGATATTCGTCAAAAGTCACGTCGACGCCGACAAAACTGCGAATGATCCGTGACAGAAATGCGACATTCCACTTGCCGAAAAAGCTCGCGCACTCTGCCCGCTATCCCCGTCATCGCTGCCTGCGTTTTTGATGTTTCCGTTGAATTTCAGCGTTATTTTTGTCGTCCCTCGATTCGATTCCCGGTGCATCGGTGCATAGCGTATAGCCTGAAAGTCTCAATGGAACGCCTTAACGAGGTCGCGATGCACTCTCTTTGGGAAAACTCCGAGAGCTACCGAAGCTTGTTGCCTACTTCTACGAGTCGATGAATAAAATCCAACGGAACCACTCCCATCGCTCTCTGTCTTTCATCGTCTCCTGTCTCTGCTCTTTTACTTTAGCCATCGGTATCCTCCGACCCTCCGCGGCATCCTCCAGCCTTCCCTTACACCCTTCCGGCATCTTTTCCTCCGAGTTTGCCTTCGCCAACAGAGGTCGAGTGTTTGTTGAGACTTGTGTACCGAAGCTCACGTACACAGAGGGTGGCTTACTCTATGGCCAAGAGAGCTCCTCTACGAGCCCTGAGCCCGATACGAATGCGCACGCGCGTTCTCACGGCAAAGCAAATTAACGAAGAACAGGTAAAGACGCCTACTGCATATATATATTTATACAGTACACCGACGGCTTCTGCCGTTCTGACGCGGATGCTGCCTGCTACCGGCTCAGTATAATGTGTCTCGCTACAGGTCCATTCCACTGAAGCGTTAAATTATTTTAAAAAATAGGTAGAACGACTAGCCAGCGAACACAGAAAAAAAATTCGTTGGATTAACCGAAAGTCGCGATGACATACGTTCGAAGCTGTTATTTGTTTGTTACAAATAAAGAATTGTTTTGTTAAACGATTATTCGCTTCAATGTATTCAAAATTTGCCGATTGAAACAAACATTTTTGTTGTACCAACCAATTACACCTTTGAACGTATGTCACTGCGCATTTGCTTAATCCAGCCATTTATTTTTCTCAGCGAAGGCATTGCGTTTAAGCAATAACTTCGATGCGTAAGGAATGAATTGCAAATTTCGAAATTGTAGGATCCCAAGTAGAAATTTTCGAGCGTTACATCGGGCCCTGATGGGGTCCTAATAAGGCCTTATCAGGCCTCCTCAGGACCTTATCAGGGCCCGATATAACGCTCGAAAATTTCTACTCGGGATGCATTCGGATGAATTTCGTAACGTTGTCGCAACGCGGAGATAAAAGAAAACGTATCGGAATATTTATGTTACGTACAGATTGATGAAGCCCTGCTATCGATTTTTCTTCGCGAACTATTGATTGAAATTATAGTGAAAACGGGTGAAAAATAATGTAGTTCATCGGGCTGGTGGAATAATTAAAAAGTTACCGATAATTTTTCTGTGCCACTTTCACCGAATTTTCCGAACGATTCTCCGTTGCCAAAAGACCGGTTCGAAGTTTGAGAACTGGTGAACTGCGGGTGTTCTTTGGAAGGACCGTACTTCCGTTTCCGGTATTTTTTTCACATTGAAAACACAGTTTAAAAAAATATCCGATCATTCTTCGGCCCCGAGCTATAATGGGGAGTTATCGTGGAACTATTCGAATGTAATAACCACAGAAACCTTTTAACGTGCCGACAGACTTTTCGATCAAATTTTCCAATTTCTTTCTAAGTATTTTCTCTGTTTCCCGTTCATTCTACACGGAAACAACGAATCCCAAGCGAAGTCCTCGCATCCAAGGCCAATTATCTTTTCGCCGCGAACCCCGAAAAATCCTCGATGATTATACGTTTCCTCGGTGCAGGTCTCACGGGAGGAAGTGATTCGTCAACGTTCCCGACATTGCTAGTCTCGCTGCACGTTGCACTCTATTCGGTCCGAGAACCGGCAATTTCCAACCGTACGAACCTCTCCTCCCTTCCGGAGCAACAAGAACACTGACACTACATTATGAATCTCTTTCCCCTGCGTCGCCGTCGGGCATGGAAGGAAATAAACATATCCTAACACCCAATAGCCAAAAAATTGTCAAGACGATTCGACTGCGTTTGGATATTTAGGCATCTCTCAATGAACGGTAATAATGCTTTCCAATTTAACCCTGGGAGATCCCGTGCTGAGATCGCCACATCTTTCTCCGATGTTGTGGACACGCCAAGAATGGAAGGAAACAGAAATACCCAAAACAAAAAAAGCGAAAAATATTCAACACCCAAAAAATTGGCGGGACGATTCGACTGCGTTTGGATATTTACTGATCTCCCAATGAACGGTAATAATGCTTTTTAATGCCACCATGGGAGAATTCGTGCTGAGATACTCACATCCTTTTCTATCGTCATACACAACCCAACAATGGAAGAAAAAATAAATACCCGAAAAGCCCAAACATACAGTTTGGGCATTTGGGGATGGCCCACTGAACGGTAATAATGCTCTTTTATTTCACCCTGGGGGGCTTCGTACTGAAATCGCCACGTCTTTCTCTGACGTCATGCACATGCTAAGAGCGAGAGGAAACAGAAATATCCAAAAATACCCAACACCAAATTTTTTTTTTTTTTAATGGCAAGACGATTCGCCGGCGTTTGGGTATTTCGGGATCTCACAGTGAACTGTAACAATATTTTTAATTTCACCCTGGGAGGCTTCATGCTGAATTCGCAAAATCTTTCTCTGCATCATATGGACACGCCGAGCGTGGAAGAATATGAATATCCCCAAAAATACCCAATACCCAAAAAAATGGCAAGACGATTCGCCGCCGTTTGGGTATTTCGGGATCTCACAGTGAACTGTAACAATATTTTTAATTTCACCCTGGGAGGCTTCATGCTGAATTCGCAACATCTTTCTCTACATCATATGAACACACCAAGAGTGGAAGAAAATAAAAATCACCAAAAATACGCAATACCCAAAAAAATGGCAGGACGATTCGCCGCCGTTTGGATATTTCGGGATCTCACAGTGAACTATAACAATATTTTTAATTTCACCCTGGAAGGCTTCATGCTGAATTCGCAACATCTTTCTCTGCATCATATGAACACACCGAGAGTGGAAGAAAATAAAAATCCCCAAAAATACCCAATACCCAAAAAATTTTCAAGACGATTCGACGGCGCTTGGGTATTTAGGTATCTCACAGTGAGCTATAATAATGCTTTTTAATTTCACCCTGGGAGGCATCGTGCTGCGATCGCCACATCTGTGCATCCGCCCCGCGTGAAATCTCGACGGGGTGGGTTTTTCCTTCTTCATCACTGTCCCAAAGTCAGCGGCCCGAGCACCGCCTAGTAACTGCCCTCTCGGCAAAATTCAAAAGCCTCCACCGCAGCCCCTCGATGTTTCCTCGCTCCCTCACACTCAGTGACACTATTTGTCACCTGATGACCGTTTCCAGAATGATTCACTTGTGTGTGGTCTTGCATCTGGCGGCTAGACTCTATACAGGAGTCAAATCAGCCATGGGAGGCTGCTTCTGTATAGACTTCTGCACGACACACGGTGAAAAAGAATGAAAGAATGAAGAAAATAACAGTCTTGCACTCAAATTCCTTCCCTCGCATGCTCCCGTTTCTTTATAAGCCGAAAGAGAACTCGACGGAGCCGAACCAAAAGTCATTTCGGTATTCCGCCGTCTGTCTGTTGGTCTTTGTGTAAATGGGCGAGGAGGCCACCAGTGTGGCAGATATGCCCCACGGGCCCACGCCGCGTTCGCCATATTCCAAAGACACAAGCACAGTGTACTTCTCTTCCCTAACCCGCCCATCCAGCGATTCTTCCACTCTGTGGCATGTATCGCGTTTTTCCGTACTCCCGTTTTTTTTTTTTTTTCTCCCTCAGGCGTCTTTACCTTCGCGTGTAACGCGGCAAAGCAGTCTGGATTTCGCGACGTCGACATGGTCTTTTGTCTTCCGTAAGGACGGTGAAAAAGGAAGACAGCCGAGGAGTGTCTCTTCCCGAAAGCTCCGCGCGGAATGGGTAATGTGATAGGAGGAATGGAGGGGAAACGGATCTGTTTCCATTCCGAACCTCCTATCACGTTTCCCATTTCGTTATCGTATATTAAGAATATTTTTGGGACAAAAATGGGGGAAGAGGGCATCGACCAACGCGTCGGGCGATGCCCGAGAGGGAAACTTCGCCGGCGAACTAGTTCAGGCCAGGAAGTGAAAATCTTGTCCATTTTACGAAAATTTCTGCTAATTTTACAAAAATTTGTTTGGTAAATTAACAACATAATAGTGGACGTTTGTGGACAAAAAAAATTGTTAACTGTACGACTGTTTTTTTCTGTGTGACTTTTGTTTATTTAGCGAATCTTAAAAACCGGACGGTGAATCTTTCTTTAATTTGAACACAATCTATCTTGAATGCTCTTATCTCTGCTATTATTTTTTATTTTGCAGATTCCGATGGAACAGAAATTAACGGACGAAATGGCTACGTTATAATATTTTGTTGAAGGATTTCCGCACCTTTCCATTCACAATTTTTCCAAAAACTCATTTTTGTCAAAATTACATTTTCAAGTTAAACTCCCAGATCGTTTAACTCCATAGATCGCTCGGCCTGTCATCTGCTAATTGGTTGAACTTCGAACTTGACGAGACAACGGATGAAACGGTTTTCAAAATCCTTGCAGTGAAATTTTGCACAGTATAGTATGGATTGTGGTATTCTATTTGACAAAAAGAAAAGATCGACAGCTTTACTCAACCATGAAACAAATAAAGCATGTGGTCCGATGCCATTATATTTATTTCATATTTACCAAGTGAGAATATCGTTTCACGAGGGTGGAATGCAATGAAAACGGTAGGGATAAATGATACCCCGATCGTTGAAACGCGATTCGAATTATTCGCGTTTGGGTTGGCTACTACTGGGACGTCAGAATGTTCGATAACGCTGGGTACGTGCAACAGCCACGGATTTTCAACTATTCCGGATCCGTTCATCGTGCCTGACCGAAACTCGTGCCCAATCCCTCTCTCTACATCGTGCCCACACCAGTCTATCAGTGCCGATGCAACTCTGTATGAAAAAGTAACGGAGTTTCCTGCCATACACGAGACATTTTTAATGCTCGATCACACGTTATGAGACATGATTTATTCGCGAGACTCGGAGATAGAGGAAGTTTGTAACAAGCCCAGTGGCACACGCCTATCAATATCGATCGACCCCATCCAATGTTCACCAACATCTGCGCATTCGGGCAAATTGTAGGTCACACGCGGGACATTCCACGTAAAAAATAAAAAATATTTTTTATTTTTGATAAAGCCATTATTGGCGTAAAAAATATCGACGAATTATTAATAATTTTTGCGTCGCATAATCCGGAAATAAATACCGTAAGTGACGCGTCCACTGTTATCTATTCCAAAAACAACGAGCGTACAAAAATAAGAAATAAAACTTACAAACATAAAAATTATGTTTCCAATGCGCTTATCAATATTTTTCTCGAATTTGGCCGTTTCCAAATCGTCCATTATGCCATATTGGCACAATTTATAATTAGCGTGCAATTTCATTTACAATACTTAATATTAATATACAACTAGCGGTTATGCTGACTCGCAGGATCTGTGTGAGTCCCGTGTGCATCTCTGAGTATTCATGTGTGTATCTATGAGTATTTGTGTGAATATCTGTGAATATCTGTGAATATCTGTGAGCATCTGTGAGTATCCGTGTGAGTGCCCATTATTATCTGTGGGTAGCTGTGTGACCATCTGTGAGTATTGGTGTGAGAATCCAATCGACATGAACTTTATTATTATGTAGATAGTAAAGTAAGTACACTAGGACCTCGATTCGGTTCACCGCCGCGGGACCGGCTCCGAATTACACTTACCAAAATCGAGGTTGCGCATGCCCCGCCCATACTCACTGTCGAGCATGGCCCATAGCTTGCTGCGCCGATCGATATTCGCTCCGTGGTGGGGACTGTTGAAGAAATTGAGGGCGCAAAAATCGAGGTCCTACTGTATACAATATGCTACACACTGGCTGATACGAGTAGGGTAATAGTGGGGAATATGGCCCGGTCCATATATAATTGATTTACGTGTTAATCGAGGTGGGCCATATTCACCACTTTTACCCTATTTACAAAATACCTCGCGGAAGCGGCACGTTCATGCGGACTATAATCCACTATTAAATTTTCCCATAAATGTATTACGTCAATTTAGGTAAATATACGTATTCATATATCTGTATATACGGTTTAAATCCATGAGGACATCTTGGCTGCGTATGTGCACGGATGATACGTCCCTCAGGAATTAGAGGAACATTGGTTTTACTTTGTGGGATTTATTACGCTAAATCCTCTATTCATTGTACATGCAGCTCATCGTCCATGCGCCATTCTCCTCTTTAATTTGTAACGTAATCCTCCGTCCCTTTCGATATTTATTAATATTACTATATCACGTATACAGTATTTGATTTGGTACCTTTTTAAATAAAATATTGTCGATTAAATAAAATATTGACAATATTTTTAATAAAATATTGTATTGTTAATTATTAATTTTGTTAACTTTAATGAACGAATGTTAGTGTTGGTAATAGAATCGTTGAAGTAGTTGAAGAATAGAAGCCGAAACATCGAAATTTGTTAGGGCGAGTAGCGTAATTCACGCGCCGTCAAGAGTCGAGAAAATCGGGTATGGCCGACAAGCAGAAAGGGGATTCCCGTCACGTGATTCGGAGATGCGCGAGAACTTTCGCGGTACTCCGACTACGTCATTGGAACGAGTTCTGATAGGAGATGGCATAAATACGTACTAAAAGTTATTAACTCGGTCGGAACTGACGTTCCGTTGAATTATAAATTTCGCAAACGAAAGCTAGCGAAAATTAATTGAAAGTAAAGATTAAATGGATGTTTAAAATTACTCGAATGTTAACTATCGGGTTCTCTTTGGAACGAAGTATTAACAGAAAGGTAAAAAATCCATGTCGCGGAGTTCTTTGAAATAATCAGAGAGTATCGTAGTCGCATTGCTGGTTCAGTGGTTGGCTGCTACGGGAGACTAAAACCGGAAGCTGCTCATGCGGAATTTCGGTCGCGCCAGAATCGAAAAAAAAAATAATTGTTTCTGCCAATCACGGATGTTCCGCTTGGCGATAGGCCAAAATTGTTATCAGATCCGTGTTCGGCATGAGAAAACAGAACTATTGCGTTGACAATGTTTTTTGGAAACGTTTCATTTTTACGCATAAAATTTTAGGGGAGACCGGGGCAAAATGGCACAGCGGGGCAAAACGGGACAGTGAGGGCAAAACTCAATTTTCCAATAATTTTTGGATGCCCCATTTTGTCCCAACGATACATGCGGATTTTCAAACCCGTTTTCCCCCACCATCCCCATCCCCACCCGTTTTTCCGTACCACCATCGCCACCACCCAAAAGTTATTGGAGATTTGTATTTTGTCTCATTACCCCGTTTTGCCCCGGTGTGCCATTTTGCCCCGCTCTCCCCTGCTCATATTTCGCACTTCTTTCACGTTTTGTATTGTTCAGTAACGATTCGAAGGAACGATTGTGAAACAAAATGTTTCCTCGTAGAATACACGAATGACCCCACTGCTCTCCGGATAAGCCATCGAGAAGCGGAGATATCGCCGTTTTTAAATATCAAAATTCGTAAGTTTTTGCAAAATGTGTCGGACAAAAAATTCCTGTTGCTCATTTTAAAAGCAATGTCCGATGTACATTTTTTTCTTGCTAATAACTAATTTGCCAATTATTTAACTCCTCGCTTAGTATGTACGGAATCACAGGTGAAGAATGGTTAATCTAAACAGCAACATTTCTTTTATTGCAATTTTTGTTCTTTTTGCTTCCTCATAGAGGAAGCTTTGTGATGGAGAAAAAAAAAATGTTCGAGAGTTTAATGAAAACGTGTTCAGAATGTTCTAAAACATCGAAAAATCACATTCAGAAAAAATGTCCGGATGTGTGTGTGTGTGTGCGAGTGCGTGTGTGTGCGTGCGTGCGTGAAAAATTCAAACGGCTATAACTCGAGAACGCCTCGACCGATCAGGCTGAAATTTTGCAGGCAGCATGTGTGGTCAATAGTCAATATTTCTGTAAAATTTCGTCCAAAAATGTTCCATTGTTTTTTTTGTACGCCATTTTTTTTTTAATACTGCATTCAGAGGAACTTCCATTGACATTATTTCGCGTATGGGAGTTTTTCCAATCGAATAACTGAAAAAACGGCTTTTCGGATTAATCAGTTTTCGAAGGTTTTTTTTTTTTTTTTTCACGAATATCCTATCGAGGCCGATAGCATAGATGATATGTGGTTAAAGTACGTTTTTTCGGTATACGCTGAATAAAAGCTCGCGGCTATGGATTAATATGCGTGTAGAGCGATTTCGCCGCATTTCGATGCGCGGCACGTCATACGAAGAGATTTAGGTCACGGACGATAGAATTTTGTGAATTTCTGTCTATGACACACTCTATTTAATGCGTCATACATGCACAAGGGGATTTCGATACGTCGAAAACAAAGTACTCGGCGGTCATATTTTCAATGCACGGAACGATCGAAGGATTTTTATATTAAGGTTGACATACTCGGTATTGCCCGGACTTGACAGGTAATCACCCGGTTAGCCGAGAAAAATGATTTAAATCAGCGAAATCTGATTGTCATCGTCCTGAATTAAAATAATAATTCAAACGACAAAAAATGATCAAAATGTTCTAAAAAAATTCCCCGAGTCAACTTAAGGTAGTCCGAGCGGTACAGTCCCGTCAAACGTAAGTTTCAGGAAAAAATTCAAACATCTGAAAAAAATCAACCATATGGGAAGTGCTGCAAATACTATATTTCTGTAATAATAATTCCAAAATGTTATTGACAAATTAAAGATATGAATAATTGTTCAACAAATTACCCGGTAACGTAACTATATTTTTTCCATAAAATTGACTCGTTTATTTTTCTGAATACGTATGAATTTTTTCAGAATTTTTAGTAATCTTCAAAAATTGCGTTTTTTTCTATTCAAGTTGTGAAAAAGCGCAATTTTCAAAGATAACAAAAAATTCTGAAAATTCATACGTATTCAGAAAAATAAACAAATTATTTTTATCAAGGAAAAAATGGTTATGTTGCCGGGTAATTTGTTTTGACTTTTATCCTTAATTTGTTGCTAACAAATTGGAATTATTATTTCACAAAAACAATCTTTGGAGTACTTCACATGTACTTGATTTTTTTGCAGATTTTTATCTAGAAGTGTTCGAAATTTTCTCTGAAACTCACGTTTGGCGGGACTGTACCTCTCGGACTATCTCGAAGTGTACTCTCCTTGATTGCACGAAAAAAAAATTAATTACGGAAATCAATATCGCTGTTGCAACCAAAAATGTCCATCGCACATGAAGGGTTGAATCTCGTCTCCGAGACACTTTTTGCCAACAGCGTACGGTCCTGACGGCGGTTGTCCACGACGATTGTGCCGATAAGCGCAATAAATGTCCGATCGATCAATTAATGAAACGACCTGCTCTATGAATAAAAAAAAAACAATTTTTCCCATCCGTTCTCCCGCCGAACGGATAATTTTAAGGAGGCAACGGGAGCAGAAGAGCCCGACCTGCATCAACGTCGCCGGTACGCGAGCTGTAGTAACCGACGCTTAACCATCGTCGCTAAAATTCACCATAGAAAATTAACATTGTCAGTCAATAGAGTAGGGAAATTCGATACTTGGCTCCGCCCGAAACATCGCGCTGCACCATTACTGAAGGTAGACTGACGTTATAGACGTCAGTCTACCTTCGGCGGTATCGCGAAGTGTGTTTCTTTGGTAATGAGATTTTCCCGACGTTATTAGAAAATCTCCAAGGTGTATGTACG
This sequence comes from Exephanes ischioxanthus, assembly GCA_958510785.1. Taxonomy (NCBI): domain Eukaryota; kingdom Metazoa; phylum Arthropoda; class Insecta; order Hymenoptera; family Ichneumonidae; genus Exephanes; species Exephanes ischioxanthus. Next base: position 12,921,962 of record OY294018.1, on the reverse strand, counting down.
CAATCTACCCGCCCATTTGTACCCCGGGTAATAATAATAGCGCTATGGACCCGTTGGAATAATCGATTTTGCCGGCGTCGAACAATAGCAGCCGAGGCTGAAGACCGAAGTCGCGCCGGTACCGGGCCGGTGCCCGTGAGAGGGTTATACAGCGCGGCAAGTGGCTCTTCATTTACCTATGGGTAATAGGTCTCGTGAGGCTTATGGAAGCTATTCGCCTTGCCGGGATACCTTATACATGCTCCCGTAATACTTCCACAGCCGAGCGAGCCCAAAGAGCTCGGGCTGCTCCTTCAGCCTCCGCCGTAACAGAAGGATCGAGCTTCTTGCACCGGGCAAATAATAGACAAGTAAGGAAGGCGTGTTTGTTTAGGATCTCCCGCGGTCCTGATTCAATCTCCTGTTTAATTTGGCGTTCTCGGGAATTCTGTGACGCGGCGTCTCTCATAGTTTCGACATTATGGTTCGTACTTACAGGGGGTTCCGCACGGAGAAAACTGTCACCGTGCAATAGCGAGAGGCCATCGTTCTCCCACTGTTACGCTTTTCATTCGGCTAGGGTAGAAAAACATCGCATCACTTTTTTTAGTGCAAGAGCCGGGTCGCGTAGCGTAATTCTCTCGCGTTCCCGTAAAGTCTTTGTAACGAGAGACCATTCTTTCTTTCCTTTGCGTCGGAACGAAGTGCAGCAGTTAAATGTGCACCGTCGACGGGGATCGAGGCGCGATTGAAAGTAAAATCAATGTTGACACTCGGATGAGGGAAATGGAAACTGTTTTCCCGGCTGTCATTGCCCATTTCGGAGGAGCTTTCGTGGATTGCGTGGGCATCGCTGCACCGGTCGTGAGCGACAGCGGTGGAGAGAGATACGACGGATCTTATCCGAAGCTTTCTTGATGGGGAGATTTTTTTGTCTGTTTTATCGGGGATTTAAAAAAATCCGAGGACTTTTTGTAGTGCAGGGGAGAACGGGACAGGGTGTGGGAGTTGTTTTTTTTTTATTAAAAAAATAAACATCCAATGAGAACGTCAGAAATTTAGGCAGCGATGAGAAGAAAGTGGGATACGATGTGCGGGCTTTTTCCTTCTCAACGGAATGCTCCGCTTCCGTTGAGTTCACAGTTTTGTCCCTTTTGACGAGAAGTATTCAAAGTTTTGTCCCTTTCGACGAGAAGTAGGGGAGAGCCGGGCAAAATGGCACAGCGGGGCAAAACGGGATTACCAGGCAAAAGGCAATTGTTCAATAACTTTTGGATGGTTGCGATGGTGGTACGTCGGGCAAAACGGGTTTGAAAATCCGCAAGGATCGTTGGGACAAAATAGGGCATCCAAAAATTATTGGAATATTGAGTTTTGCCCTTACTGTCCCGTTTTACCCCGTTGTGCCATTTTGCCCCGGACTCCCCTATTCACAGTTTTGTCCCTTTCGACGAGAAGTATTCACAGTTTTGTCCCTTTCGACAAGAAGTATTCACAGTTTTGTCCCTTTCGACATGATGCTTGAAACCTTTCAAACTAATTTGGGATATTATTGTAAACGAAAACAACGACAGTAAGACTGTATCAGACTAATGGGGAACCACTGGTGTCTCTGCCTACACAGTTACACATCCGTAGCAACCTTTTACGAGATAAAACTAAGTCGCCGATTTTTTTTTTTCATTTCTTTGCCCTCCTACCTTGACAAGTATAACTAAACGATCAAATGCTCACCTATTAATGTTCGGGAAATCTTTACCCAACTTCGGTGTACACTTTGCGTATCGCGATAATCGTATAACGAGAACTCAAAATTTCTCATCCCGCGATTTTCAAACATTTTCAATAGTCCCAAACTTTGTGAAAAAAAAAATCTGCAAAAATTCACATAGTGACCAAAGATTGTAGTTTCATCGATGAAACTGAAAACAAGTTTATTGTAAATATTCATGGGGTAAGGTAAAAATGCCATGGGGAATTACGACCCACCCCGATTAACACGTAAATCAAAGACCACTTTCATCCTCGTTGGGAATTGAACCAGGACGGGCCATAGTCAACTAATACCTCCACCGATACTCCATCGGCAGTATCGCTTTACCGGAAGACCGGAAGGGCCGGCCTCTCGCATCACATGCCCCACCCTATACAAATTACATTCCCACCCATAGTTAAAACCGTCCACTATCTGACCCCCAAAAATACCCAGTTTCGAAAAATCTCCAAAAATTCACTCAGTGACCCGAGAATGTAGTTTCATCGATGAAACTGAAAACAAAATTAATTGTAGATATTCATGCCATGGGGAATTATGGCCCACGTCCATTAGTACGTAATTCGACTACCACTTTCATCCTAGTTGCGAATTGAAACAGAACGGGCGATCGTCAAATACCTCCACCGATACTCCGTCAGCAGTATCGTTGCATGCCACTACCCGATCCAAATTACATTCCCATTCATAGTTAAAACCATCCACTGTCTGACCATCAAAAATTTACATAGCCCCCTCCCCTCCAAAACGAAGTGCAATAGTCCTATCCACCGCCGGTTTCTCCGCTTCTCGTCGCCTTCGTCAACGTATATAACCGGATCCGGCATGTGCTTTTCATGAATGCAACTAATATACACCCGTAAAATCTGGGTTGGTTTGATCCTCTCTCATCCCCTCGTTCCTCCCCCCTCGTAATTTCATCTCGCTTCCCATATAGAGTATTCCGAACCTCCCGTCCCTCCGACGAAATTTCACACGTGCCACATCGCATCATGACTCGCATATTAAACGTTCCTGCATTTACTCCGTCGGTGGATGGTTTATTCACGACGTGAAAAAAAAAAAATAATAATAATAATAATAATAATAAAAATAAAATAAAAAATAAAATGAAATTATCGCGAATGCGTGCATTGTTACGTGCGTTACACATTCGCGGGGAAGGGTTGGGAGCGTCGAGTCGGCGTAACCTGCTCGCCATATTCCACTTGAAATTGTCGGTGTGCGTTCGCGCGTGTCTGTCTGTCTGTCTGTCTGTACGTGGCCAGATGGGTGACTGGCAAGCGTGTACGTCGCTTGAAAGGGTTGGAAATAAAATGAATCCGGTATTCGTATCACGTCCCCTGGATTCCGAAATGGTGTGAGACGGTGGCAAAGGGATAGATGTGGATTTTACGATGTTCGAGGGAGAACGCAGCCAAACCACCATGGTTCGCCCCTTCCATATCCGCCGAACGCCTCTGGGTTAGTACCCGGCAACGGGAGACAGTCGCGAGAGCCTCGGCAACGTATCAAAGAACGCTCTTTGCCGAGCGTTTGCTGATGCTGCGATGCTTTGGCTCGCGCCACTGGCTCCTGCCTCCTGCCACTTCTGCCACAGACGCCAGGGAGAAAGATAAAGAGAAAAGATAAAGAAACGGCGGGGGCGGCCTGGGCGGACGGGAGCCTCCCCAGTGCCGTCGCCGACGGCGATCTTCCATTCGCCATATCGCAGTTATTGCGCGTCACACGTTATGAAATTCGGTGCGGCTGGAAATCGAAAAGATCCTCGACCGTATATGGATTTTATACCGCTACTTTTCTTCCACTTTCGACAGACGATTCCCCACCGCAGGATACCCGCTGATGGCGGTGAAAATTTCGCGTTACGAGCGGTAAAGATGGCCGACGTCGGCCGGTCCCGATATACCCAATGTTTGGGAAAAAATGGGGCGGTACAATATAGTGGTTTTTTTTTTTTTTGAATTTATGGAGGTTAAGCTGTTTATAAATTTGGGGAGACTTTTGACGGCTGCTTTTTGATCGAATATCGGTGCAAACTAGCGAGCGAAAATTTGTATTGACGTAGTCTAGTGTAGCTGAGTGGGCCAGGGTCCAATACGACACTATTATTGTACCCCGACTTTTTATACTTAAGTGATCATATTTTTATAGTATTTCAACAATATTTCAACAATATTTCAACAATATTTCAACAATATTTCAACAATATTTCAACAATATTTCAACAATATTTCAACAATATTTCAACAATATTTCAACAATATTTCAACAATATTTCAACAATATTTCAACAATATTTCAACAATATTTCAACAATATTTCAACAATATTTCAACAATATTTCAACAATATTTCAACAATATTTCAACAATATTTCAACAATATTTCAACAATATTTCAACAATATTTCAACAATATTTCAACAATATTTCAACAATATTTCAACGATATTTCAACGATATTTCAACGATATTTCAACGATATTTCAACGATATTTCAACGATATTTCAACGATATTTCAACGATATTTCAACGATATTTCAACGATATTTCAACGATATTTCAACGATATTTCAAAGATATTTCAAAGATATTTCAACGATATTTCAACGATATTTCAACGATATTTCAACGATATTTCAACGATATTTCAACGATATTTCAACGATATTTCAACGATATTTCAACAATATTTCAACAATATTTCAACAATATTTCAACAATATTTCAACAATATTTCAACAATATTTCAACAATATTTCAACAATATTTCAATTGTTAACAATATGTTGAAATATTTCAACAATATTTCAGTAAAATTTTCATATGATGCAAATCTACTTTAATAATGTTTGTAGTTGAGAACAGATAATAAATCAGTTTTTTAATTTTTCGAGACTGACACCTTGACCGTTACGGCGACATCAGTCCGTTTATCGTCTTTACCTTCGTTCGAAGTGATTTCAATATGGGACAAGTACCGTCCTGAAAATGTCAGCGTTTAGATAAAACGGTATGCTCACCTGTCGTCGCTAAATCGTCGGGAGCGAGGGAAATTACCACCTTCATTTCAGATTTAAGTTTACGGTAAACGATTCTCAAGCCTGCTGGGAATCATCCATGCATTTGCGAAGTTGGCGCGGATAACGTACGTGTACCCATTGTACGAGGAATTGAGAGATATGTCAATACTCACGACGTGACAATTACCAGGTTCCGAGAGCCAGCGTAAAGTTTGTAACTAGGCCGCATGGTCTCCGAACAGCGGGGGGGTTCTTTTAGCAGCGCGTCACGAACAAGAGAGAACCCTCAAGGTAGTACGGTGGTGCAGTAAATTCCTGTCCTTGACCGATTTCCGCCTACGCTTTGGGTCAGTAATTCCTATCCGATACTTCCCTCCGCACCCGCGCTCTCGCCCATGGTATGCACAATAAATCATCAGCGAGATTTCTTCCTTGGCGACGATAAAAAAAAAAAGAAAAAAAAATTCTTCACTTTTACGACCACGGTCGGATTACGGTCAAGCAAGAAGCTACCGCGAGAGTTATACGACACTGTCGTTGGTACCTCGTTGCCTGCGGTACCTGTGACGCATATTTTTTTTTATCTTTCTCTTTTTTCGACATCAAATTTTCCGAGACCGAAAGATCGTCGCTCGATCGTAAATCCTTTCACAGCTCGGACATTTTTTTTTTTTATTAATGCGGACAGATCTTCCTGTACTCTCGTACGTGTCGTCTATTTCTTTAATGCATACTCTATTTCTTATAAATAAAGAAATACCTCTCGCGACTAAGATCAGATGTTACATTCGATGTTTTTTTTTTTGTTTGTATTACCTGCTATGACAGAGATCTTCGGGTCGAATTTAGAGACATTAGTTTTAACTTAAGATCGCTCTTGGTCTCGAATATAAGATTGAAGTGTGCCCCAAACTTCAGTTCGAACTTAAGATCAAATTTAAGCACCAAATCAAGTTCGATCTTAAGTTCACACGAACGTCTTAAAATTCGATCCTTACTAGTGGTAGAAAAATCGCATTTATTGAAAATATCGTGTAGTTTTATCCAATAGCTGCAAACATATCTCTATGTGGCAATTGCAAGATTCATATGAACATGTCAATGGTCCATCGATCGGAGGCCTGGATCATTCGATCGGAGTTTTCACCACATTTGGGTGGATTTTTTTTTATTTATTTTTTCCTTTGTTTATTGTATTTATTGCTGTATTTTTTTATTTTACAATTGTCTTGTCTGTGGATTTTGATATATACTTGTTTTTAAATGCTTTCAGGATCGTCTGTATCGCCCATTTGTTGAACTACTCTGAACATTTCTTTTTGACCATATGTTCAAAAGTACATATTATGAAATAGTTGAACATTTGTTGAATTACTGTTGGAATTATTTTCGAAGAAAATTTTTATTTTCGATGATTGAACTAAAAGTATCAAAGTATCTATCGTGACTAAGGTCGTATCTACAGGTCGTATGCTCAATGTTTATAAAAAAAAAAAAAAAAAAAAAAAAAAACAGGAATCTGCTAATATTAATCTCATAACTGATTGCGACATGGGCATCAAATCCGTCGTGTGTCTTTCCGTTTCCTCGTGCATTTAAAAGTAAATCTTCTCGAAACTGTCGTTAGCTCAGACGGGGCGCTCGGCCGGGGCTCAATGTGGTAGATAGTCAAACGGATAGGCAAGAAACGTCGTTTTTTTTTTTCTTTCAGGTATACGGTTGTATACGACTTTTTATTATACGGTAGGTACACGGGGGGTGACGCGAGCTCGTAGGCACTGTGGGAATCCTTCCTTCGGCACTAAAGGGCAACAATAGAAGGAACGCGGGAGCGGAGCGAGAGAGGAGAGACGGCGATTCCGAACGTCTCACAAACGGAGCAGTGGGCTTGAGTGGGTCGCAAACAAAAATACAAAGAAACCCAAAAATATGTCAAACCGGTCAGCGTCCTATCCGTCCTTACCCTCCGGCGCACCGTTTCTATAGGGTGTTCGGATAATGGTAAAGGACCTCTCTTCTTGTGCGCGTTACAGGAACGAGCCTTCGATACGTCGCACGTAAGCCCGGTGTTGCTTTCTCAATTCCGCAGCGTGAATGAATAACCGATCGTCCCGTACGACTTGATCAACGGAGGCGTGTGTTTTGGGATGAAAAATTTGTTGACTCTCCGCAGCCTTTTAATTCCACAGATGTTTTTTTTTTTTTTTTCAATGGCAACAACTGCTCCTCGAACCTCTCGCATTCGACATCGAAATCGTATGAATCGGTGCTCCGCTTTTGTCGATGTATTTTCGAAGACGAATTTCGACGACGAAGCTGGATCTCTTTCGACGCAAAAAATTCGCCGAGGAACGACGCAAAAAACTCAGCAGTACAATAAAATTATTAATTTTTTCATTGACTGTTTTTTTTTATAGTTTTAAACTTTTTTTTGAATATTTTCTATTGATATTCAGTGAGAAAAATTTTAAAAGACTCATTGATCGATCGAAAATGATGAAATGTTTGTTGGCTCTCCGCAGTCTTGTAATTCCATAGAATTTCTTCTCGACAGCGACGACAACAACTGTCCCTCGAACCTCTCGCATCCGGCATCGAAGTTGTATGAATCCATGTTCCACTTTTGTCGATGTATTTGCGTAGCCGCATTTCGACGAAGAAATTAAATCTTTTTCGTCGGCGTTAAAAGCGTCGGCGTTAACAGCGTTTTTCCGATCGACGTTAAAAGATCGTCGGAAAAAATTCAGCATAAAAAAGAATGGATTTAAAAAAAGGATTATTTTAATGTGGATTTTTCGTCGGCGTTAAAAGCGTCGGCGTTAACAGCGTTTTTCCGAACGACGTTAAAAGATCGTCGGAAAAAATTCAGCATAAAAAAGAATGGATTTAAAAAAAGGATTATTTTAATGTGGATATTTTTTTTTTAATTCACTGTTTTTTTTAATAATGTAATAATGTATTTTAAATAATTAAAATACATTAATAATAATGAATACATTTTTTAAATAATGTAATACAATGTTTATCGTAAATTGTCTATCAATATTGAAAGAGAGAAAATTAAAAAGATTCGTTGATCGATTGAAAATTGTTTGCCGAAGTTCCTGAAATTTGGGGTACCCGGCATACCGTGTGTTGCGGGCAAATACTCGTAATATCTATTTAGATTTAATTCGGCAAATTGATTGACCGTCAAATATTGATGATTCGATCATGTATCCCGGATAGTTTCTCTTGCGGAGGTTCGGATGAACGCCATTTAATTAAATTTCGAGTGCACACCCAAAGTTCGAACTGCAGTTGGAAACGGCGGAGGCGCGTCGATCGAGTGTTCGGAGCTCTCGGAATTGGAAATGCTCGGAGAGGATGCGAGAACGTTTGGTTTTTTAGGGACACCCTGTGTATGGCCGGGAGTAAAATTGTCCCCCGGCGGGGCGACGGAGGAGGACAAGGAGGAAGAAAAAAAAAAAGAACTCGTCGTGGGATTTGAATGAAGGACAAGGGACGATCAATTCAGGGGATTGATCGTATCTCGGAGGCACCTTTAGATTCCGCGATAGTATGACGAGCTAAGGTGCACAACGAGCGGCATTGTTGTTGTTCAAGCGGTTTCGTCGATTACAACGAAGCCAGCGTGAGACTCGTGCATACTCGTTGGGCGGCCGATTTTGCATATCGTACAAATCGACGATTTTTATTTTTATTTTTTATTTGGGTAAAATTTTAAAAAAGACGAATCATCGTTACACTGTAAAAATAAATTGTAAATGTAATGTACTGGAACTTGAAATTTGCTAACAATACTCATATTAATTAAAAATTAATGTACTTTGCTTGCAAAAAAAAATTACCAGATATTAAAATTATAAATCTTTTGCTTGAAATTTACAAACATTTTCGTGAAAAATACAAATTTTACTGTAAAATCGCAACGCACATGTGTTTGAAATTTCAGAAACGGTTTATGTAAAAAAGCTTGCAATACTGTTCATTAATTTTCAAACTAAATTTTTTTGCAGTGTATAAAAAAAATGGAGGTGGTAATAATATTGCAATTGGGCGGAAAATCGCTTCGGGCGGTTAGTAGGGTACTTAGATTGTGTAAGCGGTACGACAGAAATTACTTAAAAATTTAACCCGTAACGATTTTGTGAAAAAGTAGGTTTGAATAAATGTTTCATAAGATTTTTCTGATCTAAACGGTTCAGCAGGCTCGATCCAGCAGCGAAGAGATGTACTATTTACTGTTGTAGACGATTTCCGCCATAAACATCGCATGGTAAACTGCTCGGCATCGTATTTTGGGCCCTATGACTGGCAAGGATCGTTCCCGGCCGATTTCTCCGGTGGTAATAGGTGCTGCGCTTCCTTACCGTCTGAAAGTAAGTCCCGAGGGTCGAACAAACGTTTTATACGATTTTTTGATTCACAGCGTAAAAAATAGTTTGTACTTTTTTCAACAACTTATTGCCCACAAACGTCCATAATTTTTTATTTGTTAATTTTTCGATCGCCCCATGCGGTTCTAGTTTTAAAAACAAGAGTACAAACTAAAATTGTTAATCACACGGGAAATAAAAAGATAGCTTTTTATATTCAAACCTTAACAAACGAGTTTGTCACTTATTTAACAAAATTATTTTTACGAAACTGCGTATTCTAATTTTACGAAATAATTTTTTACTGCGCAGTCGTGAAGTGAATAGTGTTGAGATTTCAGAGTTCTGATCGAAGAACTTAATACTTCATTAATGAGTTACAAAGGAAAGCTTTACATACGTCTTTACACGAAGATCAGTTGGGCAGTTCAGGCAGAAAACCCGTGAATCGGTAAACGAACGAATGCACCACCTTTCAAATAGAGGAGGATAACAATATTCATCGTCGATTTATGACATGTCATGATTTACTGTTGCCTGGGATTTTGGCTATAAACATCGAATGGTATGCAAATCGTAAACGTATTTTGGGCCCTACGACCGGTAAGTATCCTCGTCCACCGATTTCTCCGGTGGTAATAGTTGCGCTGCCATACCGACTGATGTTAACTCCGGAAAGCGTTCAGGATTTCAGGCGGCGATCGATAGGAGGAATCGTTTAGTCTCGTAACACACTCCGCAGATGATAACAGCGAAAACATAATTTGATTGTGTCAATGTACGTGAATATAAAAAAATGCACTAGGAAAATGCCGACCAACGGTTTCAAGTCTATCACAAGATTCTATAATTGCTTGATAAGAAGAGAGAGAGAGAGAGAGAGAGAGAGAGAGAGAGAGAGAGAGAGAGAGAGAGAGAGAGAGAGAGAGAGAGAGAGAGAGAGAGAGATTAGTGGAACTGAGAAACCAATGGAGCGGTCGTCAACTGTTAATCGACGGACTAAAAAAAACTCTATTCCCAAAAGATTTAATTTCACAAATTTTTTGAATTGTGGGAATACGTCTGAAAAAGAGGTTTGAAATTCGGAAGCGAATGAGCGCGAGTTACCCTTTTGGGGTCGATCGTTAAAATAAAAAGTCGCAAAAAAAAAAAAAAAAAAAAAAAAAACCCTCGCCACGCTAAATCGGAAATCTCACAAAGGCGGTAAACCTTCCTTCGCCACGGCATTAAACGCCCAAAACCTGCCTCATTCAGTAAAAACTTGAAAGCAACCATCCACAAGTCATAAAGATTGATCCGCCATCGTCTGAAAAAAATCGACCATCCCTCCCGAAACATCGATTCCACAGCAAAAAAAAAAAAAAAGTACACAAATAGCGACGCATTAACCCGAGCTAGTCCATCCATATACTTTTCAAATGAAGATTTAGTGTTCTGCAAATGGAGCTGTATAATCGAGCCTTCCATGAAAATCTATGCGTCGGACTGGCCCGTACGCGGGGGTGTATGAATATGAACAGCGTGGTAACTACGAATAGCGTAGGGGAGATATTCGGGTGGATCAGTGCCGTTTCCTATTGCGTATTACACATACTGTGCGTGCACGTGTCTGTGTGTACCAGTACCGGTGTTGGAGCCTACACGAAGCGCGCAGCATACGGAAAGCCCCAACCGCCCGCTCTATCCATCTAAATAACGGTCTGCACCGTGGCATAAATAAGACCGGTTGGTTAATAATCTTATTTAGCTAACGGAGTAATCGCAATTTGCTTAAATCTCGCAACCCTATTCCACCTCCCGCCCCGTCGGCCACCCCTCAAAGCCACCCCTCAAAGCCACCCCCTTAACAGCGCGTACCTCTCACTCCCACCGTAGCCTCCCAGTTAGCCCACCCAACCCCCCCCGAACCACCCTTTCCCGACCTCCATGCAGCCCTGCTTCTGCCTCAGGGCGATTAATGAATTTATGGGAGCTTGTTGGGACGCTACGTTCCCTTTACCGCAGGATTCGAAGCCTCCGGCTATAAACTAGACTTGCCAACCCGTGAATCTAACCACCGGTTTGAAACTTCAGGAGTACCTACCGCCCGCTACGTATACGTACCGCGCAACTAGCCCCGTGCCGCTATCCTACGACGGTCAGAGTGATAGCTAAGTCGTGAGCAACTTCACTACGTTGCCAGGAGGGTTTATTGTCCAAAGTCGTTGCGAACCGGTAGCTAAACGCCTTGACTTTTTGAACTTGACTCATTATCGTATCGATCTTGCGGAGGAGCCTTATCATACCTCCGGTTCTCGTTGTAGGAATGTATACGGCGTTATAGACTTGCCGTTAATGTTAAGGCTCAATGTCGACGTTTGCATGAAAATGCGGTTCGATGTGTCCGTTTATCTCTCGTGTTATCACATCCGCTGGGAACGAACGGCTCCGAATGTCCTGCCGACTTGAGATAAAGCGACCGGAAGGGGGGGAGGGGGAATGTTTCGTTCGGTAGTTTCCCCGCAACGAGAAACGAAAGAAATAACCCTCCTGTACATGGAATAGCTGCGAAGTAGGATCTTTCTGTAATTACTGATCGAAAGATTTCGCTGTAAATGGTACGAGATAAAAAGCTTGACTAACGCGATATCTCAGCCCGCACGGCTATCACGGCGGATAGGTGGGCGTCGCGGCGGTGCACTTCGAGCACCCTCTAATCATTAAGGGTAGCGATTTAAAAGATTCGCGGGGCGGAGGGTTAAAAAGGAAACTTCGAGGAAGCTGAAGAGCCATTGGGAGGGAACACTTTTCTGTTTAAGAAATATACGGCTGCCCGCACAGCCGTACGGCGGAAGTACTAAAAGGGTCAGCATACCTTTCGGAAGATTCCAACGGCTGTCGGAGATAATCGAAAACGATAGCTTTTTATCAAGGGAATGACTTTGTCCACACACGGGGGGGTTAAAAGAGATCGTTAACTTTCGGAAAAACTCCAGGATTGATGAGCAATAATGGGAACAAGACAAGATCTCATGTAATTTCGGGAGAATGGTAGCGTTGCCGAAAAGTATTGGAGTATCGAAGCATTGATGCAATAGCTTTCTGTCGAGAAAATATTGCTGCCTGTATAGCCGTACGGTAGCACGACTAAAACGACATGTATACTTTTTCATGGTTGAATTTTCTAAAGGGCATACTTATTATATTTTGTAATACGTGCACCAAAAGTCCCGCTTTTCGTGCCTGTAAAGTGTGGTGAAAGTGGCGCTTTCTAACAGAGGATGCGCGAAAAATGCTGTAGATACTATTGTATACGCTAGTTTCTTCTTCGCACACTTTTTTCACACGCTAGTTTTTTTTCCACACACTTTTTTCACACGCTAGTTTTTTTTCGCACACTTTTTTAACACTCTAGTTACTTTTGCGCACACTTATCTGGCACTGTAGGTATTTTTCCGCACGCAATTTACAGGCACGAAAAGCGGGAATTTTCGTGCACTTGTCACATAAAGTAGTATGCGATACTTGTACGAAAAAGCGGTCTCCCGATGGCGATTGGGAAGTAGGCAGCACTCGCCTCCTCTCGAGCTGTAAACGTCACTCGGGTTCGCCACGTGACGTTATAGCTCTCGATGCGGCTCGCAACTTCACAACCTTCGTCGAAAGACCACTTTTCCGTACAAGTATCGCAAAGTACTATTATGTAACTCATGCATGAAAAACGCTACTTTCCGTGCCTGCCGAGAGTGGCGTAAGTCGCGCTTTGCAGCCATCAGCTTAGTAAATTCCCGGCGCATGCGCAGATCGGCTTCTTTGCGTGCGATTTACTTGTGCGTGCGATTTCTATAAACTATTGCACGCTGCTTGCCGCACTCTTACCACAGGGAGCATTCACCTTCGGCTCGTGCTCCTGTGGTACTCGCGCGGCTCGTGCAACTCACTTCACAACGTGCGTATAAAGTTCGCTTTATCACACTTGTATCGTAAAGTACTATTGTATAATCATACAAAGTATCAATAAATTTGTATGCAAAATAACTTTTTAATGGATTCAATATAGATCCGTTTCGGCACGTAAAATTCATGAAAATGCATTTTGTAAATCTCGGTAAAAAGAATCTCCTCCCTTAATGTGAACAATCCGGATTATGTCTCAGTAACGGCCTGAAGTTATTTTTTTCCCCCGACTTCGCTAAAATAATATTCCTTGCATGCAAAACGGGAGGAAAATCGCCTATTATTGGCCAATGGTCGTTATTAATCCTGTGCGCATGCGCAGTACTGTTTCATTACTCCCCAGAGTGTAAAAGGATTCATTACTCTCTCTTCGGAAGCCCTATTACTCTCGGGTGAGTAATAGCCATTGTCGAACATGACGATTTTGCGACGCAATAAATATGGTTGCTTTAATGAACTCGGAAAAACAGTATTGTGTGCTGTACAGGAGAGAGCAGATTTTCATCTCGTGTGATTTCTGCCCTCATTTCGTTCGGGCAGCAGACTTCACACTCAGCGAAAATCGTCCACTTCCCTCCCGTGCAGCACAATACACTATTAAAGCATTACATACGACCACGACAAGCCCTCGACGCAAGCTTTTCGGGGCCTGACGTAACGCTCTAAAATTTCTACCAGGGAAATAGGCGTTCGATAATCGAAAGGTCCCGAGTTCGAAACCGCCGCGTTATTAGTGATTCTAACTCCGCAACTAAATAACAAATGTACCGATCAGTAATTCCAAAGTTCCTAGGCCAACCCCGTAGTTTAATGATGTTCGAAGCAATTGTTCCTTGTATTGTCCAAACATAAATCCGACAAATTCCTCGTCGGGTTTTATTGTATTTTTTTTTTTTTTCTACGAACTTGTTTACTCTACATGTATATTAATCTGTACCAATTTGTCTCTGGAGTTTCGAACTGGGGGGTTAAAACGCGTGCGGCGACTCTATGGAAACAGAGAGGTGTACCGAACTTTTAATGATTCCACGGGTTCATATACTCCAGGGGTATCGGGCGGGCTTATATTCGCGCGATGTGAACAATTCGCCCTCCCGCCGGCTTGTTGCCGTTGGATGGTTCGTCTGGTCGTTCCAGTCGGTGATGCCGTATATACGGCACATAGGGAGAGTAGGTGGTAGGATGTGACAGTTGGGGAAAACGCGCGACTCCGCGACACGAAAGGACATAAATAACCAGGAGAACGAACCCATCGGCGGAGTGTGCGCTCGGGTTTTCGAGACCCGACCAGAGCCACCGGTACGAGGACACCGGAGAGCGGAGTGTGTGCGATACGTGCCAGGATATCGATTGTGCGAAAGCAAACTGTGTCACCGTGGTTTATGCAAAGCGCACCGTTACCCGTACAACCCACCTGTCCTCCCCTCGCGAACTGGTATCGTTTGGCAAGTCAACAATGCAACCGAACTTCGTTGATGCGGCATACACCTGATCGACCCTTCAGTCAAATGAGAGGAACCGATAGCGAATAAAAAATCGATCGAAAATTTTCTAAGTGAAAAACGAACATTTGCAATCTTTGGCGGTTTTTACGTGGCGGATTTTTCATTTTTCGACCCGATCCTACCCAGTGGAAACATTTCATTACGGCAATATAATCATGCAAGTTAGACGAGATGTAACAATGTTATTTTTGTGATATATATAGTGTATATAACATTGGAGTTACATGTAATGTTTCATTTGTCATATGCAGGGTATAGAACTGTTATATGTAGGTGTAACGTTACGGTTATGTATAAAAAAATATCTAACCGTTACATAACACATACTTGTAACAATGTTAGTGCAACTTTCAGGATAATCAGGTAAAATTAATGGTATATGAGGAAGTTGCATATATGGAATTTTGATATTTTTGAAAAATTACTAAAAACGGTCTAATTCGAGTAAACATGGAGGTATCGAGCCTAAATTGGCCACGGGAATCGACTAACACCGCACAATGTTTCGTATTATATTTGCCGAAAATGGACCGTTTAAATTTTCTGGGATTTTGAAATTTTTGAATTTTTTCAAAAGTTGTATTTTTTGTCTGACACGAGGTTATGTATCAAGTGTCGCCCTAGGAGTAAAATAATTTGGAGACTCGTCATCGGTAGGGGAAAAAAACTTTTTCCAAAAGCCTGTATTTTCGTTAATTGAAGTAGGTAATTGCACGGATCTGACAAAGCAAAGACATCGGTGTATTTTTTCGCGCTGAACCTAAGTCGGCCAGTCGTTTTGGATAAAAGGCAAACACGACGTTGACGTTAAAACAAGTTGAAAATAAAAATTTTCATATGGCTTCCTCATAAAAGTTAAAAATTGAAATTTTCATATGGCTTCTTCATATAAGCTGCAATTTGAAATTTTCATATGGCCTTCTCATAATGTTCCTTTATTTGCGAAGCTTCCTCTAAGGAAGCCAACAATACAGAAAATGCTTCCTCATAGAAGAAGCTTCGCAAATAAAGGAACATTATGAGAAGACCATATGAAAATTTCAATTTGCCGCTTTTTTAACACTTTCCTAGTCCCAAAGACCGTGTTTCGAACCGGAAGTATACGGAAGTCTTGCATTCCCAAAAATTATGATTTTTCGTTATTCAACGTTTGGGAAGGTCCAAATCCATAGTTTCAAACCGAAAATGTATGGGCTGAGGCCACAAATACCAAAAATGTCGATTTTTTTTATTTGTCATGTTCAAAAAAAGTTTTAAAAATTAATAAAATAGCGACAAGACGTCATTCGAACGTCTTTTCGAACCCGTGGCCCGCGTCGATCCATCGGAAACGTTCGAGATTAAATAATCGATGCGACAAACGGTGGGACTTTTCGTGAAAAACTTTAATAACCTTTCGTATCGTCGAAAACCCGAGAAGGATCAAAAACACGAAGGAGGATCACGAGAGATGAAACTGACTCCGGCGCACTGCATCTGTTTACGGTGAATAGTCTCGAGTACTCTCACGATTCTAAGCCCCTATTCCATTTCACGTTGAGGTGCAATTCCAAAACGTTGCAGTATTCGAGTCTCCGAGAAGCGCATCAGAGAACGCGCATGGTCGGAACGTCGACTATGCATTCCGCGATACGTGCAATCCTGGCTGGTTCTCGTCGTCGCATACCTCTAGTACGTATCTCAACCAACCGAGCTATTGCCGCTCCGATTCTGAATAGCGCAAACTGCAACAAGTATAAATCGAGCTTCTCCCATATAATATCGCTTGCCGTATTAAACGGCCAGAGTTATGTATAATATAGCACTGAAATACAAAGTTCCGCAGTAAACATGCGCGTCAATATATATATATATATATATATATATATATATATATATATTTAGGATTTCCCGTGCAAACCATTGCGTTTTTATTTACAACCGCGTACTCCATAATGTACTTTCAGTTTTATTGTCTTCTTCCCATTTTACTTCCTCACAGAGGAAGTTGTTATGGCGATAAAAAAAAGTTCAGGATTTTAATTAAAACGTGTTCATAATGTTCCAAGCGATGTGAAAATTTTAATTATCTACTTTTATGAAAAAGCGATATAAAAATTAAAATGTTCAACTTTTTTTCAAATATTACCGGCTTTTGATTTCTTGAAAATAAAAAAATTTACACCGGAATACGAAAAAGTAAAAAAGGTTTGCTCATTCGAAAAACATTTCGTGTGCGAGAAGGTCATGGGTGTTTGTCTTGTGAATTTAACAATTCTTTTTTTTTCGTCTTCGGACTGTAGAGCTTCACTAAAAACTGTTGTAAAATTAACAGCAGCTCCGATTCTGAACAGCGCAAACTGCAACAAGTATAAATTGATATTCTCGCATATAATATCACTTTCCATATTAAACGCCCAGAATTATGCATAATGTAGCACTGAATTCCAAAGTTGGGCAGAAAACATGAGTGTGAATATATATATATATATATATTTATTCACACAATTACTCGTGCAAACCATTGCCCTTTTATTTACGACTGTGTACTCCATAATTTACATTGAGCTTTATTCTTTTCTTTTTCCTTTTTTTTTTTTTTGTTACTGTTTGCTTGAGTCTCAGCAGTCGGTTGAAGTGTCCCGTAAAATTGCGGTGCACCGAACGTGTGAAAAATGTAAGTTGGGAAAAGTTGTGAAAAATAATATCCTGAAATAACAAAGATTATCCCACAAAGAGCTCCCGTGGCTGTTCGGTGTCGATCGAAGGGTCGTTCGTCGAAGCGGGACATCGGGCTATAACACTCGCTCGGAGGCTAACAAAAGAAAAATAGGCGAAGATGATGGACAGCGGATAAGGAATTACCGTGGATACGACCGGCGGAGATAAGGGACACGCGAGAAAAATTGTACCTTTCGAAAGTGTGATGCGAGGAGAAAAATCAATATCTCGATCGGTCCCAATAGCATCGGTTCTCGTGCTCCATTATACATATGGTATGCACAGTGGTAATAGCTGGGTATATCCGTGCAAGGAACATCCGCGATGTATCCCGAGTACGACGTGGAAATATAATCGTCGATGTCTGATACGTACGGTTCCATTCTATTCTATGCTTCTATACGTAGCCGCATAAATTTATGTACACCGATAGTGGGTTTCACAGTTCGAGACATTCGACACAGTTCGAGGCATTCCATAACGCCGAATCTCCTTCATGCACGAATTTTTTTTTTTTCATCGGATAAATCACGTTATACGAATCGCGGTATATACGGAAAAGATTATGAAAAAAAAAAAAATTGAGGAGGTAAAAATGTTATATATTTATTTTGGCTGAAAAGGATTTTGAGGGTTCCGATAATTCTGGAAAAATTGCGTCAACAGGGGAAGTCAAAAAGCTTGATTTTGTGTTTCTAGGTTTTTTTTTCGTACGACCGTCGGTTTTTTAATAAAAAAAAAAGAATTTCGAACTATCGCCGAGAGCAAAGCCCGTCTTGCCTTCTTTTAGCTGCGGCAATGATATGGCTCTTTGCAACAAAAAATGAAAATTTCAATTTGGAACTTTTTTCCTTGCCATCACAGAGAGTACACTTTGAGAGCCCTCATTGAATTTTTACGATTTTTAAAAAACACATTTTAGTACCGTTAAAACATTGTTAAGACTGCGAACACGGCAGCTTTAAGTTCTCGACAAACCCCGTGCGGGGGAGATCGGATTTTCGATGAAAAAATTTTAAACAAATTACGCGCACTCTCGACCAATCGGAAGTTAAAATTGGAACGTATCCGAATTCAGAATTAAAGCTACGATAAAAAAATCCATAGTTAAAATGACCATACTCGCTATCTGCTATGCATTATAATCACTTAAGAACTTACGCCTCAGTAAATGGGCAAAAACGCACGCATATTTTGTGATTTTTTTTCTCGGTTAATATACATTTTATCGGTTTGATTTTTGAAGGTGGACATTGGATATATTAAAGAACATTTAGGATTTTTTTTATTCGATTTTATTGTTATTATGTATGTATTTTATCGGTCAGCGTAAACAATTTTGTTCGAAAGTTCATCCGCGGTGGCCCTGATTTCGACTGGTCGATTTATCTAAAAAAAATTGACATCCTCCGAATCAATAATATTCCTCGTTTCATATTCGTTACATTTATTTCCAGCTGAACTCGCGAGATAAACGAAAATCTCCCGCGACTTTCCAGAAATATAAGTATATTTTTGGCACCGCGCTCAAACGGAATGACCCTACTTGATATGGAAAAGCTTCCTATACCCGATGCCATTAAAAAAAAAAACTCCTCCTTTTTAAGCTTTTGCCTGCGCACTCTACCACCATTATTTCCCGAACTTGCAACGTTCATTACCCTCTATATCTCCCCTCAAGAAAGGCCAAGAGTGCACGGTACATTGTTCCTCTTTACAGTAAGTGAGCGCAAGCCCAAAACAAAAAACAAAACAAAAATACCTGCACCTATTTTCGTCAGAATTCGCACACAAGGACGGTAGCGAAAATATCTGCCGTTGTTCCGTGGACGAGCATTAAAAGCCAAGCTTTTCGTGATTACAGACCTTTTTGTTTTTCCTCTCGTCGTTGTTTCTTTTTTTATCCTTATTCGCCAGAAAGAAAAACCTTTAGCAACACAAAAAAAAAAAAAAAAACCAACAAAAATCCCAGTATAGCTTAGAAAGTTCCGTACGTTTCGACTGGTCATTGACGCTTGCGACGCACACGAGTCAACGGACCTAGACGTCTCGGGCGATGTATCGGAATCCGCCGTCTCGTCGCGGAGTTTCGCGAGGCTCAAAAACTTCTTTTGTTTTACCTTCCGATGAACAGCGAAATCCTAGGCTCTGTACGTACGGTGAAAGGACTTTGATACTCCGCGAAGCTATAATGTATCGACGAGTCTGGATGCGGTGTACGCGTCACGTATATACGTGTGCACGGTTTCAGCTAACCGGTAATGCCTTGGCGATTCACATGCAGCTTGCCGCATCGTCGAATATCGAAATCCTTCCAAGCGCATATTCCCCACCAGACGAGCCAAGTTGTTGCCGGCGGTTGTGCACCTGAAAGTTCGAATTTACACTCGGTAACCTTTCGGCTATACCGGGAGTTATCGGGAGTTGACAACAGGTGCTCCCTTACCCGTTGTATTCACACCAATCGACACAACTATTGCGGACTGCGTCAGACAGATCGTTACAATAACTATCCGATGGTGCAGTTGCTAATGCATCCGCCGAACCGCATGCATAACTGTTCCGCTGCAGGGCGAGGCTTGCATCCGAATGGACCTCGCTTCCGACATTACCACCGACGTTTCACTAAATGCTCGGGATGCTCGTACATGGGATGGAGGGTAAGACTATACGGTTGGATTAATCAATGATTTATTGTCGAGACACTGAGGGTCGAATTTTAAGACGTTAAGATCGAACTTGAGATGGAACTTGAGATCGAACTTGAGATCGAACTTGAGATCGAACTTGCGATCGAACTTGAGATCGAACTTGAGATCGAACTTGAGATCGAACTTGAGATCGAACTTGAGATCGAACTTGAGATCGAACTTGAGATCGAACTTGAGATCGAACTTGAGATCGAACTTGCGATCGAACTTGAGATCGAACTTGAGATCGAACTTGAGATCGAACTTGAGATCGAACTTGAGATCGAACTTTCGATCGAACTTAATATCGAACTTAATATCGAACTTGAGATCGAACTTGAGATCGAACTTGAGATCGAACTTGAGATCGAACTTGAGATCGAACTTGAGATCGAACTTGAGATCGAACTTGAGATCGAACTTGAGATCGAACTTGAGATCGAACTTGAGATCGAACTTGAGATCGAACTTGAGATCGAACTTGAGATCGAACTTGAGATCGAACTTGAGATCGAACTTGAGATCGAACTTGAGATCGAACTTGAGATCGAACTTGAGATCGAACTTGAGATCGAACTCGACTTTGTGTTCAGACTGAAGTTCAAACTTAAGATATATCTTAAGCACGCAGTGGAGTTCGGGCCAAATTTCGATCTTAAGTTCGATTTTAATTTCACACTGATATCTGCATACGAAAAAGTGAAAAAAGTTTGCTCATTCGATGAACATTTCTTGTGCACGAAGGTCTTTAGTGTTTCCCCTGTGAAGTATGTAATTTTTTTTTCGTCGGCGAACTGTACTGTCACACTAAAAAAATTATAAAATTGTCGGGAGAAAAATGGTAAAATTGACAACTAAAAAAATGGTGCCCATTCGCGGACGAGAACGACTATTAATGCTTTGCAGGCGTATTATCTTCTTCTGATAAAAATAAAAATGCCACTCGAATTCCGCAAAGTAAAAAAGATTTGGCTTTGAACAAACATTTCTTGTTCGAGGAGGTCTTTCATTATTTTTAGTTTGCAATTGCAATCTTACAATTTCGTAAATTTTAAGATTGTTTCACAATCTTTTTTGTTCATCGATGAACCGTGCCCTTGATTAAAAAGAAAATATTCAAATTAACAAGGGAGCCATTCTTTTTTTAAATTAACAAGAAAAAAGATGGTAGCCTTTTGCGGACAAGAAACACTCGTTAAATGTACAAACAGTCTTTGACGTGCGTGCTGTAGGAAGCCGTTTGTGTGTCGTTGAATGCGAATTCAGTGCCGACAATGCTCACAATATGGAAACTTCGTGGATGGAGTCACTCGGAACGTAATCGAAGGTGACGGAGGGGGGCGCTCGGTGTATAATTTCCAATGCCCTTTGACTCCGCAAGCCTTTAATCTCACGGTATAATTAGGGAGGTTGACGACGTTACGCCTCCGAGTAAAGTGTCTCCGCGTACTCGAGATTATTACCAAGCGCCATGGTTGACGGCTACCGGGATGATGAATAAACTATAACACTATATATATATATAATTCATGTGCTTACGTAGACTTTGACAAAGTAGTATCAAATATTTAAATCCCACCTAAATTCACAGAAAATCCATACTGTATACCCATATATATCTATATATATATACACCAAAAATAGTGCAATGTCATATTTAAGAAAAATTTCTATGATAAATTAATGGACCCGTCACCGCCACCCTCAAGAGCAGACATCCGACATAACGCGCATTAATCTACAGAAATCCACCGCGCGCAGCCTGTCTCGCTAAAATCCTCACGTCACTGAACATTATTCTACGAATTTCCATATAGATTATAAATATGCAAAGCGTAATTACGGAACGCGAAGTAAAAGTAGTCATTTGAATTTACAAAAAATAATAATGATAATAAATAAGTTTAAAAAATGGGACAGCACCGTACGATCATGTGATGTCCAATGCATAGTACTGCGCAACAGTGGGATTGAATTTCAGCGTCGGGTCGGTGGCGATCGGCCGGCGAAAAACGTCAGAAACAAATCAATCGGTGCAGCTAACGCGATGCATGCGACCGGATAATTTTTATCGGTATCCTCATCTTCAACGTCGACGCACAGTTGCGTGCGAAACGGAGGTCGAAGTAAAAGAGGATAAAAAATACAAATAAAAAATTGATAAAAGAATTCCAACAAGAATATCCACTCTCGGGAGCATTGAGATATTTAATCAGAGGTCGTGTAATTAACGCAATGGACTCGTAATGGGCGGCGGCCATTATACCTACCGCGTGAATAAATTTCTTTTATTTCCGAGCACTCGTAAACAAACATTAAAAACAATCTCCCCCTTCTAACATGTTTTTGTAACGGTCGCCGGGACCTTCAGACGGTCGGGATAAATCGAGGAAAGAAATAACTTCCACGACCTTATATTACAGTTTAAATTTTTAAAAATTTTAATTAAATAGGGCACTGACAAAATAATTCCGTGTAGGTTCGTCGTGATCGTTCGAGATCAGCTCACCCACCAGCGAGCACTGAACAACACTTGGCATACTCCTAACGTTGTACAAATGATATCGCTTATTGCGCACTTTCAAGAAAAAAAAGACACTTGAGAAACAAAAAAGAACGGCGTAATAATAATATAACGAGGGTTTTATAAAGTAGTGAGCGTTAGGATTGCGAACAATTTGCTAGCGCCCGCTTTCCTTTATTACCCCACGTCACACCCCTCGTTAAACCCTTTCCTTCGGCCGTTCACTTTTTCACGTCAAAGGAATATTTTTATTACGCAAACTTTACGAAATTAGTACTTTTTCGATAATTTCTTGTACGGAATTTTTTTTTTTGTGAGATACGATGGTGAATTTTATTTAATTACGTTTTTAGTAATCTTCATACTTTGTTGCATAACTAGTAGCAAATTATTCGAGGACTTTTTTGTCAGGATTCAGCGATTAGTGAGGACTGAAACGTGATCAATTTTTCACATATAGTATTATTTTTATTCAGTTATTTAACTATTTATTCAATAATTTTATTATTATCGTTATATTTTATTATTATTATTACTGTAGCACTTAGTTCTAAGTTGTAAGATGAAACTTCACTGTGCTCACATGAACATGCTTATGTAAAAAAGAATTTTTTCCCGTTTATCCAAGTAAATAAATAAATAATCATGCTTCGCACACTCAATATCCATCAGTTATAAAATTTCAAACGGCTCGTTTAGTAACAAATTATCGTTAATAAATAGTTTAAAAAAAAAACTTTAAAGTGTCCGACGGAGCAGAAAGAAATGCATTGCGAACATTCGTGTTATCGCTAACGGAGCCAAGCAGTTCCAATAGACAGTTCCGCACGTGACATGCTGAATGAATTTCATCAATAAATTCATCAATAAATTTCACAATAATAATATGTTTAATATATATAAATTTCACAATAATAATCCTCACCCACCGATAATGCTCTTCGCCCATATCACCCATCAATTCCAACGCCGATAAATCACAACGTACAATCCAAATAATTCATCGGACGAAGTCCCAGCTGGCAACGATATTTGTTCAATTCGAATCCGATAATTTTTATCAAATGTTAAAAGGATAAAAAATAAATAAAAATTATTCCGAACACAATCGAATCTTCTAGCCACGTTCATAATTTCATCGATCGAGGTAACTCATCGTATGACCAACAAAAAAAAAAAGAAGATTCTTTCGGAAGTCGCCTCCGAGTGGGAAGGCCAACCGGAAGCTTGATTTTTTTTTTTGCATATGAAGTGTATAATAGCAAGTGGAGGGTGAGTGTTTCAGTGAGACATCAAGACGGGCCATCGAGGGGAGGGTGGTCCAGAGAGAAGGACGAAGAGCCGGAGGGTGAGCTTTGCGGGTGGTTCCGGGCATGGAGTCGCAGCGGGAGCGAGGTGGGGGAACCCTCACCCGCGGACGGGGAGCGCGAGGGTAGTGAGAGGGTTGGGGTTGACGGTGCGCGCTTCCCCGTCGGGGGAGACACGCCCTGCAGGTCGATACCGGAACCAACGCATCCATCGGTATCCTGTCGCTGGTGCTTCGCTATGCTGCCCTCCTACCCCCCCCCCCCCCCCCCCCTCTCCATCTCCCTCCGTCTCTTCGCCCCCATATTCGCCACCCTTTACGCATCTCTCTTCCGTTCCGCCCCCCCCCCCCCCCTCCCTCTCTCGCGAGCTCTGGCAGTTCGATGTTGCTTCCCCTCTTGTCGCGCACTTCCGCGCGACTCTCTTCGTGACGTTCCCGTTCATGCCCAACTACAATTTCTTTCCCTTTCATCCCCTTTCATTCCCCTCCATCTCACCCCCACCCTCGAACGAAACGAGCAGAAGATGAGAGCTCTCTCCTCGCTCGCGTCACAGCTGGCTTTACAAATTACTAAAACGCCTCCGCGCAGAGCAACCTTCGAGCATCTCTCGCTTATTAACTTGCGATATTCTTTCAGATATAAGGGCGATTAAGATATGGGGACGGTATGGCGAGGTTGCAATGTTATCGACCGTGGCAATCGGGGAGAGAAGACGCGCCTCTCCACCTCGAGCCGTCCTCGTTTGCCAAGAATTTCAAAAAGTGTTCGAGATGATCACACATTTTCTCTGTAAATGGCTCACCAATTTGATAATATCGACGAGTTACTTCCAATTTTTTTTAACTCGTGTGACGTGGTCCGTTCATGCAAATTTATGATCCTTATAACTAATTAACTATTGCGAATATTCAAAAACGGCTTTGTAACTCTGCTCACATCACGACCAACTACCTGCCAGCAAAGTATGTGAAAAACTTCCTGAATCACCCTGTATATTTTTTTTATATTATTTGTTCCAATTCCACCGTATAGCCTGTCAGGTTTTTACGGAACCCCATCCCGATTCCTCCCCTAGCACCCCCTACCTGCACTCAGCAAAGCTACGTAACGTCCAGTTCGTCCATAGACGACTTAGCTATACTGTACCGCATTTGCCAGGGACACGGGGAAACTACGGAAAACCTGTGCCGGTACAGACGGTCATATTCTACTGATCCACCGGTATTTTTGCACTTGAGTAAAGTGCAGAAACACCAAAGTCTCAGAAGAAACCGCCTCCCGCTCAACGGTCGATGCGCGAGCTGGCGCACGGCTAAACGGTCACCCATCCAAGTACTGACCGCGAACGAATCAGCTTGACTTGCGGGACCACCAACCGCGCATCCACCGCTGTCGGTAAATCACGCTGTATATCTGGAGCTATGTCCGCCCATATTTTTATTTCTCGACGGTACGACGGCACCGGGACTCGAACCCTCGAACTACCGATGCTCTGGTTTAGAGGCGAGCACGCTAACCACTAGCGCAACGCACCAGTTTTTTTTTTTTTGTGAAATTAAAATTTCGAGATTTTAATGAAAACGTGTTCAGAATGTTCCAATACGTTGAGAAATTATATTTAGAAAAAAAATTTCTGGATATATGTGTGTGTGTGTGCATGAATCAGACGCGAGAAACTCAAATCGCTATAACTCGAGAATGCCTCAACGGATCAATTTCACGCACAGTATGTGTTGTTAATAGTCAACGTTTCTTTTAAAAATGTCATGAAAAAATTTAATAGTAAAAGCAACAGTACTAACTTTTTACCATGAAAAATAGTTCCCAAGTGGAACGTCTACATTTTCCAGTTACGACAATGACAAAGAATCATGATTGCAACCACTATTATAGTTTAATAATCTGAATATATACTATCAGAAACTATCTATATAGACGTTCCCCCTGATAACTATTTGATATTGTAAGAGATACTATCTTTTTTCTCAGGGCATGATTTTTAATATCTTCAAAAATATTCGTTCACGCCCTAACGTTGCCAATTTTTTTCATTTTTTCGTCATACCTACTTATTCGGTACGGAATATGCACCGTACAGCGATGTAACCCAGAAGTGACTCTGTGGTACCCAAATATCGACGATTTAACGGTAATTCGTCACCTTCGCGATGCGATATGAGACGGGTAAAAATATAATCGCAGAAAATGTGGTTCGAGGGTCACCGGGCAAATTTCGCCGCTCATTTATAGAAATAAGAATAATGCATGAATATTTTATAGCTCGGGAAGGAGCGAGGAATTTTGGATGAGCGTGACTTGGAGCAGGAATATCCTCGGAGGGAATGTGGATAAAATAATTATGAGGGATAACGGAGAGAGGTAGGGTTGTAACTGGGGCATGAAACTCCACGAGTCCTTCTCCAGCGATTACGACGGTGGAAAATTTCGCTTGACGTTTATAGAATTACCAACTTTATACGTTTATTGAAAGAATGAGAGGAAAGGAAAACTAAAAACAAAAGAAATAAGAAGAAAAAAAAACCCGTTAATTTTTGCTATGTAGGGTGTGGAAGAAACTCTTCGGGCTTTCATTCAAAATAGATAGTAGTCGTGACTCGAGTCAACATTTACTCGCCGCTACTGCATTACCCATCCGCCTACTTCGGACATTGATCAGAAAACTTCTACCTCGTCCGGAATGGCTAATGCCTACCCGGAGCATTTTAATTACTCGAGCGGCAGAATGCGATTAAAGGAAAGGAACTGTGAGCGCAATGTAGAGGAAACGAAGGGACAAGGGAGCCAGCGAAGCGAATGGAAACATTCAGAAGTCCCTCGCTCCGGCTCACGAGCTATACGCCACTTTCCGGAGATAGAAACTAATGCACGGGGGTGTGAGGAGGGGGGAATTCTCTTCGCAGTGCAATAAGGGCCAGAAATTCTGCTCGGCGAACATCTCGACCAGACCATCCATTAGCCCAAGCCCAATTTAACAATTATCATTCTCGAATTGTTATAGTAATATTAACTCGCGTAAATACTGCGACGAACATCTGTTCGATCGAACTGTTTCAGGTCCTTCAAGTTTTTGCCTCGTGATATATGGTTATATTTTTTTTTTCGAAATTTATTGAAATTTTAATTTTTCATAATTCAATCAGGCATGGCAATTTTTTCGGCCTCTGGGATATGCGGGTCGAAACGGTTGACTGCGAAAGTCGTATCGGCTTGAGGGAACCAAAATGGCGACTCTGGATTTTCGAGGTCGGCAAAGAATTATCAATCTCGAATTATTATAGTAATATTAACTCGCGTAAATATTGCGATGAAAATCTGTTCGATCGAACTGTTTCAGCACCTTAAAGTTTTTGTCTCGTGATGTATATATAAATATTTTTTTATCGAAATTTATCGAACTTTAAAATTTTCATTTTTCATAATTGGATCAGGCATGGCAATTTTTTGTCCTCGGGGATGTGCGGGTGGCAACGACCGGATGCGAAGGTCGTACCAGCTTGAGAGTACCAAAAAGGCGACTGGATTTTCGAGGTCGTCAAAGAATTTTTAATACGCAACATTGGTTCTGCGTTCACAGTCAATTTTCATAAAGATATTTGAAGACTTTTTTCCCATAGTCGCCATTTTTGTACCCTCAAGACGATCCACAGCCGGTCGTTTCGACCCGCACATCTCAGAGTTCAAAAAAATTGCCATGCCTGATCAAATTATGAAAAATGAAAATTTCAAACTTCCATGGATTCCAATAAAAATGAAGCTTTATGGAGCTGAAACACAAATGAGACCGAAAAATTTCATTATGTCTTAACATCCAATTTTTAATTGGTTAACCCCACTCGGCGCCAAAAATTATTCAGAAAAAATTCTTCGAAACGCATGTGACTGACTCTTTTTCTTCTCGTTTTTAACAATTCTTTTTCTCTCTTTCTCTCGAAACGTCGACAACGAGAGAGCGATATAAAACGTACGGGCGCAGGTAAACTCTCGTAACACAGTGGGGTAAAATCCGAAGGTTTTTCGTGCGCCATTTGAAGCGGTAGTGCTCGATCGATTTACCCCGGAAATACACTCGCGAGTGGCAAAACTTCGAGCACGCCGCCTATATATAACACACAAACACACACACACACACACACCGAGTAAAACGCGACTCCACTCCCACGTTGCAATTTGCGCCTATTCAGCTATAACCGAAAAGACGTGAATGCAAGTTTTTTAAAGTGAACTGTGTGAGTGACAGTACAATGTATAAAGCTTGTTCCCGACGAGCCGCTCGTCATACCCTCCGGCGGGGCGCAGTTTGACAAAAAAAAATACTATAAAAATGTAAAAATTCCCCACCCAAACCTACACAAAAATATTTCTCCGTGTTCCTACCGGTGATTATCCAATGTATTTTGGTTTACGCCCACCTTTACGCCCGATTCCCTTTCATTTGTCTTCTCGCGATAT
This sequence comes from Exephanes ischioxanthus, assembly GCA_958510785.1. NCBI lineage: Eukaryota > Metazoa > Arthropoda > Insecta > Hymenoptera > Ichneumonidae > Exephanes > Exephanes ischioxanthus. Next base: position 12,893,672 of record OY294018.1, on the reverse strand, counting down.
CGAATTTCTGTAGAAAATAACTAGGCACGTGGGATGTACACAACGGTGCCCGGCTTTACCGACCTGTCAGTTTCGACTAACGAGTTTACGCGAGAAGTTTGCTCCGCAACGTCTCGTGCCAGCTGGATTGATTTGTTTGAGTGAAGCCCCAGAGATTCGAGCAAATTGTAACGATTGCAGTATCTAAAAAAAAAAGAAGAAGAAAGGGAACGATCGTTACCGGGACTGTATCTATGTCCAATAAAAAATAAAAAATAAAAATAAAGTTCGCCATCAGCGTCAGCCGTCTAATCGTGTAAGATGGTCATTAGAGGAGGGAACTTGCCGCTGCCGCCGCGGCTTTGCCAGCCGAGATATCCTCAGTTCGGCTTTTAAAAAGTTCTACCGGTACACTTTGTACAACGTTCTCTAGATAAGTCTCGTGGTGCACAGCTCGATCTCTCCGGGGGTTTCCTGGCTTTGTAATACGTACTGTAACTATACTGCTACTTTCTGTAGGTATATATATATATATATATACATACATTAATCGAGCTCGGAACTCTAGAGGAAGTCGCATTTGTATTTTAACTCCAAAGTTTCGCACCTCAAGAGCGGAGCACTGCGGCTTTCGCAATAAAAAAAAAAAAAGAAAAAGAAAGAAAAAAGGATGTGTAAGAATTGTTGGACCCACGAGGGGTTCGACGTGGAAGGTTTCGCGGATATCGCATCGATCTATCGATTCGAATTTCACTATATTATATCATGGTAAACTATCCAGTGTTCATATATACATATACATGTAAAACATATTTCGTATGCATTGAAATATGACTGTGTATCACCGGACCATTTATTCGCACGTGTGTCACGCAGTCGGCGCTATCGCATTCTTGCGATATATATGTATATGTATGTTTATATATATATTTTTTCAACCTTTCGCAAACGTTGATATATACATTTCGCTGATATGAATTGAGTGGGGTGTCGACGTTGGAGGAAAGAGGTTCGGGGTGGGGGGTGGAAAGAATGGAGGAAAAAAAAGGAAAACCTATAATGCAAGAGGGCGAAAATAAAAGGCGCTCGAGCCGCATACCGTGATCGAGACAAAATAAAAATATTGTATATAACATGGTATATATTTCGTCGAGTATGTAGAATGCGCGACATCCTGAGGTTCGAATCGTTCAGAGACCTGACGGTTTTCCTCGCGAACACATGCGCGAAACTGGCAAACGCGTCCTCTCACACATTCATGGGTTCTTTTGTGAATCCTTGAAACGAGATATTCGTTGTAAATGGAGGTGGGACCGGAGCTCCCTGAAGTAACCATCCCTTCTGGACCCCGCATTCCTCTTATATTCCTTAAAGTAGTGTAGTACAGTCGGGACTCACAATATGTGAGCTCTTCTCGAAGATCTTTCGAGCAAAATCCACGAATAATGCGCTCGAGCATTTCTCCAATGTTGAATTTTTAATGACTGCCCGATTTGATGACGCGTCTTTAAGCGCCCTTTTAGGTGATACTTGCAACTCGAAGATGCAGGGTGATTATGAAAAAAATTAGTGGTCGACATTTGGCTATGGTAAAACAATCAAGTTTCGATAATAAGGACCTGGCAAGGAATTTTTTGTGTTATTTTTTAGAAATTCAAAGACTTTATGGACTCAAACTTCAAACATTTTTTATTCGTTGTCGAACGAATTTGATAAAATAGGAATAAGAAATATGGCATCAGAAAAACTCTTATAATAATAATTCTGGAATCTTGATCAAAAGTCTCTTTTTTTACCACACCCAGAAAAAAGATTGATTAAAATCAAATAAATTTTGATATTCAAATGACGGTTAATAAGATAAAATAAATGTTTACTAGCCTTAACAAAATCCTTATTAGATTCAACAGCTATTCTTCACTATCAATAAAAAAATGTATTCAAAGTGACCATTCATTGTCACTTTGTGACAATGAATCGTTCATATTTTATACAAAGAAATTGAATACATGAAAATATTATTTTAAATAGATATTCATTTGCGCCGAAGAAATCATATATCTGACGTCAAAAAAAACGCGGCTATTAACTGGCAGCGTGCATTGCAGAGTCGTCAACGTGTTAGTCGTCCTGAAACATCTCTCGCTGATAGTACAAGACTATATTCCCGAGCAGAAATTGCCGTCGGGCTGACGTCAGGTCCCTATCAGGCATTGCCTAACGCTTCATCAGGCACCTTATCAGGCCCTGATCAGGAATGTAACGCAGTTGCCCTATAAAGTCCTGATCAGGCTGCCTGATCACGGCCTAATCAAGGTGCCTGATTGCCTCCTGAGAAAAATATAACGAATAATTTTTTTTTTATTAGCGTTACTTTATCGGAATTGTGAACCTTTTATATTTGTTCTTCGGTTAAATTAACTAATTACTATAATGTAAATCACGGAAAAATTAATTTTTATTTCACTCATAGTCGGACTCGAACCGGCGACCTTACGAATGGGGACTGCGTTGGTAGCGCCTTAACCAACTCGGCTATCCTCAACTTGAGAAACATAATGTCGAATTTGGTTTTAAGTTCCGGTAGAAATATACACACGACTAAATATACTTTTACAAAGTGCCTCACTCGCATTGCCGGCGAAAAATGAAACTCAGTGACAATTTTGAACACTTTCTAATGAAATAAAAATCGTAAAAAATCAATCATAAGTAAAATGCTAGGAACATTGATTGTGTATAATAGAATAATTGTATAATTGTATAATGTACGAATTTATTTGAAATTAAAAAAAGGTTCACTAATTTTGTTCTAAAAATGTATTTCTCAAATACCTTAGAATCATTTTTTGGAATTTTCATTATGCAAAATCAATGTTCTCCAGGCATGCATATTGTATGCCTGGAGAAGGCTTGTCTGATTCACCTGCTAAGGCCCTGATCGAGGTACTCTCAGGCTAGCCTCGTCAAAAGCCAAGGATATCCAGTCAGGTGTCCCTACCTTTACGTTATCAGTCAGTCAGGTACCCTACCTGTACGTTATCAGGCCCTGATCAGGCTGGCATCAGGCTCGCCTCATCTGAAGTGAGGATTATTTAGTCATGCTTCACGACCTGCACCTTATCAGGCCCTCATCAGGTTCGCCTGATCAGGCAAACCCTGGCTGTACCTTAACGGGGCCTGATAAGGCATCAGGCGGCCTGATCTCAATTTTTGCTCGGGTTTATTCGTTTCGAGGAACCTCTAAATTATAATAGAGAGGCAATTCATCGGTTTGAGATTATGAAACTGTGTTTACTTCAAACTGTGTATCTCGATCAAAATGTGGTTGTGGAATGAGTGCTCGAAGAACGATCTTCGAGATTGGTTACGAGTATAACTAAAGTCTATCAATCTGAAACGTGATTAGTGAAATCAAGTGTCGATAATGGATCTGTGGGCTTATTTAATAATAAAACATTGCTTGTTGATGGTTCGCCGATAATAAAAATGACTTATTCAACAAAAATTCGTTTCTGCGTCATTCATATATCACATTATTCCCATACGTTCAAGCAGCAGCAGGTCTGTCGCGAAATTAATGAAACATTTATTTTTCATAAATATCTGTTTATTAGATCAAAATAAACATTATTGAATAATAATAAGAATAATACTATCAAACAAATAATCGTATTAGAAATTAATAAACGCTCTATTAGGTTATTTGATTGGCATACACTTTTTTCTGGATGCAGACAACGGACTTCACACTTACAGGGAGAATGCTATCAATGATTTCTCTAACTCATAAATATAGCTCGTTCAGATCCTTCGGTAAGTTCGATTCCGAATGGAATATCTTGAAACATGACTCTATAAATCAGTGATCTTCATATAAAAAAAAAAAAATGTTGCAGATGTCCGGTCGTAGCACTCACTTGTTTGTTTGTATTAGAAATATGATTTAACATTTTGCAACGGAAGAATTCACTTCTCCGTCTCTGCGGAACACCGCAGACACCTGTTATTCTTTCCTCTTCACCGCACTTTCAATTTATTTTTATTATTTTTGTAGCTCCGCAGTCCAGTTAACTTTCACCCAAATTAAAGCATTTTATCTCTTCGCTCTAAAACAATATCACTTACTTCAAAACTTCCTCTCGTATCTCGGAGTTCCTCTAATCTACTGAACTATGTTGTTTCGCCTCCCGAGAGCCGGATTCCTCCGTTTGTGGTCCTTAACTTTCGGGACATTCTACTGTACATACGTGCGTACCAACTTGCGGCTGGAAATGTCGGATTTCGCTCCTCATATTCCCAGTGAATATATAAATATCGCGAGTGCGTCTCACGTACACTGTTGTGCAGTTCACAACGCTGTGAAATGTCCATGATATACAGGCATACATTCCGTGCATATACTTATCCCAGCTCTACAAGGTGAAGTGTGCACGTCTGGTAAAACCGGGATAAGACTTGTGGGGTGTAGGATATTCCACTGTGCCAGCCGAGCTCGTAATTAGGACGGTGGCGTTGTCGGTGGCGGGTGTGCTGTTGGGTGCTAGGTAGAAAATTTACACGAGTCAGGCTTGTGGAAAAGGCTTTGGTGGAAAAACACGAGAGAGGGAGAGAGGGGGAGAGTGAGAGAGAGAGAGAGAGAGAGAAACTAAAGAGCGGAGGCGAGGTGAGAGTGCACACGCCTGATACGGCAGGAGTGGATGACCTGAAATCCGGCCTCTCTACGACCGCTTTTGCCGTCGGCGCTAATAGCTATACCTACAAACAGTTCTACCTCCGGAACTCTCAGCCCCCACTTCCACGAGGACAACCAACTGAGAGAACTCGTGAATTTAGCGCGCGCAATACGGACTTATCCGTCAAGTGCATGCACGAAACATTCGATGAACGTGAAACCCTAGACGCCCTTACAATGCACCACCAGCAACAGCGACGAGTCGTCCAAGAGGATTGGAGAAGCGCCGGACGGAAACACTAGCTTCCCTATCCAGTAACGGCAGAGACTCTCTAGCAACAGTGGCGGAGATGAATCCGCTTATTACCTTGATACACGTAGCCGGCGAAGGAGAGGATCGGGATGACGACGATGACGAGGACAACGATGAGGCCAAGTGGCCATCTACCATGCTTGAGCGATGATTGGTCAGCCCGTTTATGCATACACGGTGAGGGGACGTTACAAATCATATCTCGATCAGGCTCTACGCTCTCCACTGGTGGACGACCCGGGTGTTCCCATCATCCGAGCTTCCGCGCAAGAGCTCCGGAATTGACTCAATCACTGTACCATCTCCCGTTTGCCTTTGGGCATTCATTACGCGGTTTCCAATCGACTCTGTTGGCCTTTGACATCGGTACACGCAGGTGTGAAGCTTTTCGAAATAGACGAACGCCGGAGAGATTTGTCCCCCTTGAAACTCTGGCGATACTCTGGCGCTTCTGTCCCGTTCGCGTTTAGGAATAAACCCCTGCAAACAAATTCCTTTGGCGGGTTTAATGAGGTCTGAGTGTCATATCGTTGCTGCTCAACGAACCTAATCCACAGCCTCTATTCGGAGTAGCCTAAAGTTAGCCCGCAGGTAGTAAGAGGTTTAAGTTAAGTTTTAGAGTTAGGAACAGATCAAGTTCATCAAATGAGGTCTTTCTGTCGACTCACACGCCACACACAAGTAACCTTAACGCACCAGCACTCCTTTTGTGTAACGTTCGACCATCTAATTACTAATGCCACGGATGGCGCCCGCGGCCAATTGAACAGCACTAGAAGTAGAATGTCACTCCGTCACGAGCGCTCCGAGCGGTGGCGTCATTAACTAATCAAACGTCGCCCACCAACGGAATCGTAACTGCCCGTAACTCGAAAACTATGCACTCTATTTAATTTTGCCAACGAACTAGTTTACTCAGCTTTGAACACTGAATACGCGTATCGTTTTTTTACACCGATTCCGAAACACCATATATTCTCCACGCGCCTAATTCCACGCTTTCAAGGCATTCGTCCAAAGTGTTACATCAGACATTTTATTTTTTTCCAACGAATCAAAGCACGGACGCTCGGTTTTTTTCCTCCAGAGTAACGCGGGTTAGCTCGGCGAAGGGGTGTTTTAGCTTTGAGCGACCGCGAGAGAGCCAACAGCCGAGAAAAGAACACGGGATTGCTCGTTGCGGCAGGTCCTCACGTTGCGCTGTAAAAACGAAAAAGAGAAGGTTGCTTTTCGCGCAGCTACATGTATAAAGCTATACATACACATACATTCAGCGCACTGGGGAAGGAAAGATAAAAGGCATTGCCGGTCGGACGGTCAGATGTTCCAAGCTCTGACTGGCAAAGGGGCGCCCAGTCAGGGAGCGCTCTAGAAGGAGTTATGCCGAGTTAAAGAAGCGAAAACGTTTCGCCGAAGAGAAAGAGAATTGGGCGCCTTTCGGAGTTTCCGTTCGGTGGTGAGCCAAACGTATATACTATATCTACCTACTTCATCAGATTTCTTTTTTTTTTCTGTACTTTCTTATACTTTGCTAATTTTCTTTTTCATTTTTTTTTTTTCTTTTTTTTACGAAACTGAGCAGGGCACCATGTACCAAAGCGCAGTGCGAAACTTGCATACTCTGTTAACGATTATGCATATATATAGTGTGCAACTATAGCGCAAGTGTGGCCACAGTTTCGCTGGCCACCTAATGTATGTATAGATATACGAACGATGGAATTACAGCGACGGCGTTAATCGGATAACTTTCTAACGAACCTCTTTCACTATCGGCGCCGCAGTCCGCGCTGTCATTCCTTCTATACCGCTCCACCCCCTTCGGGGTTCATCCTCTCTCAATTTCTGCATGGAACCCCGTCGATCTATACTTCGCCGTGCATATATCTCTTGATGCTTGACTGAACTCGCTAAACGCTCCATCTCATCCGAGCTATTCGCATCAGCGGTGTACGTACCTCTCTTATACTATGTACTGTACTGTATGTGCTTTGTACATGTATATATGTACAACCATTAAGCACGGTCCGTGATAGAGGCACATCGCATCGATTCTCCAAAGCTCCGGTGAAATTTTCGAGTGAGCGAGCCTCCCTCCATGAAAATAAGGACAAGCACGAAGTATGGATAAGAGCAGTGATTGGCCTCTTAATGAGGTACCTGTTTCCGACCATTTCAGCGACAAATGTTTTGTCGTTTAATCTACCGCGTATTTATCGGTGATAAATGTAAATATCTTGCCTCGACGTGTGCATGTCCCAACCTCAGTCAGAAAAATGCTCACATTCCTCTCACTCTTACATGAAATTCTGATATCAAAGATGCAATACGACCTCGGTGATTTTTCATAAAAGAGATCCGAATTCGTAACACGTGAGCGTAACACGTGAGCGATTCGTTTCACTATGAGCGAAAGGGTTGGACGAGTCTCGGGTTTGTTCATAGAATCAAATGATTGACAATTTCGTCCGCGTCTGGGACAAGGCCCGAAAGGTGCCAATAACTGTGCGGTAATCGCTATATTCGCGAACACCCCTCGCAATTCGCGTGACAGTGGAAGAGGTCGAATGGGAGAACACGTAGCCGAATAATACGAATTGAGAGCCAGCAATCCTTCGAGAGCTAATATGTCGGTACATTGGAGAGCGATTATAAGAAGAGGAGGAAATCTGGTGTGCCATGAAGCGATATAATAGAGACGGGGGAAGATGGACCGATTAAGCAAAGGGAAGTGAGACAGAGAATGCGGCTACCTAGCTATGGGGTGGATAGAAAGTGAGAGGGTTGTGCGCGCGGAATTCCGGCGAACCTGCTCCCGGCAAGTTTACTATGAAGGGGATGCGAACTTTGGGCATTAATTCCGAAACATCGGCCAGTCCAGTGAGCAAGCGAGAGGAGAGGGTAAAGTAAGCAGGCGTGCTTGGATTCACGACTGGGATTTTACTAACAAAAAGTCTTCAGAACTGAGGGGCTGGTTGTGGGGGGGATGAGAAGCTTCTCGCCAGCAACGCGTTGAATTTGTCCCACCTTCCACACTGTGTATATTCCAACGGGAGGGTCGAGCCAAATAGGGGGGGGCAAAGGGTTAATCGGGTTGGACGCAGCAGATGAGGCTTTTCCTTAATAACAAACATCTGGCAGAATTTCCTTAGCGTTTGTTTTCGAGGATTTGCAACAGAGTTAATTGAAATGGGTAAACACAAAAGGTTGTTAAGGTGAACACTTTACTTTGTCCGCCGCGTATTCTTCTCATTTCTATAAATTATTCGGTAGCTGCGTCGTGACCTTTTCTCTTATTGTGCCTCCAATTAATTATTCTTATTCATAGGCATTTCTTAGATACTTCAATTGTATTTTCACGAAATTCATTATTCCTACTTACTGTGAAAAATGAGAAGATATTTGGAATCACACCGGATAAAAGATATACAATTTTTGTTAATTTGTATCCCATTGCGGCGAGCTGCGAGCACGTGCGATTATTTCCTCTTATTACTGGAATTGCGCTGTATCGGTTTTCCGGTTCACTCCTGCGCCCTGTTCGAGAAATCAGCACTATGTAGCCCCATTTTGGAGACTGTAAATACCGATATAAAAGTAACCGGAGATGACTTTTTGTACGGAAAAGGCAAATCGTATTTTATGATTATGACCCTCATTTGCCGATCTTTTTATATACTCTCACGCGAACTTCGAATCGAACGCTTGTCACTCTTTATAAAACCTGCCAATCTATCTTACATCCCGTCGAAAGTAGAACACACCGATGCTTTCATCGTTATTCGGACTGTCGCACGATAAAGACTGGAGCAGTGTGGAGAGCCTGAAAACGATTCGAAAATGAACGAATCCATTGGAAAAAGTGATAGGGGGGCGACCGTATAGCGAAGATAGTGCGGATCTACCGAGAGTGCGAAGAGCGAAAAGGGGGTTGGTTTAGTGAGTACTGATCGCTTCGGGTGAAACGTCGCGGCAACCCATTTATTTGTCACCGGGGAGGCAGGGATGGACGGGCTAGGAGGCTGAGATTTAAGATCGCGTGGGACACGAGCAAGCTGCTATTAAATGGCAGCGGGAACGGTTGAATGGAGGTGGGTCGTGTTGCTCCACAGGGGTGATCCTGCCTCTTCTCTACAACCTAGAGCAATGCCCTCTACCCTATGTACATGGCATACTCTTACCGCTACCCTCATTTTCCCTCCGCCCGTGACACCCTCCAAGCTCTCAGCCTCATTGCTCCTTTCTTTTTTTGTCGTTTGTGTATTTTCTTATTCCCACCCTTCTTCCTCGACACGCACGACCAGAACTTTCCGCACTTGTCGTTGAAAGCCGAACGGGCGTTTCGCATCGCGCAACACAAAGTCGGTGTACGATAGGCTCGCGAGGATGTCGACTTTTCCTCCTTAGTCACATGCACGGACGATCGAGCATTCAAGTTATACCCGTGGGGTGCCCGCCTATCGGAGGACATAAACAGGCCCAGTGGGTGGGCCTCGAAGAGCACCTAAAAACTACTCTTTTCCATATCACCGTCTCTCTTAGACCAACCGTCTTGCATGGGCCAAACGCTAGTTGCCGCCGACACCTACCATCGAAAGAAGACTCCTCTCGTCTCCTTTTCCAGATACGTCTCGACCGTTGCCAAGTTACTTTGGGCGGAAAGGATGTCGAACCCACGTCGACGACCTACGGAGAAGAAGCTGACGATGAGAGGGTTCTCCGTAGAAAAGTCAGAAGTTTCCCTCGCGCGGCTATTGTTGCGTCGGATCGGCGGTATGAGGACTTTGGCGCCAGGACGAAAGACTCACCCGACGGCGTCACCAGCCAACATCCAGGCGTACGAGAATGCGACGATGGCGACGACACGTTTACCGCCTCCTTCAGCGATAAGCCCCGCAGTGAGGAAAGTAGAGGAGGGTTATCGTCCATCCATGTTGCCGGGATAAGCCTGAATTTGAATAAATCGTCGTTCACTCAGCTTCTTTACTCGCGTGAGCTCGTCCCCGACGGCGTCATTTAGCCTCGTAGTAGGAAAGTGCACACGAGGCGAACACTGCCGAACACCCATGCGCGGTAACTCCGCACGGAACGAGCGCCCGATACACGACCCCGAAGAGCTTTCCACAATTGGATTAGGTAAGGACGATGATGTAGGAGCTTCGGAAGCTTGGGCCGAGGCGAGATACCAACGCCCGGTGGGTACGGCTCTTATGCCGTCGGATAGGTGTTTTCGGGAAGAACATATATAGTCCAAACACCGTACCATCCTGGGATGGTCATACGGTTGACGGTGTACTCTCGACCTCTCTCCCGGTCTATTGGTGCTTGAGTTACGTCCGGGAAAATCGTAAACCAAAGGATTTTGGTGGTGTTCTCAACGACCCGCTGGACATGTTTTACTCTCTTTCGCCTCCACGGGGACGATGAGGGAGCACGAGGAAGAGTAGCAAGGTCCTTATTTTCTTGCCTTATACCAATGAAGAGAGGACCGGGGCCGAGCTCTGATGCTCGCTTTCACGCTCGTAACGACAAGAGAGGGTCGTTTGTCCTCTGGCCCGGACATCACGCCTTCGCCGTTGCCGGTACTCCGTACCCATCCCCGTGATCCGGCGACCCTATGTCATGAACCAAATTGTATCAGGATTTCCGATTTCCTCCGCCAACGGCGAGGCTTCGGTTACTCTTGGGGGGGAAGGGAGAGGATAGCCCTAGGAATTTTGATTAGATATGCCGGGATGCGTACGGGACGCACTAAAGGGCTGGTTTGTGCACCGCGTGGTGTACAGTTGATCCTTTATGGATGTGGGTAGGGTCCAGGATTATGCAGAGTCCATATCACACACCGAAGCAATATTCCAATGGTATCGGGTTGCAGGTGTAGAGATATGATATGCACTTGGAAACCCCCGAGCGAAAAGGTGAACGGGTGGGCGAGGGACAACGACATACCTACTCGGCGAGGATTCGCAAATAGCATCGGGCCATTCTAATGCACCGTAGATATTGGATGTGTATCTTGCTGTTGCGAATATCGCCGCCGTGGCCCATCTCCATGCTTGAATACAGGGTATTGTATTACCGAAACGAGAACCATCCTCTCGGAAACTCACGAGGGGGGGGGCTTAGGTTTTTATCGAACGCGAGTATCCATAGGGAGAGACTGGAAAATTTCATATCATATTGCAACACACATTTCACTGGATCTGTTGAGTTTTCCTTTTCTTTTTCATGATTCCACTGATGTGGTAGTTTTCGTTGCTTTTCGTTCAAGTTCTTCTGTCAATGTAAAACCTTCTTTGGCGAGACTTCCAAGTGAAAAGTGTTCTCGTAAAATGCCGGCGGTGGGGTAAAGTGGCCAAAAGTGTTCTGAGGAAAACCGTCACGATGATTTTCTCGCATAAGATTGTTTATTGAGAACACGCAGAGTCAGATCCACTGGTTTCTATCCACCGCCGGGCGGTAGCAGCGGGAGGCAGTGGCACTATTTTTTTTTTATTTATTTTCTTCTCGGAATGGATAGTGACATTCGGAATGGTGGGAAGGGAAAGGAATTCCTGGCATTACTTCGCAACGAAAGAGGCGGCGATAGAGTGAGGCGAGGAAGAGGAGAGTGTCTAGATTAGCGGTTCGGCGAGCAACCTAGGCGAACACATATAATTCAGGAAAAGACTCTTCTGGCTCCGACACCGAGAGTTCCGAGACCGTCGGAACGGCGGAGGGTGGAAGCTGTTTAAAATGCGTCGCTGGCCACCGTCGCCGGTAGCGGGATGGGAAGACTGGAAGGCGGGAAGAAACGGACGAGCCACGGTGGCTCGTTCTCACTCTCTACTACAAACACATACGTGCTATGCAGAATATTCCTCTCCTCGGGAGTCGGCAATGCCTGCCGGGAGATTGCAGGGATAAAGGACCCGGAGCAAGACGAAGAATAGAAATAAGGAAGATGGCCGAAGACACCGGAGGAGCGGAGAGACCGTGAGGATAACCACGACGGGCGACGACGAGGACGACGACGACGAGGAGGAAGATACAATCCTCGTATACAAACGAGTTGCGAGGCTTGGCGCCGACTAGACAGAAACCCGTTGAGATGGATGAGTCGCGGAGCAAAGTGGAGTAAGGAGGGTTGCGCTGCCCGCACGTTGCTTGGCAATGCGATGAGGCGGAGGAACAGCATCCCGGTCGGCAGGACACACACTCCTACCAAAGCGAAACGAAACGAAACGAAACGGAAGGGAACGGTCCTCGCTCGCTGTAGTCGGGCTTTCCTCCCGCCGCTGGCTCGGACAATTCGTCCAGCCGAGGGAGGATGAGCACACCCCGTGCGACGGGGCTTTCTAACTTCATCTTGATTATATATGTATCGCAGCTTCCGTAGGGTGCGTACACTGGTCCGTTAGCTTCATGGGCTTCGTTCCCACTTTCTCTCATTCTCTTCGTAGATCGGACTGCCCCTCTTCCTCGGACCAACCTCTTCAGCCTGAAAACTCTTTTCTTTCCGCTTTTCTGTGCTCCCTTGTAGTTCGCTGTTTTGTGTCTTGTTCCTTTTTGCCGTACACATTGCGAGGAAAGCTCGTCTCTTCTGGTTCCTTGGTTTTTCTCTTCTTGCACTTACTTGTCTTCAATTGCATCGTTCTTTTCCGCTTTCCGGGGTATTGTTTAACGTGGCACCTTTATTGCAACGATTAATCCACAATGGAGATAGCGAGAGGGTAAAAAAAAAAGACGAACTGCGACAGCGAAGATTGTCGAGAGATGTTAACTTACGGCTCTATGCAGTTTGTATTATGGAGTCTGCACGGCTCCACGCCCCTCTCGTTATCTCGTCGTTGCTCGATCTGATAAAGCGCGAGCCTGGCGTACCGCGTGGCGTGGAAATTATTCAGGATGATTAAGTGCGTGCGGATTGCGATAGTAGAGTCAACGTTGTTATCAAATAAAAGTTTGAAAAAAAAAGGTAAAAAGAAAATAACAACACATGCGTGTCTCGACCACGAGTGAGACAGTGCAGATATAACGAGAGCATGCGTGATCCATTTTTATCGTATCGCAATGGTATTGTACTTTATCATTGTTATGACGGGCTACGTTCAGCACCAGTCGGCGAAGTACTATGCGGGGGATGAAAAAAGGTTCTACAGTAGAAAAAAGAGTACGTGATGTATATATCTATATATATATATATATTGAGCAACTTGTACGTTTCGCCGGTTTTCTGAAGGGAAAAAATAAATTATTCAAGCCGTTCCGGGGAACCCTCCACGTGTATCTTCCTATTTACAAATGACGGATAATCAAAATCCAAGCTCTCCACGCTCTCCCGATCTCGAGGGACGAGAATACTCCAAAAAGGTACATTGGTGTCTGTAATATATATATATATATTGTATATATGTACACGTATATGTAAAGGTGTATATATACGCCTCAGGTCGAGTCTATTATAGTATATGCTAGTACACTACGTATACATATACGTGATTGTTATTGAGCACCCTCGAGAGGATAGTTCTCGCTTCTTCTCTCGCCTAACAGCCCTCGAACGCCGTCAACCGGGGAGCCCGGACTTCTTTATTTTACCCTCGGCACAGTTCATTCGACAATCTCGCATTCAGGAGAGTGCGATATGTGGCAAAGATCGAGGTCGAACTATTTCAAGAGAAATAGTTCGACCTCGATTTTTTTCCACAATCCACTCCATCATCCGGTGACCCGGAGAAAGAAATTATATCTTGCGGCGGAAGCTGTAGGTCGGACGCGAGATACCAATTATTTCAGCGGGTACGACGTACGTCGTTGCACTTATGTGAATATGAATATCATGATAATCACGCATGTACACAACATCGAGCAGCGACGATATGGCATAGATACGTGCATGAAGTACCGTGGGGACCTTTGAATACTATACAACGAGTTCACTGTGTAGGCATTGGCCAATAGGCCAATGCCTATAGTCACGCTTATTACACCCTTATTAAACGACACAACCGGAATGAGGAAATTGCAACTTATATAATCTTTAGATATAATGAAATAAGAGTAATTTGAAGCTTCTCGAATGTATCCTCAAATTTCCGAAAGGACTTCATGTTTTACGTTCGTAATTCATAGACGTATGAAAGATAGATTATTGAAATTGAATTCTATATTGATTATATTAATCATCTATTTGGTACGGTATCATTTACGCCAAAGTCCTTTCAACTGAAACTCATTTCCGCCAAGAATTAACTAGCACGCAGAAACACCATGTATATGAATGATGATTTGAAACTCCTAGTTTGTAATCGGAAGTAACGTCAAAGGGGAAAACATCACTTTGATAATCTCCGTTTTCGACTGGAAGTAAACGCCACGCCGATGATACGTCACTACCGGTTTAAAGAAACTGATTTTTTTTTTACCGGTTGTGACGTTTCCCACGATGAAGTCACTTCCGCTTTGATAGTCTAATTTTTCGACCGGACGACATCTAGAGGAAACGTCATTGCCAGTTTGAAAATCTCATTTTTCAACCGGAATTGACATCATCTGGGGGAAACGTCACATCCAGTTTCAAAATATAGTTTTCTGACCGGAAGTGATGATTCGCCTAGATGAAGTCACTTCCGGTCGAAAAATGATATTTTCAAATCAGACGTGACGTTTCGCCTAAGGTGAGATTAATTTTTTTTTTAATGAATAAGAAAAATGGCATAAAGCCGGGCACGAACTCGCGATGTTTCGATTATCAATTACAGGTTTAGTGCGCATCTTCATAAATCGCTTACGAAAGCAAACACATGTTTTCGACTTTTGTTCATTCGCACGCTCGCTTAAACTGTTTCGATGATCAATTACAGGTTTAGTGCCCATCTTCATAAATCACTTGCGAAAGCAAAGACATTTTTTCGACTTTTGTTCATTCGCACGCTCGCTTGAACTAGTAAAAGTTAAATTCGGTTCAAAGCAGCCTCATAGCGTCCAGCAACACAGGTATTCCCTGCCTTATTTCTCTTTTCTTGGTTACACAATCTTGCATTCACCTCGAGTCCTCCGTCTCGTGAAAGGTATCAAAGGGATGAAGAGAAAGAAGAAAGAAACATCCAGGCGGAGAAGCAATCTCTGAAGGGCGCTACAACTCGGGCTCCATCGAGCGTAGGGCGAGGATAGTGGGTACCCACCCACGATCGAAAGGGTCACCTCCTGTCGCTCTTCTTCGACCGCAGCGAGAGCGTTGGCTCTGTGTATCTCGTATAGCGAAATCGCGAGGGGAGGCACATCAGAGATCTCCTCAGATCAATGCCGAACAAAGCTTGCGGTCGTCGGAGAGGGTTGCAAAAACCATCCTGTGGGATTTAGGTCGAAAGAGGATGGTCTCGCCGTGTGAGCCGGAGGGGAAATCATAGGTGTCGGAACGGGCTCCCGGACAATGATGCGAATCCCTCGGGTATAAGGCCTACCGCTATATATACAGATATACAAAGAAACGTGTCGCTATATAAGTGTCTGCCCTCTCGTATACCGGGGCCGTCGCACCTAAGGAAAAGGTGATGGATGTTGCAGACAGAGATTGCTCAATAAGACCATGAAGACTGACGAGTTTCTGATGACATCAAAAAAATTACTTCGGTTATCCCTGTCCTACGCATCCGTCTCCCTCGCTGTCTCTCCATCGAAAATCTTATCATCAGAAATCCCACCGACGATATAGAACAACTCGAGGGCTCACCGATATCCTTCCGTTATCGCGCTTCCCCTCCGGCGACGGGAAATGTACTTTATTCGGCTCCTTTATTACGGTGCGCCATAAATCGAAGATCATTCAGACTGAATTATTAATAACTCTCACGACGCTACGGATAACTCATGGTTTACGTGAAATAAAAATCTATGCGTAAGCGTGCGAACCGTGTCTCTCTTGATTTCCGGAAATAATTGTGGAGCCTGATATATATTGTAACGGAATCAGTTCTTTTAATTACATATTTATCGATCGATGCGAGGACAAGCAAATGGAAATGAATCCGCTCGCACCGATCTGACAATTGTACGTACGATACGAGACTTCACAACGATCGTAGTTTGACAGCCTTGATTAAGTATCGTACGGACGTACAACGAGAACTTATTTGGTCATTAAATACCGCTCTTGTTTCTTTTATAATTATTGGTGTTACATTTATTCGCTCGGACGTAACAATATATTTTTAAAAAATTATTCATTCATTCGGCAAAAAAAGGAAAACGTATTTGTTTTAAATGTTTTCTGCATTTTCTGTGTACCTACTTGGTAGTTATATAAGTTGGGTTATAGATAAGCTGTAAAAAGAAACGAAGAGAAATCATTTCGTGCGACAAATATTACGGAGTTTTTGTTTCGGGTTCTATTGGGAAGGTGGCACGCCGTTGAAGCTCCACGTTCGCACGAAGGGAGTATGGAAAAGTGAGGGAAAATTGCGGGTTGAGGAAAATTGGTTTTTACCTAAACTGGAAGTTGTTCGAAATTGTCGGTCAATTTGCGCGCCCCGCGATGCGACTACTGGTGCTCATCGTGCGATAGCTAGAAGTGAAAATATATATTCCGCATGTGTATGTTTATTTCGTCACGAGTAGAAGGTGGCAAAAAAAAGTTAGGAAAAAAAATGGCATAGAATACGTGGCACGAGTTTACCCGTGGACGGTAACGCTCGATCGTGCGTGCGCGCGCGCGCCTCTTCCATTCTCTCGCCTTTCTGTGTTTGAATTAGATCAGCCTATGAAATATAGGATTTCGAGGAGACGAAGGAACGTAATATGGGCACCATTATGGATTTTACGACACGCATGGCGAGACGCACGCTAGCACGTATCCGGGCGGCAGGGCTCTCCACTATAGTGGGGCCCCGGATCGCTTTGCCCCTGGCACGAAGTTGCTCACATATACATGCATTATGCAAATATATTACACGCTCGTGTTCTCCTCACCGAGAAAAAGCTGGATTCTTGAAAAATGTGTTCAGCACATATAGGGCCTCAAATAAATTACTTTATTTTTTTTATTTTTCCTTCACGACACGGGAGCAATGTCGGAGGGAATCTTTTCTTACTTTTTTTTTTTCTTGCTCTCCCCCGGGAAAACGTAGATTCGAGAACATTTCTACCGGTGATTCACGCACTAGTGTCGAGAGGAACGGTTTGTCAAGTTCGCGAAAATTGTCTACGCTGACGTAGGTGTTTTTTTTTTTTTTTTTTTTTTGCCAACTGCGCTTTTTCCTAACTCATGAGGGCTCATTTTTTTACACATGTTCGATGGACTGAAATGGTGCAAAATTTAATTTTTTTTTATTTTTAATCAAAATTTGATTTAAAAAAATTGTGCAGGAGATCAAACATCAGGAATGACATTTTTTCGAAGCGTAAAAAATAAATTCACCAAACAGTTTCCGAACATTGCCCGATTCTCCGAAGACCTGCGTAATGTAGGGCTTCGAGGTAAAAACGATTTTCTTTATGCAGCTCGCTGACTATAAAAACAAGCGTGTCATTATTCAATAGAGGAAAAAAATGTACTTCCAACTCTTCGGCGTTTCCTCTGTGCAATGTAAAAAAACATCCGTATGAAATTTAATGTATCGGACTGGAAGTTTTTATGTAAATACTGGTATATTAAATTTCATGTACAATTATGATGAAAAATTAATGTTCAGTGTATTAACAACATTGGAACCACTTTATTTTTAATAAGTTACTTTAATTTTACCACCAAAGTATATTAATTTTTCATCACAATTGTACATTAAATTTAATGTAGCAGTCTTTGCATGAAAACTTCCAGTCCGGTACATTGTATTTACAATTTTTTTTTATGGCAGTGTGAGCAAGCGATTCCATAATTCTTCAAACCGTGCGCCTCCGTAAATGATAACCCCTACGGTAATCATCATTTGTAATTTTTCCAAAGAACGCACGCATGTGAAAGAAATTCGGATGAAAACACTCCGACATTCGTTCCAACGTGTGTACAAAGCGAGGAAACACGGTAGGAGAGATTGTACGATTCTACTCTCACTTTTTCAGCAGATTGGGTGCGCCCTTTACCGTACCGGACAGTCCGCATGTTCGGAGAATCGCGTCAGGAGAGACCGGGAGAAGTCAAGAATCGGACACTTGTCAGATCCCTCACGACGCTCTTTCTTTCGTTCTCTTCGCGAATCGTTTGTCACGCCTCGAAGACTATCATCCGGTAACAGCAGGCAGGACACGTGACGCGAAAGAACAGTGGCCCGGCGTCGAGAAGGAGCGTGGATTGGTAGTGGACATTTGTCACCGATCCATCACTATACGCGACGAGGGGGATAACGAAGGCTCCTTTTTTTCTCCCTTTCTCGACGCGCAACCCTCCCTTTGTTTCCCTGTCTGCTGCTTCGCTGCCGTCTGAAAGCAAGGGAAAAAAAAAAGCACAAGAAGGCCGAAGAGGGAAACGTAATTTCGCTACCGTTCGCCGATAAGATACCATCTTAACGAAACTATACCGGGGCGACTTATCGCCCGATACCCCTGGGGTGAGCGGCTCTGATATATGCATTTCAGATTTCGATTACATGCACCCTTACCAATCGTTCGATAGTGCGTGTCACAGATATAACACTAGATTTACAACGTTCGACTATATTGCTCGTTCTTATTGTTATACCCGTGCAAATTCGTAGTTTGTCTTGTATGATTTTTTGGTTTTTTTTTTTGCCTGTGAATTTTTGAAATTCCGAGTTCTCAAACACGCCTTTGCAATCGCACTTCCGAATCTATAGGAAAATACATTTTTTATTGAGAGATATACTTGCATTTTATGAAAAATAAAGAAAAAAAATAAGAACCACGTGTCGAATAATGTTTTAACTTCCGACTGCCCTCGAGGGGGAAAAACGGAATTATGCATTTCACTGAGGTCGCGCCATTTTTGCTGTTTTCGTGGTCTCCAGTGTATGTCGAAACGGCTCAATGTCTCTTAACGGAATGTGACACATTAGTTCTGTGGATTCGGGAGTATGTTTGTAGGGATAGATTAATGTGAAAATTTAATGTGACGCGGCAGAAATAACTAACTTTGAACAAGTGGGCCAAAAATGGTATATTATGCCACAAGGCAGGAAAGTGCGTCTTTTAACCCAGTGTGAAGTTTGATGCCCGAGCGAAGCTAGGGCAGAAATTCACAAGAGGTGAAAAGGCACTTCCTCCCGAGTGGCATACGTTATTTTTTGCCCGACTATGCTAAGAAGTGGCCATATTTCTGTGCTTGCAATGGGGATGGAAAGCGTTAAACAGTTCTATAGTTTTAGAGTTTTTATTCGATCGCTGTAGTGTAACCCTATATTCACAAAGGCATATTTCTCGCCGATATAATTTTCTAATGTTGTACCTCTTAAATACCAAAAAAATTAATGAGACGTCGCCCAACGGTACCGAAAATGATGAATAAATTAATATAATTAATTGTGAAAAACAATATTAATTACAGTTATATGACTAATTATTTCATCCTTTTTGAAGTTACTTCTTTACTTTTATTAATCGAGTTATCGTTTATCATGGGTTTTATCACAAATATTTTTTTGAGGTAGGACTAATTGATTTTAAACAACTTTTCAATTACAATTTTTTTTTTTTTGCTGTCGTGTGTTTTTTTTTTTTTAATTGTACATCTAGAGACTAAGTGGTCTCTACATTACACAGAAGATTTTAGCGAATCATGATTTAATCCTGTTTTTGAAAGTGGAAGGTATATACCAAAAGGTTGAATATCAGTTCGCAAGTTTCAAGCAACATTTTCCGAAACATCTAAAACGCAAACAAATTTTTTTTACATTCATGCATACCAATGAATCGAGCATTTGTCGTCTGCATAAAAGTATAAAAGGCTCTTTCAGTGGCTTTTATTCCCGAGTGGCGAGACTGAGCCCGCTATAACAATTTATTCAAGGAATCTGAGTTATTTCTCGAATTGAGCCCGAGAAGAAGAGAAGTATCGGAGCAGAGTTTCGTAGGACGTTAGGAATGTGAAAAGAAGAGTTTATAGGAGATATACGGTAACAACAAGTGCAGCCCTATATATACTGCACGAGTTCGCCGAGGTGGAAGCGTAAATGCATTTAGTATTGGATCGTGATCCGATTCGCTCCTGAAATATTTACTACATACTTTACATGAACCCCTAGTCACCCACTACTACCACTCGCCCTTTACAATATCTTTATACACCGGGGACCATTAAACCTCTTTTCCGTTAGGGAGAGAAAATTGCACGATCCGATCTTCCATTTCTATCTTTTATATGGAATTTTCATGCAAAGAACGGGATCTCCTCCAGCGAACGAAAAGACAATTTTTTAGGATGAAATTTCGTTCTTCGACTTTGCTTTGTTCTAGTATATTGGCGTTCGTATCTGTTCCGTTGAATTTCTCACTAAATGAAATAATAATGCCGCCATGAATTTAAAAATAATAACAAAATTGGTATGACGCAATACTTATTGAAATCTCGAAAGGATTTTCGTCGCTCATTTGGAAATCCATTTTTGTCCCTTTTTTTTCCTTTCAATTTTACCCCTAGCTTAATCCTTGATTCGAAGGGCAGCCGGTTAAGTGAGAATTCTTTTCGTCATTGTCAATTTTGAAACTTATCGGAGTGGACGAAGCCCGTTGGCAGTGCTATGTAGGATGAAATAATGTAGGGTATAACCTCTTTCCATCTGCGACTAATTGAAAGCATAAAAAAAATTACGTTATCGAATCAACGATTGTAATTCAACATTGCCGTTGGTTTTTCATTAGCCGGGAGAACGCCCGCTGTGCGTTTTATCACATTTGCGACGAACACACACACTCACGCACATGAACGCGGGGATACGATGTGTGAAATATTTGCTTTCGCACGAAGTCTTTTTTTTTCAACCACTCACTCTCCTCGGTGCACCGCTTTGCGTATCCGCAAAATACATATTATTTTTGCCAATTGTACTGCGAGTTTCGTTCGCTCTCGTCGGGCTGCTGGCGCGGTCGCTCGCGGGTTTCCCATATTCATAATTTCTGTGTTTTCGCTCGTGACGTGGCAGGTACATTAAAAAATTATCATCGTTATGGCGCTACGTAAATTGTTATGGCGATACGAATTGTAGCTAAAAATATATATATGTCCACAATACTTTTCTTCATCGTTCCGAAACTGTGATAAAAGGTCATTCGCAAAGCAGCCTTCATAAAAACACTCGTTAACCAATTTTGACTTTTTGAAAATATAATAAAACAATGTGCAAATTGAATATTCACCCTTTAATTCATTGATTTTTCGATAATGTCGCCGTCGGAATACTGCGCAGCGGAGAAACAAAAATTTTCGACAAAAATCTCAAATTTGAATCGATGTTTGTCTGCGACCGGAAGTGACGTCATGGAGGAAAACGTCACCACCGGTTTGAAAATCGCAGTTCGAAACTGGAGAATGATCAATTTTTAATCCCAAGAGTTTTGCCAGATGTGATCTTTGGATGTTCTAGAACGGAATGTTTCTCATATTTATAATTTCTGTGTTTTCGCTCGTAACGTGGCAGGTACATAAAAAAATTATTTTCGCAAATCGTCATAGCGCCACGAATTAAAGCTACAAAATATATATGTGCACTTCATCGTTCCGAAACTGTGATAAAAGGTCGTTCGCGAACCACCATTCATGAAAAAGTTCCTCAGCCAATTTTGACTTTTGAAAAAAATGAGGAAGCAATGTGCATATTGAATCTTTGCCCCTTTATTCGTTGATATTTTGATAAAATCACTTTTTTTTTACCAAAACAGAGCTCCCTCTATAAGGAAGCGAAATGAACATTTTTTTATGCTGATAAAGACGAAATGGATCGGGCAGAATATAGGTAACATATTAATCGTGGTACAAGGACGATGTAGTAAACAGTATAAAAATTGAAGGCACTAAAGACTAACCGTTCACATACGAAATCTATGCTCAACAAACTTCCAATCATCGAACTTCAATAAACGATCGTTTGGTATAAACAACGGGCGCAAAATAATTTTTAAATATCGTAGAGTCTACTTGAAGTTAAATCTTCGTCGGCTTCGAAAAAAAATTGATTACAAGTCAATAATACAGGTAGTATTATTGTTGAAACCATAATAAGGCAAGACGCTTCCTCCGTACCTGAAGACTTCCGGTTCCACCCGATTCGTCGGTGGAAACGGAGCGGTATCGAATTATCGTAACAAAAGAAAAGCATGGGCTCAATAGAAAAAACATTGATATATATCTTCGCAATTAATTACATTCACTATTACAGTTGTAAATCGTAAACATTTTCCTTCGATTTCGACGTCACCCAGTACGACTTCCCGGAAAGGGCGACTTGTATTTCAGCTAGGGTTTTTCCCTTGGTCTCCGGCTGAATGAAATGAAGAATCAGCACGTAGAGATAGGTGATTATTGCCACTGTCCAAAATGAGTATTGATCTCCGACTGCGCTCGCGATAACCTATGAAACGACATGTGCATTAAAAACAAATTCATGTTCATTTTTTAAATGTGAAAACGTGTTTGGCAGGACTTTAGAGGGAAATGCATCCAAAAAAGGCGTTACCATCAAAGCCGTCGGGGCAAAAAAATCCCCTGCCCCAAACCCGATCAAGGCTCTAAATATTCCGAGTCCCTCTACGGTTTGGGATGGTTCCATCTAGGACTTCAAGCAATCGGAGACTGGAAGGGGTATTAAGGTTCTGAGGGTCGAATTTTAAGACGCTAGTTTGAACTTGAGATCGAATTGAGGCTGGATTGCCTTTGAGATCGAATTTAAGATCGCTCTACGGATCGAATTAAAAGTCGCTCTAGAGATCGAATTTAAAATCGCTCTTGAGATCGAATTTAAGATCGCGCTAGAGATCGAATTTAAGATCGCTCTCGAGATCTAATTAAAATTCGCTCTAGAGATCAAATTTAAGATCGCTCTCGAGATCTAATTAAAATTCGCTCTAGAGATCGAACTTAAGATCGAACGAAGTTTGGCCCTAACTTCATCGCGTGCTTAAGATCGATCCTAAGTTTAAACTGAAGGTCGAACTTGAAAAAAATAATACTTTCGAAAAAGGTTCGATCTCAAGAGCGATCTTGATTTTAAACTAACGTCTTAAAATTCGACCTCGAGAAAACATCTCCTATTGGAGATGTTTTCGTACAAAATTATTTAATGACTAATCCAGTTTACAGACTAACTTTTAGTGTCTAAGCTTGCCACACACCTGCCAGAGCTTCGTGACGATGAGCCCTGAGGTACAGAAGAATACAGTTTTTATCGTCATTCCCATAACTCGCATTTCAGACGAGTAACATTCCCCAGCGAAGACCGCGGCGACTGAGGCCATACCGGTCGAATACGAAATTGCGAAAAGCAAGATGAGAACGATTGGCAGAAGCTCCCACCCGTCCATACTGAGGCCGACGTATTGAAGATGAAAGTAAACTCCCATGAGTGTCATTAGAGTTGCGCAAATCAATCCGGCTCCGGTGTACAGCTTTTTTCGACCAAAAACATCTATCAGAGCGCTGCCGACAATCGTGAAAACCAATTCACAAAAGCCCAGAAGTATCGAGACGTATTTGGCTGGTATTATTGTAACGGATCTCTCGAATACCAATTCGGCGTAGTTATTCATGGCTTGTATTCCGGTAAACTGCTGGCCTATTTGTCAGAAAACGAATGGCATTGACGCAACCGTTGTAATGGGCAATAATTCTTCCGATAAGGTGAGATAACGAACAGCGGGACAGTTTCATATTCATTATTTTCCACCTC
Organism: Exephanes ischioxanthus; assembly: GCA_958510785.1. Taxonomy (NCBI): domain Eukaryota; kingdom Metazoa; phylum Arthropoda; class Insecta; order Hymenoptera; family Ichneumonidae; genus Exephanes; species Exephanes ischioxanthus. The sequence continues at coordinate 12,869,893 of OY294018.1, read as the reverse complement.
TTGCATACCGTTCTTATGGAATTATTTTTGTCATTCAGTGGAAAGGAGAATTTACGGTTAACCGTTCGAAGCACGGTCGCGTTCATCCACTGCCTCGTTAATATATTATTTTATTTTTACGAACGATGCCAATAAATTTTTCATAAAAGTAAAAAAAAAAAAAAACACGAAAAAACCTGCCAAGCGAAATGTGAGACGTTTCCCACCTTTCGTTTGGCAGTTTTTTTTAGGACACCTAACGGGACATCCCGTTGGGTATCCTAGCATAGCTCAAACTGTTAAACGGCTCGATGAATCCTCATCATTTTTTTTACACTTTCAGAGGGTTGATACCTGAGTTGACATTTTTTTTCAAAAATTTTCCGACTCCTGTTCCATAATAATATCTTATTTTTCACTTTCTTTTATCTTGCCGTCCCAAGGAATCAAGTGAAACTGTTCCAAAGTTGCTCGATGGCAGATTCCGCCTCGCGTTAGAAAAAAAAAAAAAAAAAAAAAAAAAAAAAATTAACATAAACTCATTTTATCAATACAAACCGGTAGTCAGCAGGATAACGATCAATATGGCCTTCCGATTCTCGATCCTCGAAAGGATTCGTTTAAGCTTGTCCCCCACGGAGATGTTGGACTTGAACGATATCGTGTCTTTTGCGACGAAATGAAGTATCTCCTCGTACTCCCGACCGATGTCATTGGTCCGACGCAATCGTCGAAGGCAATTCCTCGATTTTTCGTGATCACCCCGTTTCGCGTACCAGAATGGTGTTTCGGGCGCGAGGGTGAAGAAAATTATTAAATAGACGATAGAGATACCAATGTAGATAGCGGCCGTTGACGTGATCGAAAGATAAGGACCCAGGGCGAAGCTCAGCACCAATCCCAGATGAACACTCACGCTACAACTGGCACACAATCGCCCGCGTATCTTCGACGGTGATAGTTCGGCTATGTACGACTCCGACTGATCGCAGCACATACCTACCATGCATCCCAAGATAAAACGTCCTACCAAAAGCTCCTAAAATAAAAAGAAAAAAAATGACCATAAAACTCTATCAGATTGAAATCTAAGTTTAAATTCAGAAATAATTTTTTTTTAATCGTATGTTTGCGTAATACGTTTCGGGTAAAACCAAAAAAGATTGGGTCACTTAATGTAGTCCTCGCGAATAGTGTTCACTTCGCATGAGTTTCAGAGAAATGAGAGGCAATTGCAAACACTTGTGAATGGTATAAAAATCTGAAAAAAACGAGCATAAAGAAAAGATTAATTTTTCATAATAATAATTCCAAAATGTTATTAACAAATTGATGAAAAATAAAATTGTTCAACAAATCTCCCGGAAACCTAATTTTTTCTTATGAAATGATTCGTTCACTTTTCGGAATACGTATGAATTTTTTCAGATTTTTAAATTCACTATATTTTTTCTTATATGCGAAAAATGTGTAGAAAGTCACAAAATTCAAAGTGCATTGAAAAATATAAAAAAATTCATACGTATTCTAAAAAATAATCGAATCATTTTCATAGGAAAGAAGTTAGGTTTCCGGAAGATTTGTTGGACAATTTCATTTCTCATCAATTTGTTAATAACATTTTGGATTTATTATCATGTAAAATTAATCTTTTCAGCACCTTTAATATCCTTGATTTTTTTCAGATTTTTATACCATCGAGAGGTGTTTGCAATTCCCTCTCATTTCTCTGAAACTTATGTGAAGTGAAGACTATTCGCAGGGACTACCTTAGTGTACGCGTCAATATGTAGGAGAGAACTGGACACCTTGTTACACAGGGAGGCAAGTGAAGTCAGGTCTGTAGGCACTCTATTGGCAAATGAATTATAATTATTTTTGTACTGGAGTTTCTGTAAAGTGAAAATCATTGCTTTGGTGGAAAAATAATGTCGGCCCAGACGGAAACAAAATTGCAAAAATGCATTTCAGCTATAAAACAGTAACCTCGTCGCGGTCCAATTAGTTTGACGGTACTGCACAATATAAAGCTTTCGCGAATGAATTAATGACCAGTTATGGGTAATTACACCTCGGGGGGAAGCCGTAGTGAACTAAAAATGTCGCGTGTTGTCAAAAATGATCAGTAAACATGGCCCATATAGTTTCGACGTGACACGACCTATTGACGCAACATTTAAAACTTTACGAAGGTGTTTGATACATAAAAATGAATAAACTTCCGATTGTACAAAAATTTTGTACTACAATTGTTTTCAATGATTATATGCTCGTAACGTTCTTGAATTCTGCACCTTGACAAGCATTAGGGCTTATTGTGGAAAATATATCGCAAAATAGAAAATTGACGGGTCGGATGGAAAGTGTTCAAAGGTTCGCGAATCTTCCCGACAGCAAAATTTTTTCAAATTCTCGAAATTAACAATTAAATTAATTTCAATTGTCATTGCATTTTATAATTATATAAATTGACATAAAGCTCAAATATACATTAAAAGAAAATTAAAATAAAACAAAAAGAGTAAAGTATTGGTGCAAATTATTGGACCAATTTGGAATTTTGGATTTTTAATTTTGTACACGTACCCAATAGCTAGTAGCAACACCGATAATAATCCATCCAGCGAGACCAGGCACGATACCGATGAGCAGAGTTCGCCTGACGCCGAATCTACTGGCTACGAATAAAGAGACTATACCGCCGGTGAAGAATCCGGCATAGGAAATACTAGCGACCCAAGCACCTTCATCATATGTCAGTGGTATAGACGAGTTCGCCGACAGCAGTTGAGGAAGCACCGACTGCGGCCATCCCATAACAACACCGCTAATAACGAAGTTAATATCCGCTGAAACATGGAACGATCTGATCGGATTCGGTATTTATTATTCATGGAACGTACATACTAGCTTGTACTGAAGCCCCCTACCTCCCCCCCCCCCCCCCCCCACATCTTCCATTTCCAATTTCCCACAATGAAAACTTTACGGTTGGATACCCCATGTTGTTAATCAACATTATATCATTCCAACTCATACATCGCAATTTTCGGCTCCGTATTTGAACATGAGCGCGAAAGATATTTACTACAAATTGGATGTTGTAAACAAAAAGCAGAGCACAAAATAAAGTTCAAAAAACATATTATCATGAGATAAATATACCAACACTGTTAAAAATGTTATGAAATTTACGACACGTTTAATATACAAAGTTATATGAAATATACAACCTCGGTATATGAAATTAGAATTCATATACATTGTATTTGAATTTTAATAATTTAATCTTGAATGCAATACCGGTATATTAAAATGACCTGTGATGGCATTGAAAATTAAGACATTCGTATATGAAAATGATGTTATTATTACAAATATACCAATAATATTGTTTTTGATATACCGGTAACCCAATATGGTTACATACGTGTCAATGAAATTTCATATATTCCATATGCATAAAACTTCATATACATTTTATGATTTTTCAAACAGAATTTTTCAACAGTGAATTTTTTATATCGCCCTAATTAGTCATTTTGCCTGGCCATTGTGATCGACAATTATTTTACTAACGAAAAAAGGCGCATGGAATTTGCACGCTGCTTTCTTAGTGCTTAACATTACTTACGTAGCATCGCGAGGAAGTGTGCTGGCAAATTTTTTGGCCCCAAATTTGGCTTCGAAATTCAAAATTTCACAGAATTTTAACGGTGCATTCGGTGGTAAAATAATTTTTGTAACACGTGCCCATAAAATCCTACTTTTCGTGCCAGTAACGCGTGGCGAAAGGACGCCTTTTAGTAAGGCGTTCGAGAAAAATACTGCGCATGCGCAGATCATATTAGTTACTTTTTTACACACTAATTATTTTTTTGCACGCTTTCGCCACGCACGGTGAAAAATAGTTCTGTTTCTCTAACAAAATGTAGATCGTTAATCATTTATCGTTGTGGCAGGAAAAATGTTTGGCTGCTACAGCAAAATATTTTGTTGTTCCGATGTTAAGCACGTAAATGAGTTATGGTAACAAAATTCTTGCTGTCCCAACAATTTTTTTTTCTCCGTGCACTACAGGCTTAAATAGTGGGAGTTTTTGTGCACTTCTTACAAAACGTTGTATGCAATACTTGTACGAAAAGCGATCTCCCGACGGTGATTAGGAATTAGGAATTATTAACACTCGCCTTCAGCTCGTACCACACAGTTAAAAAAAATTTCGTAAAATAATTTCAGGTCCGATGGGCTTTCTCCCCCGCCATCCGACTAGCGCGTCCGAAGTATCGGACAAACTCACATCGTCCGAAGTATCGGGAAATATTAATGTAAAAATAGTTGCAGTTGTGATTGGCTGCACGCGCAACAGACGAATAATGAGAGGGTTAATTGATCAGCGATAATAATAATAATAATAATAATAATAATAATAATAATAATAATAATAATAATAATAATAATAATAATAATAATAATAATAATAATAATAATAATAATAATAATAATAATAATAATAATAATAATAATAATAATAATAATAATAATAATAATAATAATAATAACAACAATTAATTAATCACTAATTAGAAATGGGCGTATGTATGCTTTCGAACGTCACTTGAGTTATTTGATCAGCAATTCGGACGTTTACCTTTTACTAAAGAACCATCCCACCGTAGGCAGCGTCTAAACAAGCTAATTAAAAAAAATTTATTCCGAAAAATCTACAATCGCGAGTACCCATTTTTTAAATATTTATACAGAAACACGTTGAGCAGTTTATGTACAAAACTTCATCTAAAAAGTTGAAAATTAAAATTTTCATATCGCTTCTTCATAAAAGCTGAAAATTGAAATTTTTATATCACACACGAGGAACAACATCGGACGCGAAGTTACATAACTCACGGAAATATGAATATTTTCATCAAATTTTGTACACATATTGTTCGAGGTGTATATAAGTATATATGAACAATTATTAATATCACATTTGTAGTTTTTTAGGAATTAGTTTCCAAATAAATGAGTCTTTTCGACGTTGCCCACAGTAGAATCATTCCTTAAATTTTATGTGATAAAAGAACGTCAGAAAATTCAAAAAAATATTATAAGTTCGCGTCACAAACTCACCAACAAATGCGATAACATATAGTAAAAAATTGTTCCCCGCTGCCCGAGAGTGATACATCGGACCGATTTCGAACAACGCTCGCACTAAACTGAACGTATAGCTCTTTGAAATGATCTATTCAAATTTTAATTAGTCTGCATGACTATGTATCTGGGGTTTAGCGAAGATAACCGGTAAGCTGGCAACACTTATTTCGCAATCTTTGCGTAAAAATCATTGCACTTATCGCGAAACTACAAGTTTAACTCTTCGCTATGAAACAAATATCGTCGAGGTGACATTTGTGAATCTACAATCAGCAGCTTTATTGAGTGCTAATCATAATCTGATCGTCCCATCGTGATTTGTATAGATAAAAATTATCATATATAAAAATCGAAATTAATTTTCTGACCCCCATATTTTTTTACGTTTTCGAGTATTACTTCGCAGATGAGGTTCGAATTTAACTGCCTGATCGCTGGCGATTGCGGATTTTCGTGAAAATTTGCTCCCAAAGTGTTTTAATTTTGTACGATATTTATTTGTTTCGCAATTGCCCGACACAGAATGGTCATATAATCATAGTGTGGTGCGTGCGTTATCAGTGTGCCAGGCATAAGCACTATGTTTCCATATTGGCGTCTAGATGCTCAAAACACGTGCGAAAGTGCAAAACAAGTAACCGATGTCATGGCATATGCCATATTCCGCGATCACGCAGGTGATAAAATTGACATATTGTCGTAATATGACGCGGGCATAAGCAAAAGCGCCTCTTTGCGCCCCTATGTCGGTATCTCGGTGTTCGGAACAAGCCAAAGTGTGAATATTTTTCAATCAACAAGGATAGAATGGTCATAATATTGTAGCGTGGTGTGGTCATAAGCAAATGAGCCCGATTACGCCCCTATATCAGGGTTCGGAGAGCGGAGAGCGGAGAGCGAGTATACAATTAGGTCCTATAACAAATTGGAACAGCAAGGACGCGACGAAACCTTGATGGAGCCACATCATTTTGCCGAATCGTCGATTGGCCGAAAGTCATGGATCCGAACGCACTTCATCCGAATAGTCAAACTTCCGAAACTTTATTTTTCCGAATTATCAAATTTCCGAAACTTTATCAATCTGAATTTCCATTTCAGCGAACATTATTCTTCAGAAGTAGTAATTAGCCGAACGAATTAGTTTTTCCTCTGAATCGTCATTTAACCGAACGTCATTTTTCCGAATAATAATTTCACCAAACTTCCAAACGTCAAGTTGCCGAATCGTCATTCTTCCGAATAATATTTATCCAAAAAGTCTTTCGGCCGAATAGTCATTCATCCGAATCGCCAAACACCCGAATCAAGAAACTAAATAATATTAGTGTAGTCTAGTTAAGCCTTAGCGAATATGAATCGCAGAGATTCCGTACGAATCGACTCCGATAAATGACTTTTCGGCTACATGACTTTCCGGATAAATACTATTCGGAAAAATGATGATTCGGCGACTTGACGTTTGGATATTTAACGATTCGGGGAAATGAAATTCGGTCAAATTAGTATTCGAAAAAATGACGTTCGATTAAATGATCATCGGAGGAATAACGTTCGGCCAATTGTTATTTCCCATGAGTAACGTTCGATGAAATGAAGATTCGGAATAATAAAGTTTCGGAAATTTGACGATTCGGAAAAGTGAAGTTTCAGAAGCATGACTATTCAGATGAAGTGCGTTCGGAACCATGATTTTCGGCCATACGACGATTTGGCCGTTTGTAGTTTCGGCAAAATTATGTGGCTCCAACCCTTGATCCTTAAGCAGACGGTATAATTACCGACAGGATATAGATACATCATTACCTCCGTTGATGGTGCACCGTACACTGTAGACCGTATACAGGGTCGTGCGAATATACCCGTCCGGTTTGCGCGGATAATTAAATTAAATTGAAATAAACTAACTTAGCGTATGGGCGCACGAGGCGCCCAATCGGTCGGTTCTGGCGATCGACAAATAACAAATATCGTCGAGGTGACATTTGTCAACCTACAATCAGCGGCTTTATTAAGCAATAATCATAATCTTATCGTTTCATCATCATTCGTATAGATAAAAATAAATAAATAAATTACAATACACAATAGTCGGGAATGTCGATAGTACGGTTGTTGACGATGCCTCAATTCTCGGCCAATGTGTACCGAGTCGATAACGTCAAAAGGCTCAAATGTATCTTCCACCTCAGGGGGCTTTTCGGAGTCGGAGCCCTTTCCGATATTTCTTGATTAGATTCTCCTCCGAACGATGCCTCGTTCGTTCGCCGGATAACTTTAACTATAACACCGAACTATTTCCGTCGGGAGTTCTCGGCACAGGGGCTCGTGAATGGTACACTCTAATAACACGAGAGAATTGCACCGTCTGTAGATACACGTATATATAACACCTACATCGCTATGCCACGCTGTGTTCGCCTGGAGACGACGATTAAGTAGATAAGTTCCCTGGCAACTGACAATCTTCTGTTCTGTTCTGTTCTTCTGTTCTTCAAACAAGTATGACTAATAACGATCATTTCGATCATAACGCATTCGATCATCCTTTTCATGGTCAATGCTACACATTTTTGCACAATTATAATTCATTCATCACATTAACTCCTCGAGGCAACGTGAGCTTCTTTTCAACTTCTTTAACGCCTCCTTTTCGTTTTGTTAAATTCAAATTTTTCGAAGTTAAAAAAAAATCTGCAATTGGTATGTCCGTGAATCTCTGCAACTATAATAGTTCATTTGTAACGTTAACTCCTTGAGCCATGAAGATTCTTTTTTCACTTTTATAACCTTTTTAAAAACTTTTTTAAGCTCGATAGGTAAAGTATTCTAAGTTCAATATGGTCCTTGACATTCAGGATGAATCCTGAATGTCAAGGACCATATTGAACTTAGAATATATATATACACCATATTCCAATTACCATATTACCATATTACCATATTATATATACCATATTTCAATAACGTGGAAGCAATATTTTGAAAATTCTCGCAACAATACGTTGACCTACCGAATATCCCGTACAAATTTGGCAATTATTCATTGATCCAATCGACATTCACAGTTGTATATGTCTGTACCAAGTCATTAAACTCTTGGTACAGAACTGCTGCAGAACACTAAATATCTTTTAAGACCTGAATCTAACATTTTCACGACCTCCCCAGAGCTTCTGTACGCATTTTTTTTACATTTTTTTCCCACCCTTTCGTCCACGCTCGAATTTGATAACGCTAAAAAAAAGATCAAACAGTCAAATTCCAACGTTAAATCGATTACTTTCAAACATTAAAAAAATTTCAACATTTTCATTCGGTACGCGCGACATTATTAAAGCTGTCAACGTCGAATACAATTTCCGCTTGTGTCGCAAGTAGGTCACGAGCCGGCGTTCACAAGGAGGTGTTTGCATAACAGACGACGATTTTTTTTCCTCTCTTTTTTTGTGTCCCTTGAAAAAGCTCCCGTAATTTCGAGCTCTGAGGGTCTTCCTCTTTGTCAACCTATTTTATACCCCATGTCCCTTCTATATACAGTAATTCTCTCATTCTCATGCATCCCGGTGACTCCTTTCAGCGAATTTATGTCTCATGCATCCATATTGGCTCCTTTACAAGCTCACTCCAAAACCTCCGTTTCCCTCTCGCAACGGTTCCCTCCCCCCTTCCCCATCCCTCGTCTCTTGCAAAGTGAATGTTTAATAATGCTCTCGACTGCTGCCGATATTGCGGTCCTCACAAACATACCTATTAGCATCTCGAATCCCTGGTTAAGTTTTACTACGCGCACCCCCCCCCCCCCCCCCCCCCGCCCCCCTTTGCGGGTCTTCTATTCATGCTCAATACTTCTCGGGACTCGCACATTTACCCGTGTTAATTGAGATATAATTTTTTTTCTTTTTTTTTTTTTTACAAACATTTTCTTTTTCTATTCGTCTTTTGTCAGCCAAATATCGTCGGGCCTATCAAACGTCTGTTTGTCCTATCCAAACCGACTCCGTTGGACGATCAAATAGCAAAGCGTTTTCGACTCTATATACCTGTTCGTTGGGTCAATACTACCTGTGCGCTCGGCTAGGACCCGCGGCCTCCGACGAGCTTTCATAAGATAAATCAGCAGCGAGGAGTCCCTAATACGTACCAGGGTAAACATTATCCCGGCAAACCGCGGTTTACCCTCGACTGTCTCATTAGCTTCCGCCGACTCTTCTTTTTTACTTCGTTTCCTTCTTTTTCTCTCATTTTCTCGCTTCTTTTCTTTTTTTTTTCCATCCGCCGCTCTCATTCTTTCTTTCCTTCCCTGTCTCTCATTCTTTTAATCTATCCTCTCTCCGTCTGCAATTTCCGGTGAGCGTGGAAGCTCAGTTTCATTCAGCCACGTCCGTCGACCAACAGCTATGCGCGCCTCGATAAGTTCCTTCTCGTACACTCAAACGGGAATTATATTACTAACGGGGTTTAATTTTTTTTTTTTTTTAACTTAATTTCTTTTTTTTCGAGGAGATTTTTCCACGCTCGACTGTCCTCACGTTGCGCCGAGAGTCAAACGAAATTACATGGACCGATATTTTTTCAACCCGAAGTTTTCTTTCTTTTTTTTAGGAAACGTTCCTGCAATATCGGCGGCACGTCCATCCACGTGTAACTCGGATGGACTTTTTTTTCATTAAGCTAGTTGAAAATATTCCTTTCTCATCCTCGTTTCCTGGAATCAACTGTGAGAGTTTTTTCATCCCGTAATTTCTTCTTTCGTCTTTTAATCTTTTCCTAGTCGTTGGACGAACGGGGCGTGGAGGGGGATCTCTTCTTCCAGTCGTACTCTCTTTTTATCAGTCGCCATGGGATTTCTTCCGGCGCGCCCCAAACGCACAGACATTATAACCCGGGTTCTCGTGAATTTGGGCCGTTATGAAAATCGGATAGGCGAACGAGTCCCGCGGGATGAACGCTCCAGGCTCGCGTCTTTTGCAACTAGTCTCTAGCCGGTGGTTCGAAGTCGGACGTTCGTTCCCGTTCGTTCGAGCGAGGCGGGCCCGAAGCAGCTTCCATTAAATAATACTCGACGGTGCATCAAGGCAAACAACGCTGCAGAGGCCACCGCCTTTTTACGAACAGCTGTAAACTTTCCCACCCTTACTCATTCTCCGCCTCCGAGACGATAATGAATCCCGGGTATGCGCTAATACGAAAGACTAATAATAATAAGCGGCCGGGGTTATCCGCCTCGTTGATCTTATTAAACTCAAACAAAAATACGCCCTCCCGAGGCGCCAATATCTCGAGAAAATTTCCACGCTTATTCTCGGAACTGTACGAGGCTTTACCGTCGGTCGGTAAAACAGCGCGATCGTAGATAAATCGTGCGCCCTCGGAGCGGATGGCTCGGACGACACGGATAGCTGATGTTGTAAACCAGTAGCTTTTCAACGGATCAATAAGACGGTGATTTTTTTTTTTTTTTTTATAACCTTGAAGAATTAATGGGTTGTTGAGATTTTTTTTAGAATTATGATGGTACGAGCGCGAACTCGATTATTAGATAGAACGCAAATTTTTAGTTACGTTACAAACAATATATATATAGAATGATGTTTGTACAAATGAGTAATATTTTCCGGAAAGGCGACAAATACGGTGCTGATGCAGTTATTTATACAATTAAATATGTTTTGGTTTTTTATTTATATAATCTAGCTATAATCTGCAATTTATTACTGGACGTTGTTTGCGGCAACAGTAACAGTACTTGTCATTGATACGGATGCAGTACCGTTAGCTGGTATCATATATTTTTTGACGTCACAAATGATAATTGATCCAAATCCAATGTATTTGTCAAGCTTTTTTACACCAAAGGTGTTTTGGGGCGATTTCATATACTTTTGGACGTTAAAAATAATACGGATAGAACTGGATAAGGACGCAAGATGGTAAAAGATAATTGAAGCCATACCAAGGACTAATATAAATCGAAAAAATCGATATAGACCAAGTTTGGTGTTAGTCGGTTTATCTTAGAGAAGTTATTATTAAAAACAATATTTCGTAACAATTTCTTACCAACAATACTGTTCCTTTACCTAAATAACAATGTTGACCAAATTGGTGTCAATCGGTTCATATTAGACAGTTTATTGCTTAAATAATATTTAGGAATAATTTCTTAGCGACAATATTGTTCCTTTATCTAAATAGCAACATTCATTAAGATTGGTGAAAATCTATCCATATTTGGCGATTGTTTGTTGAAATGATGTTTAACAATATTAGATTCAGCATCCTCAGAAACCTTAGGGAACCGTTTTCATATTACACGGTTTGCCGTACGCGGAGACAAAGCAATTGGTAATTGTACGCTCCGCAACAACGTGGGCTGCAATGTGAACGCGCCTGAAGGGACATACTAACTATCTGACTAAGCACTGACGACGACAACGGAAAACTATTTTCCTAACGCATGCACGTAATATCCCGCTTTCCATTCCCGTGAAGTGTGCGCAGAAAAGCACTGCACATGTGTACAAACTCAATATGGCAATTTTTTCCGCACTAGTGCGGAAAAGTGCCTTTCTGCGCACACTTCCCAAAAACTGAAACCGTGATTTTCGTGAATTTATTAGGAAGAATTATGTGAATGACATGGGCATAGAAAAGGGAATTCTGACTCGGGTGAATGCCGGTATTTTCACACTCGTCAAGACCTCCCTTCCTACGCCCTTTCCATACAAATAACTATTCAGAAAGGTTTATTAATGAAAACACACGCGAACGCGAATCGAACGAACATTTTCAATAAGAAAAATAGATAGAGCTTAGTCGTATTATGAATATAACACTTTGCAATTATTAATATTCCTGAGAAGTTTTTGACCAAATGAGTAGAAAGAAACGGGTGTAGTATATACAGCGACCCGTGGAGTAAAAGAGTCCCGGTAACCTCGCGCCAATGTACTTGTCTCGAGACTCTTCCAAGTCTCTTGATTCAAGCAAAATTACCGTCTATTTACGTTAAATAAATCAATGCAAAGTCGACAGATTTAGCATGGTTTCTTGTTGGATAAGAGTCACGACCCCGTTTTTATTCAGTCTTCTTCGTATTTTGTGATTAGATGCATATAGGAACAATAGTCGTAATGTGATCCGAAGATTTCGAGAATTAAAATTATATCCGAAAAAACTGGGCTTTCCGAATTTTTCAATGAGAATTCTTTAATTAATATCGGCTACCAGTCTTCCGACGGTGGTCACACTCTGTACTAATATGACAACATGAATTCGGAACCAGTGGTTTATAAGATATGTCAAGCCATTGGGTTGCACCGGTAGCCCGCAAGCGTATAGAAGTACATTAAATTTGTGTGAGAATCAATAATTAGTAAATTTATTATCCATCGTGAAATTGTAGTGAATAAACTTTCCGTAATACACATGGGGTAGGTAGACAGATGTAGACTACATACACATAGTTACAACAATTTTACAGAATTTATTACGTGGTGAAAGTAGCTTAAGTTCGGGCGTCGCAAATTTTTCTCCCCGTCAAACGACCCGAGCTAAAATTCGTTCCATGTGAATATATAAAAGTTTCCAAATAATGCTATCAAGTAGTGTCACACATATGTAAAATAATACTTTATTACTATTATTTACGAAACTTAAATAGTGACACTTCAAAATTGTTGTAACACAACTCTCATTTAGCTAGCCAATATGCAAGTACATCGTACTAAGTACTCCTTCAATTCAAGCTTTTTTCGAATAAGGGAGTTTCGGGTAGTGGACGAAATAACACCGTGGATTGGTAGTTTATCGGCTGATGGTGAAAAATGTCGAAAAGTCGATCCTAAAAATACACGCAGTTTCGAATGTCGATGTTATTTTTTATTTTTTTCTCAGAGTTGGAATTAATCCGCATTCCCGTATTATTTTCGGAAAAAAATGTTAATGGATCGTTTGATAAAAGTGACAATCTGTACTATGGATTTTTGTTCTCATGTTAGCACTCTTGGTATCGTGACAAAAAAAAAAGTCAAACTTCAAGCGGTCCCGGATAGTGTGTTTATACATAAATAGAATGTATCATCGGTTTATCGACCGACGACAAAGTATGTGGAAAATTTGATCGTAAAAATACATCCTGGGGTCACTCGAGTTCAAGCAGTATCGATTGTCCAATTTTACTGTTTCTTTTTCTTATTTTTTCTCCAAAGTTTCAATTAATTCGCATTCCATTATTATTTTCGGACAAAAATGCTAATGAATCATTTGGTGCATGTGTAAAATACAATTTTAAAGATTTTCCATTTTCGATAAAACGTCGACAAAATAAATAAGATGTATAAGTTGTCTTCGGAGACTTAATATTTGCCAGAAATCTGTAATTTCAAAAAAGAAGCATCTTTACCACCAGCATCTGAAAACACCTTTCGAAGAACACGTATAGAGAGCTTTGCGAAACATTTATTTTTATTGTGTACATATATTTTTATTCGTTTCCACTGTAAAAAAAATGGTAAATTGAAAAACTGGTACATTTAATTTAATGTACGATTGTGATGAAAAATTAACATACTTTTTCATTGAAATTAACGTAAATTATTTTAAAAAAGTAAAGTACCTTTATAGTACAATTAAAGAAAATTATAAAAGAAATAAAGTATCTCCAATGTTTTTAATACACCGAACCTTAATTTTTCATCACAATTGTACACGAACTTGAATATACCAGTTTTTTCATGAAAACCTCCAGTTCGCTACATTAAATTTCACACGAAATTTATTTGACAGTGTCCACTTTACACATAATGACCTCGCATTCCTCACCATCGAGTCTACGCGATCCTAGAGTAAACGAGTACAAAATTCACCAACGACCGTCAGTCGAAAACTCGATAAACCGCCAGTTCATCGAAAACTTTTCATCCGGCAAAAAACCACGTATGAATGGATATCCTCGCTAGTCCGAGAAAACTTTTCCTCGGTATCAAAGCCCGTAAACCATCTTGAGAGATAAACTTTCCAGATTTCCCGCTAAATTCGTGCCCCGGCAATTGCCTGTCGAGTTTACCGTGTGGTTTTTTTCCCTCGTATTCATCGCCGACTTGCTAATGAGCTCCATCTATGCCATACGATATTTTCGCTCTACCGAAAATTCCGTAGGTTCCTCGGATAGCCAGCGCTAGATTCGGTCACTTTGATGCCGGACTTACCTTTCGTGCTTCTAACTTCGCCTTCTGTATCTATGCCTTTCAAGCCCCTTTGCCGACTACCCTCTTGCGTTCTCCATCCATCTTTATCTCTCCATACCGAACCATTCCCAGGCTGCCCCCCCCCCCCCCCCTCTCTGTGTCACTCCGCGGTGGGTCCGCTAAAGTGCACGTACCAGTTTGAACGTGACGCGAACCCGAATTATGGAAAATTCATGCAAAACATACAACTCGATAACGCACTCGACCGTCGGTATGGTCTCGCCGTTTCCTCCCTCGTACAGCCAGCACCGGTCCAATTCACATTGCCGGCGTGAGTGCTAGTCCCCGCAACCCGGCGCCGGCACTATATACGAAATTTGATATTTGCAGCGTTTATACGTGCAATTTGTCACCAAGCAATTCTATTTATAGTGGTAGGCCGGTGAAATTCCCCGCCTCCGCGTGCCGCGCCTTCTCCTATCCAGCTCGCCCATAAAATTGCATCTCCCCTCCTGCATCCGATTTATCCGCGGGAGCGCTGCGAGATGAAAATACAACGTTGGCCGGCTACCGGCCGGCGACGTCGGGCCGGTCTCATCTCCCGATTGCGTGCTATCGCGCCTGGGAGGAAAAATAAAGGAAGCGGCATAGAAATAGTTTGACAAGCGGGGCTGCCATGTAAGCCGCGAACCGAAGGGTGAGCAACGAACCAAAGGGAAAAACCCTCGGCAGAAACGACCGTCGAGAGATTCCTCGAAGATTAATGCCCGCGATTGGCGTATGAGTCATGGACCACCCTGCGACCGATTGTACGGGTCGTTGCGTTCGATCGACTTTCGCCAACTGCACGGGTTCCCGGCTTTTCCTTCACTACTGTTGACAATCATACGCTTTTGCTATTCCGGCCGGAGGGAATGATCCACGGGTGGGAAGCGAAGTACGAAAGACTCTTACGATCGGACGCAATCGACGTAATGCTCGTGTTCCATCATACTAATACGATGCATGAATGAGGTAGTGGATGAACCGTCGAAGAGCCGGATGGTGAGCCATCCGGACCTCGCAGGATCGGAGTCGTTGGGTCGTACTTGGGTTCGTACTTAAGTTCGGATTTTATTCGATGCTCAAATTCGTACCTAAATTTGGATTTTGTTCGATGCGGAGCCACATAATTTCGCCGAAACTTCAATCGGCCGAATCGTTGTATGGCCGAAAGTCACCGGTCCTAACGCACTTTATCCGAATCATCAAACTTGCGAATCGTCAAATGTACGAATCTTCATTTTTCCGAATCGTCAAATGTCCGAATCTTCATTTTTCCGAATTGTCAAATGTCCGTATCTTCAGTAATTCCAATCGTCCTTTCAACGAATGTCAGACTTCCGAAATAGTAAATGGCCAAACGTTATTTGTCCGAATCGTCATTTTTCCGAATAATAATTTCAACGAATGTCATATTTCCGAATGGTAAAACCTCAAAACATCAACTCGCCGAATCGTCATTCGTCCGAATCGTCATTCGTCCGAATCGTCATTCGTCCGAATCGTCATTCATCCGAATCGTCATTTATCCGAATTTTCATTTAACCGAATCGCCAATCAACCGAATCACAAAACTAGATTTTTTATTTATTTATTTTTATTCGCGTTCCTTTCCAGTTATACCCGGTAAAATCTTTGACTTTTTCTAAAAAGTACGAAATGTGAGATAAATTCAGATTACTTTTCAGTGAAATTATCCGAGATTTTCAGATATATTTTCACCAGGATGATAATTTGTTTGCTCTCAGTCATTATAAAATATTTTTTTTAATTTACCTTGTCATATCCGGCATAGTTCTGTTAATAACGTAAGTGTAGCCATTTACGATCTTGTACTCGGGTTCTTCCGGAGTGTTTCTGTTGTTGACGTTCATTGCACTGATACACGCGACTTTTACATCATTCTGAACGATCAATGGAAGATAAATGATTCGCGAAATCTCAGAAATCTAAGGACGACGAGATGAGAGGAGATTCAGAACGGATCGATTCATTTCCCACTACACTCTAATAAATAGATGACCGTAGCTGGGTCATTAGTGTATTCATTTATATATTTTACCAAAACTTTTTCCCGCTGTTGCACTTGTACTTTGGACAACAAACTTTTAATACGGGATGTAGAGAAGCCGAGTTGACAGCGCAAATTGAAAAATAAATCAATTAAATTGGAATAAAAATAAATAAATAAATAAAGCACATCCTCCCCAAAGTTTGAGCCGTTCTGATGAAACTTTACTTTTTACAAATCATACAGTCCCGCATAGAGGGCGCTCCCCAGTTGGAAACTATTCTACGAAAATCATTGTACGAATAATAAATGTGTAATAACAAATTTGTCACTGTCATAAAACTCTACCCTGTCGTATCGACTTTGCTCGTTCTGAGATAGTTCCATCAATGTCCAATGGTACGAACTTGTATCGAGATTTTCCTATTTGAGTTGCCGACTCGACTAGTCCGCACTGCCGAATGCACCTAAATCAGATGGAGAACGAGGTCTCCCGTAGGATTGTATTAGTAACCGGTGGTACAGCGGCCAATTGGTATCTTGTGTCGTAAACTAGATACATTAATTCCCAGCATAAGTACCGATAATACGAACCCTCGCCGTCGGCGAACCGTTTGATTAAACTGCCACTAAATCCAGTCCATGTCAAACAGTCATTCGTTATCTCGGTGGCCGAGGGTGAACACATTCGGGGTTTGGGGGAAAATTGTACTACCGAAAGCCTTGACTAACGTCAACCACTTTCACGATACCCTAACCAGTAGGCACCGATGAAAATCTTTCTACGCTAAATCCAACAAAAGTTTTTCGGGGGGATCATCTTGTCTACATATATATATATATATATATATATATATATATATATATATATATATATATATATATATATATATATTTGCCCATTGTAATTTCAAATTTGATCGACTCAATGGAATTCGGGGAAAATATTCGACATCTCGGATGGATGAGATTGGAAAGTCTAGACTATTTTTTAAATGCAGGATACAATTTTTCGCAACGATCAACTTTGAGTACGATACTCGTTGCGAAACTCGAGTGTCTCATAATTTCTGATAAAGGCGTCACGCTCGACCTGGGCACCGGGAAGATTTATCGAAAGACCTCCCGTTGATTAATTAAAGGCTGGAGCGCGTGGCTCCCGAAGGAGGGATGGATAGAGATACAAAAAAAAACCCAAGTGTCACAATGTTGATTAAATTTATGATGCCCGGATAATTTATCGCTCCTTGGCGCGATACATAATTTGTTTTGATTGCTGAAAGTCTGTAGGATTTTTTCGGTTGAAAGTCAGCCGAACCATTTTTTTTTTACCGGAGCTGGTGGGAAATTTTATAGCGAGCATAATGTTTTTCTTTTTTAATTATAACCAACATTTATTTATTTGTTTGGTCATTTATCACACGAAAAAACAATTTCCAAAAATATGTGTTAGATTGATTACGTGTCTGAGCTCGAGATAAAAATGTCCAATTGTTTTTGGCAACGGAAAACGACAGATGAAATGGAAGTTGAGTAGAGAACCACTGGACAATCGATCGTGTACCAAATTAACTTAGCGTTCAATAATAGCAGTGCAACGGTGCGCAATGCTTCCGGAGCGAGGACTCTAAATTTCATTCGGGAATAATAAAATCGCGATAGTGTCGAGAGAAATAAACATGTCGACGAAACGAGGCAATATTAATTCAATTCGGGATGAAACTTTCGTACTTACGAATTAAAAATTTAGAGGACATCTCTTTTTTTTTTAGCTAACGGGCCCGAACTCACTGGAGTTCGGGAAATAAAAATCGCCATAGCTCTGGCGTCCGCACTCTCTCGGGGTAACTCACGAAAAATATTTTTCTTTGGTGGAGCTCGTTGAAAATCGAAAAAAGTAAATATTGCCGAAAAGAAAGTTGACCATCTGAAAATTGTAATTATCAAAACTACGAAAGCTGATGGAGCAAGGGAAACAATTACGACTGCATATTAAGTCGCCTTTATTTTCGATGGTTGAAAAAGTTTAATGCACTCGAGTCAAAGCCGTACAATTAATTCTCTATTGCGTCGCGTCAGAAAATCCATTTCCGTTCCAATTTGGATTAAACGTTTTTGGTTGATTAAATTTATTTTCCTATAAAAAAAAGTCATTTCAGTATAGTTGACCCGTTGAAGCATGGTGTTGGACAGATGCGACATCATGGCTTGAAACGGAAAACGGTACGTTATATTGGAATAATAATCGGCAAAAATATTTTGTTTTATTTTTGAATCCTCAAAGAGGTATAATTATCCGGATGTTAAACAAATTTGGTCATATTTCATTGAGGTGTTTGAAGGACATTCAGCGAGGAACATCGGTTATGCTAATGTACTTTATGTAACTTATGCATGAAAAGTACTACTTTTCATGCCTGCCGAGAGTGGCGTAAGTGAAGTTTTACAGCCTAGTGTACTATAAATAATCGGCGCATGCGCACATCGGGCCGATTTTACTGTATTGCACACGCCAGGTACTTTACGTACGCGTCTCGTACTTTACGCATGCTTCTCGTATTTTACGCATGCTCGCTGTACATCGCCACAATCAGCAGACACGGAGTAGCACTTCTCCTGCATTCGTTGCAGAACATATTATGCGATACTAGTGCGGTGTAGCGAACATCATACACGGACTGTAAAGTCAGTCGCACTCGCCGCAGCGTGCGTATAAAGTTAGCTTTACCACACTGATTTCGCATATTACTATTAAAAGCCTAAAAGGACTACAGCGTCTTTAGATTATTTGATGGTTTTTTTAATCGTCAACGCTTAAAGTTTTATTTAGTTTATCACAGACTCCCGCTATGAGTGTCTGTGGTAAATTTCTATTGCGTGACCTAAAATTGAACGCCTCGAAAATTTAGTCCACAGAATGAACTAAATTCAATTCCATGGGCCAAATTGTCTAACGATTTAATTCTAACTAATATTTTTCTTATGGTTGGATTTTAGCGCATGGAATGAAAATTATTCCATTGTGTGCTTTATATTTTTTAATGGTTAAATTCTCGTCCATGAAAAGAAATTTATTCCGTTCACTCTGAATGTCTGTGAGTGTCGGTGAGCGTCGATGTTTACGACAGCGCGAGCCGCAACAACCGCTAGTATTTATAATACAACTACAAAAAAGAAAAAAAAAATGAATTCAACAATGCCCACGATAAAGGCAATTTTATCATTCCATTCTGCAAATAAATTGCATTGTTTTTTCTCCGACACCAATATTGCGTATGCATTTAGTCCCGACGACGGCAATCGATATTCTTTATTATTATTGTTACCGTTGCTATCGTTATTATGCACCGTACTCCACAATGGTCCGAACAACCGCAATGGTCGATGAATGCACACAGATAAAATTCATTCTGAATTGAGTTGATTGGAAGTGTGCTTGGCGATACTAGTGACGTTAATCACGTTTAAAACGTATCGCTACTCTCTCGCTACTTGTTCGCTGGCAAATTGAATCTGTTTATTCTGATGTGTTGCACGATTTCCGGTCCACGGGCTTTTAGTCACTTCAGCCGTGGCTTATCGGTCACTTTTAGAGTTTCACCGTGAAACTCTTCGATAACGCGACATCGACATAAACCAGATAGCTTTAACTCGTTGACGTATCTGAGTTAACTTGTTCGATGGTAAATTATTCGACACCACGGAGGTGTTCGCCACGGGAATTACGTATATATCGCGAGACGATAAAGTGGGTTACGGAGAAGCCCTCTTATTCTGGCGGATCAGCGCACTTGGACGGATCGGAAGGTCCTCCCGTTGGAGGCAGGCTCGATGTAAGCTTGATGGATTTGTCGGCTCCTTCGTGAATGTTACTCACGAGCCTAACACGCTGCCGAATCGCTAAGCTGCAAACGTGCCATGGCTTTTGGAAAATTGTCTGCGTGGGTAATGGCGCGTTAGGAAGATCGATTAGCCCCGTCTCGTTCCATGGCGAGCGGTGAATATCGTACTCGTCAAATTAGATCGAAATTGCGAGCTTAGAAATGGACTTTATTACTGAAAATTTGCAAAAAATTTTGTTTATCTGTCATTTTATCAGACAATAATACAAGCCGTTTCGACACCTAAGCTGGCAATAATAAACCGAAGGGAAATTGTTGATACTGCGAGAATTTGCATCAACAGTCGATTAGATATCTTTTTTTATGTAAAATAAAAGTCAAGTAGAAAAAAAATTATAAAAAAAAAGATAAAAATCCCCGATTGGAAAAAATTGGTAGTCCACAAAGCATAATATTTCTCGTTTGCGTTTGTGGCATTTTCAGGGCGGAACGTTTAACAAAAATTATTCTGTCGACTCTTGGACGAACAATTTTTTTTTTCATTCCGATAGTTTTTTTTAAACAAAACTTTAATTGGGGCACCGCTCTCGGTCTCGATTTTTTTTTCTTCCTATAACGTCCAGCAAAGAGCGGAATCTTAATTAGATAAATTCAAGGGTGAAATCCCCGTCGCAGCCACATGCTCAGCAACAAAGTTGGTAGCCGGCAAAAGTGCTTGTAAATCATTTGCATAGACATCCGTAGCCGTTACCGCGGTGTATAAATCCGAGGTTGGCGAAAATGCGATTCGTCGACGCAAGTAAGTCGAGCGCGAAGCTACGAATTGGTAAATGAGGTAGAGAAGGGAAGACGATAGAGAGAAAGAGGAACACGTAACGGAACTGGATGGTACGATAGTACGAAGGCCCGTTCGGCGTTGCAACGTATCTCTCTATAGGTACCCAACTTTTTGATAGAGAACCTTGCCAAATGGCCTCCCTAATCATTTAATCTTTTCCGTCGCGGTTAACGCTTCTTCCGAGTCGATACTGCAATTTATGGGCTTCCCTGTGCCTGAAAAGTTTCGTCCCACGCTCTCTCGCCTATCGGGAGCTTTGATGTCTGCGGAGACCACCCGGAGTCCTCCCCGAGACGGTGAGGCCGCGCGCGAGAGGGATGATATCGAACTACTCTACTAGCTCCCTCTCTACTGCGAAACACGGGACTTCGATTCGAGCTAGTCCATGTGAAAGAGGCTCCGAGATAGTATTTTTTTTTTTTTTTTACCTTCTCATAAAGAAAGCTTTGTTTTTCATAAAAAACGGAATGTCGACATTTTTGTGTCCATGTTGATGACGTTACAAAACGTCGCGAAATCTCATTTAGAAAAATATATCCGTATTTAAACCGACCGCGGTGGATGGGCGGTTGGCGCACGGCTCCGGTGGTCTCCAAAGTCAAGCAAGATCGTTTGCGGTCAGTGCTTGGATGGGTGACCGCTTAGCCGTACGCTAGCTGGCGCATCGACCGTTGAGCGGGAGGCGCTTTCTTCTGAAAGTTTCGTGTTTCTGCACTTTACGCAAAGTGCAAAAATACCAGAGGATCAGTAAAATATGGCTGTCTGTACCGGCACGGGTTTTCCGTAGTTTCCCCGTGTCCCCGGCAAATGCGGTACAGTGTAGCTAAGTCGGCTACGGACGCACTGGAAGTTAGGTAGCTTAGCTGAGTGCGGGTAGGGAGTGCTAGGGGGGAATCGGGATGGGGTTCCGTAAAAACCCAGAAGGGTATACGGTGGAAAAAATGGAACAAAAAAATATATCCGGATTTATTGTATTCCAAAATTTTATGATATTTTGAACCAATTTTACGACATTTTGGACCAATTTTCCGGATCATGTGTACATCTATCGAGTACATTAAATGGGAATTTCGTGAACAGTATGAAAAAACTACGTCGGATATAAACCCAAAACGACGACTGACGAAAACATTTGATGGGGCATTTTTTGTATAGATAATATTTCGAAAATTAGGGAAATTTGGCGATACGTTTGCTTCCCCGATAAAATCACGAAAAACTCCATATAATGTTTTATGGCAAAAAGTACATGGGATGATGTATATAACGAATTTTTTTTATCTTGATAAAGGGACGTTTCGTATCTCTTTGTACTCATTGAATTTTTGGGTAAAAGTCGAAAGTTTCAAAAAAGGTTCCGAAGCATATAATACCATGTATTTCGCGACAAACGCAAATCCGAAATAAATTTTCGTTATGTAAAGGTTTAAAAGTTTTTTTTTTTTTTACTTTACTAAAACCAACACGATGAAATACGAACGTCCCATCACTGTGGAAGATAATACTCGACGAAACTGTATACAATTTTTTTTTTTTTTTAAAGCTGAAAATTGAAATTTCCCATTGCTTCCTCGTCATTTTCTTTTATTCACAAAGCTTCATTTTTTTTTGGCTTCTCTATGAAGAAGCCAAAAATAATGATGGAATATGCTTTCAGAAGAAAAGAAAAAAATTAGGAAGATGTGAAAATTTCAATCTTTAGTTTTTTTCGTACACACATCCCTCACAGCAAAAGCAATTTTTTTTGTTTTTTTTTTTTCTCTCTTTCTCAGGGCCGACTATATGGGCAATGATAATTGATAATACTTCGTCGACGTGAAGAGGTTAATGCCGCTTGCCTGCTGCTTTGTGTATTGGAATTTTCCGTCCTAACGTGGCTTTCGACGGAGGAAAAGTGAGGAGGTATAATAAACGAAGTGACGTCGTTGGTGGCGCCGGTGACGTTGCGGTTATTTTAATTAACAGCAGCAGCAAGCCCTTGGAGAGCAAAGCGGAATCCCCTACCCTTCTCGGGTGGAGCTTTGCCCCTCGCGCTTTCAGCCGCGATCTCTACCCACCCCTGGTACACTTGATCGGAGCTGACTTCGCAAACGCCTATATATATAAGTACACCACGCCTCGTTGTGACGCACGCCTCATTGAACCCGAAAAACAGAATTTCGGGGCTCGTTGGACAGTTTCGCTCTCGAAAAGTCTCTCAGTGCTACGGACCGCCGGACCGTTCGCTGTTACGGCAGTTAAACGTCAAATGCAATTTTTACACTCGAAGAGCATTTTTTGTCGAAAAGCTGTTACCGGCAATGGATGGGCAAAACCGTTTTTTTATTCTGGTAAAACCCTTTTCAAAAATTGAGACATCCAGTGGAATTTTCGAGTGCAATGCTTGATCCTCGATAACCGTGTTATAATTTTATCATTTTTTAGTTGATATAATTTTGTAATTTTAACGTTAGTATAATTTGGTCATTTTAACGATATAATAATTTTGTCATCTCAATGCTGTTATAATTTTATACACGAACGTCTAACGCCTTTTTTGGTATTCTGGGGAAATTGCCGAAAATGAACCGGTCCGAAAACTGAATACAGAATACAAACATTTTTTTAGACGTACCTCAGTGTGTTATTTCCTTGATGGCACCGAAGCAAAAGAATCACTCTTCTCATCGTCATCATCAAGCCTGTACTTTTGTTGTTAAATCTGTTAAATAATTAAATTATTTAATTATAAATTTATTTTATAATTATAATAGTATAATTATAATATTTTAATTATAATAGAATACGTAAAGGACGGTTTACATTAACGAACATTTAACTTGTGTTAAACTGCAGCTGTCTATATACATGTGCGTGCGTGCGTGCGTGCGTGCGTGCGTGCGTGCGTGCGTGCGTGTGAATCAGACGCGAAAAATTCAAATCGCGAGATCTCGGGAATGCCTCGACCGATCGGGCTGAAATTTTGCACACATCATGTGTAATCAATAGTCAACGTTTGGTCAATTTCATTGAAAAATGTTTTTTTTTTTTGTACGCGATTTTTAATTTCTTTGAAAATGTCTGTACGCACTCGAGCGCTCACATTTTTTTATCTGTTAGGCTAAAAACGCTCGATGGAATATGATCACCCGATGATCCCATTAAAATTTCACGAAAATCAGTCGAACCGTTTTAATTTTATACCATTTAGAATTTTTTTGATTTCATGATTTTTTTTTTTGTTGGACGCATTTTTTCCGTATCAAATATTCATCTACGAATAAAATAAGTGCCACATTCGTGATCAGCGTGAAAAAATACATGGGATTACAGTAACGGAGCGACAACTAACGAAAAAGTTTACCAGGCCAGGGTGGGTTTTACGCGCTGAACCTGAATCGGCTAGCCGTTTTGCATAAAAGTCTAAGACGTTGACGTTGAAAAAAGTTGAAAATTGACATTTTCACAGCGCTTTCTCATAATGTTGAAAATTGAAATTTTCATATCTCTTCCTCATAAATGTTGAAAATTCAAATTTTCATATCGCTTCCTCATACAAGTTAAAAATTTTAATTTTTATATCGCTTTCTCATAAAAGTAGGAAATAAAAATGTTCATATCACTTTCTCATAATGTTCCTGTATTCGCGAAGCTTCCTCTATGATGAATCCAAAAATACAGACAATGCTTCCTCATAGAAGGGGCTCCGCGAATGAAGGAACATTATGAGAAAACGATATGAAAATTTAAATTTTCAACTTTTTTTATATAATATAATGTCGTTTTACATTATTTCATTTTGTCGATATCGAAGCTCCAACGCTGATTTGCCAGAAAGGCAATAATACGAGCAAACTACGGAATCAATCGCACAGATCTTAATCCGACAGACACGCAGCAGGAAGGATGCCAAGGCGTTATCAAAGGCCGTTCGGGAATGCTCCCACCCCGACTGTTGCACTATGATTTTATGATCACAGCCGTACCAATCGCTTCTGATGTTGTAGGTCTTGGCTATCTCTTTATCAATTTACCGGCAGCCCGTGCGTCTGCGCAAGTTTGAGGAAAATTATTAGCAGCCTTCTTTCCCTTTTCCGTGCAATAAATCATACATTAACGTTTGACATCAATTCACTCTCGACGTTTAAGTGTCAAAGGTGCACCGACGTAATTTTCACAAACTGGAATTTTCATTTCACGAGAAATTCGATCTTACAAAATGACTTTTTCTTTTGTGCAAAAGCTAATTAACTTGGATTCTGAAAGAAGGGGAAAAAAACTTGTTTCATCACTGGTCCACCGTACTCTTAATGTAATAACATTTTTCGTCTTGAAAAATTCTCGTCCTCCAGGTACGAGTTCGTTTAAACATTTTCTTCCTTCCCTGTTTTTTTTTTTTTTTTATTTCTTTGCTTTAACTTGTTGAAAGGGAATTCAGCTAGTTGCACATCATAGATACGAATTCAGAAAGCTTCATGATCTTTGACCCTTCTTTATGCCTCTCAGGCTTTTACACGATCTGCTCCTTTTTTCTCTCTTTTTTTCTGTCTTCTTTTCTCCCGCAATAGACCCATTCCACTCTCCACCTCCGTTTCCTTTTTATTCCAAGTGAAAGCATTCGATATCGCTATGACGCTCTCTCATCGTGACTCCAAGTTTTCCTCAACTACGGCAAATCCAAGGCTGACTCTTTAGCTTGAAACCCATCCGACTATCTCTGACCGGGGTCCCTTTTGCCCCCGTTCACTTAGTTTTCGCTTTGATCACGCTCTCTCTCCTCTGTCTCTCTATCTCTCTTACTCCCTCGATAGCCCAACCCTTGCCCCCTCTACCTGATCTCTCTTTGCTACTCCGATGTGTATCCCAGCGGATTTTCAATTATTACCGATTCATTAGCCAGTTGTGTATAGAGGATTCCCCTCGTCATAGGACGACCAGATATACCTTGCACTCACATGAATCACGGGCTACGCTTAACGAGGCAGACAATAATTATAAATACACTTTTCAAAGGGATAAAGGTGACCCAACGGCCTAACAAGAGCCAATTAAACATCGCATTGGAATCACCTGACAAAAACTAAGAGCGTTCGTTTCTATGGAACAGCATTTTTACCTGATGAATATTAACATTAATGGTAACAACATTTTATAAGCATTAATAATAATGTTTCATTATAAATTATAATAACGCAAAATACAATCCAGTAATCATATTAAATTAATAACGATTGTACATATACTCCTCAAAGGGTTAAAGGTGACCTAACGGCTTAATGAGAGCCAATTAAAAATCGCATTGGAATCTCCTGACGAAAACTAAAAGTGTCTGTTTCTATGGGATAGCATATTTTATTTTAAGAATAAAACGAATGCCTCTATTGAATTTTAAAGAGGCAACCCGTCGTTTCGGTCGATGTTTATAAGTAGACAAAAATGCAATTGAGTAGCTTCGGAATTCGTTGTGGCGCTAGTCAGAACGATAAAAAATTATCGTCATCAATCTTCAATTTCTTTGAAAAATTTTAAAATTGCATAAAATAAAATAATTTGAACAATAATAATAATATTATATTATAAATGATAACAGCGTAAAATAGAACAAATTCATCATAATAAATTAATACCAAATATAAATATGCTCCTCAAAGGAATAAACGGCCTAATGAGAGCCAATTAAAAATCGCATTCCAATCACCTGACGAAAACTAAAAGTGTTTGTTTCTATAGAACAGCATTTTTTATTTGAGAAATAAAATGAACGATCATATGAATTCTAGGAAGGCCTAAACCTCGTCGTTCTTTGCGATTTTCGTAACCGGAAAAAAATTCAGTTGAGTAGCATCGAAATTCGTTGGCGCGATAGTCAGAACGATAATTTCTTATTTTCTTAGTAAAATTTAAAACTGTCATAATGATAATATTATTATTCCTATAAAAGAATATTAACATTAATGATAACAACATTTCATTGGCATCGATAACAATGTCAGTAAACGATAATAACGTAAAAATAAAATAAAATAATAATATTAAATTGCCGTTTGATATTAACGATATTCGATTACGCAATTTGTTGATTAAATATCGGAAACAGTTTGAACGTACCGCGATCGCTCGAGTGATTATCGACCGACAGACTGAAAAAGCAAATTTAACGCTCTCGGCACTTTCGAGTGGGACTATAAAGCGGGCGCCCTTTTGTTGCGCGATACGAGTCTCGCCATCTCTCGGTGGAATGCGCAATTACGTTATCGAGCTTTCGACGTCGAGTGGCAGATGGCGCTCCCGTGCGATTCGTGTCGCATGCTCGTATGCTCTTCGAGTCCGTTGCAATAACGAGCCCGAGGACCGCGGCTCTCACAGTATCGTGTGTGAATGTTTGTAATTCTAGCCCCGTCGGAGCCTCGTACTTCTCGTTGAAAGTCCAATTACTATTTACCATTACAATCGTGCGAACTGCCCTTACGGTTGACACACGAGCGGAAGGGGGGAGGGGGGGGGGGCCTGCCCTGTACAGAGGCGATCTCGCCTGTAGGGCAGCCTGTAGGCCTTAACGGGAAATGCTAATTATATGAATTCATGAATTACATAGCCCGCAAGCCCGATATTGTTCCACACCGATCACGAATACCAATTCGACGGTACATTACGCGGAACTCGCTCGCCCTACGCCGCCCGGTGCACCCGACAATTGCAATTACAATTTCTCCTTCATACCCCCTTTTTCATTTTTTTTTTTTTTTTTTTTTTGTTTCCTCGAGCCAACACTTTTTTTTTTTTGATGATTAGCGAAAAGAGAACGGGAATCGTAGATCTCCGCGACAGTAGTCACGGAAGTGTCACTCTCATTGCTAGGCCGAAGCCGGGAGTCACGCAGGGCCCTAACAGTAGTCACGGAAGTAGGCGCGCGGGCGGAGCGTGGAGAGCGAAAAATCGAGCGAGGCCAAGTAGATACAGCATGCATCGCTAGGTGCACGGACCGCGATCTATTTATCGCGGAATGAGGAACGTCCATGAGAAACTTCTGTAAATTAAGTCACGAAGGGAGGAAGCTTCGGAAAGGCGAGGGCTCGAAGCGCGGCGATGGAAATGCTGGAGGGTGGCGAAGGGGGGGGGGGGGGTGGTTTACAGCTGGCGGGGAAAAGGGCCAGGGATCATTAGTCCGACATGCTAATCCCGAGTATATCATTAGAGTCGAGGAAAGTGACAGTGATGACTCTGCGGGCCTTCTCTCGCTCTTACGCCTCGAGCCCTAATCAATCAAGTAATCCTCCCGCGAGCCCGCGAACTCGATGAGCTGTTCTTTCGCGAAGTTGAAGAGGGCGGGAAAAAAAAATCAACATGCTAGTTGCTTGGCATGGAAGAAAAGTATCCGATAAATTACGACGTTGGGAGCGTGCTCGAGAGGATGAAAGAATGTTATCGGCAGGATAAAGAAAAAAAAAAAATTGAAAAAAAAAGATTTACCGAGTTATTTGAAAGTAAGTCGTTAGCTTAAAGTTTGAGGGATAAAGGTCTGAGCTCTCGAGGCTGATGCAGCATGACTTTGGACTTTATTGGCGAGAACATAAATTCACGGTTTTCAAGATTGAATTTAGTTGTCGAGTTAATTATCGAACGGGGTCTCGGTAACTCAGTGACATAGATAAATAAATGTTTATTTAAAGCGAATACATATTTACGAATGAATAACGCTATAATGTTTATTTAAATGAAATAATATTTATTTAAATAATATTTAAATTAATTATACAATATATACTTACTTCAAATCAAAAGTAGTAGTAGTGAATTTATTAACAATACGTAACATGAAACAGTTCTTGAACAAACTTAAGTCACATATATACTGCCAATTGGCCATCAACCGAAGTCCTTCACCCACGGTTTTTCCTCTTTTTTAAATATATTATTTTAAGTATTGATATTTAAAATCAAATTCGTCAGTTTATTTATTCGTTGATAATTCTTTCGAGTTGCTGGCAAGTTGTATGCGTGGGGTGTTCGAATGTACGTATTATGTTTAGTGCACTGAGAAAAACTTACATAGTAAATAGTTCCCAGCGGGGACGTCTGCATTTTACAGTTACGATAATGACCAAAAATTATAGTTATAATTATATTTAAAAAAAATAACTCAATTAACTAGTAAATTAAATGTCTATATGGTGTGTTATTTAAAAAATTATATAATCGTAGTACAAGTTTGAATTGAGTATGTTATCCGTGTTATCCGAGATTTTACTTATCCGACGTACGCTCACCCCACATTACCTCGGATAAGCGGGGTTCTACTGTAAATGTTTTACTTAAACCAAATAAACGGTGGCCATCAAATAAATTATTCCTCTGGGTGTCTGTTGAATGGCTTGATATTTTCTACTAGTGTCGCAGCGAATCGTTCGGAAAATTATTATTTTTTAATTATTTAAAATTAACAAATATTAATTTGCGAAGCCCTCGTCAGATAAATTATTTTTCTGTGCACGGGAACGTCATTATATCGAGTCAGAAAAGAGTTGGACCCTGGATATTTTCGTCTTCACCCCGACCACTCATTGTTTCGCGCAAAAGTTAATCCTCGTTAATTCACCCTGTCATTCGTCGAGTGAATTAAAATTTACGCCGGTCCGCCACGAAGAATCTCGACGCCACGTGCCGAAACCCTTCCTTCTCCTCCTCCGCTTCTATTAAACCCGGTACTCCAAAGGTGCTTACAAGCCCAAGTCCAAACCGTCACTCACAGGCATGCACGAGAAATTCGCTGAACGATGGAAAACGTCGCATTCCACAATTTCCCGCACATTCTTCCCCGATCCGGCAAACCATTCCAGGAAGTGTTAAACGCATCAACGTCCTTTTCCACGAGGCTCGAGTCTCACTCTCGGGTAATCACTGAATCGCGAAATTCTTCAGAATCTCATACCGTCGTACAGTGTAAAAGCTTTTTTTTTTGCTGGTTCGCAGAAAAAGATCGAGAAAAAAAACTCATTTTTTCCTCGTCCCCTGTCGACGAGAGATTACGTACGTCGATTAGATAAAGCGTGTTCTCGGCCGCCGGTCTTATGCCGCATCGCTCCGAGATTAATAACGTCGCCCTGAGCGAATTAATTTAAAAATATCTTGGGTCCTCCCCGACGAGAGTGCCTCGATAACAATTGAATTACCGATTCTCTTCCGGAACCGGCTTACCGGCAGCCTTTTATCTACGGTCGGTACAAGAAAAGTCGATAATTCGCCGGGAGCTCAATAAAGCCCGACGATGTGTTGTGCAAGTTCATTCTATAGACAGGCTATGTTGTAGCGCATATCACAGCCCCGGATTTGAAGGGGCTTTTTCGACTGGATCAAAAGGGCCGCGGGGGTTCCGGGGGTCGACGGGGGGAGGCTAATCCGCACGAGCGGAACTTTGTGTTCGTACGTTAAATTAAATAATAGATATATTTTAGCCAGGCCGAAGAAGTTAGTTACCCATGTATACAGGTGTGTGTGTTACGGTACAGGATTCATATAGAAAGGTGGTGCACTATTGTTTGAGCACGGTAATCCTATGCGGTGAGATGAAAGCACCGCGGAGGGTTGAAAAGCATAGGCATTCCCAGTGGCGGCTAATGTAATTAAACGGCTCGAAGGTTCTCTCCCTTTGCCCGCTACCCTCTCTCAGGGACCCTCAGACCGGCCGGGGTTCGGCCGAGCCACGGACACCGGGCAACCCTCCGGGCCATTGCCGTATCCACTTCTCCGCCTCAGACGGCGAGCTAATGTGGGCAAAAAACCGACATCTCTTTCCTGGTTATCTCGTGATTCCGTTGCTGCCTCTGTGCCGAGGCCACTCACACAGATGAGCCCGAGTTTCGTTCTCGGATGAAAAACACTCGGGTGTTATTCAATTTTTTGCAGCACTGGGAAAACACTCGACTGATCGTGTGACCGGAGAGACGGCGATTCGGTAGAGAACTCGGAAATAGGGATATTTTGGGTCGAATTTTAAGACGCCAGTTTGAACTTAAGGTCGCTCTTGAGATCGAACTTAATATCGAGGATTGGACCGAACTTAAGATCTCTCTTAAGTTCGAACTTGATTTCGTGCTTGAGCTTGATTTTAAGTTCGAACTCAAGTCTGAACTTGAATTTGATCTTAAGATCAAACTCAAGATCAAACTCAAGATCAAACTCAAGATCAAACTCAAGATCAAACTCAAGATCAAACTCAAGATCAAACTCAAGATCAAACTCAAGATCAAACTCAAGATCAAACTCAAGATCAAACTCAAGATCAAACTCAAGATCAAACTCAAGATCAAACTCAAGATCAAACTCAAGATCAAACTCAAGATCAAACTCAAGATCAAACTCAAGATCAAACTCAAGATCAAACTCAAGATCAAACTCAAGATCAAACTCAAGATCAAACTCAAGATCAAACTCAAGATCAAACTCAAGATCAAACTCAAGATCAAACTCAAGATCAAACTCAAGATCAAACTCAAGATCAAACTCAAGATCAAACTCAAGATCAAACTCAAGATCAAACTCAAGATCAAACTCAAGATCAAACTCAAGATCAAACTCAAGATCAAACTCAAGATCAAACTCAAGATCAAACTCAAGATCAAACTCAAGATCAAACTCAAGATCAAACTCAAGATCAAACTCAAGATCAAACTCAAGATCAAACTCAAGATCAAACTCAAGATCAAACTCAAGATCAAACTCAAGATCAAACTCAAGATCAAACTCAAGATCAAACTCAAGATCAAACTCAAGATCAAACTCAAGATCAAACTCAAGATCAAACTCAAGATCAAACTCAAGATCAAACTCAAGATCAAACTCAAGATCAAACTCAAGATCAAACTCAAGATCAAACTCAAGATCAAACTCAAGATCAAACTCAAGATCAAACTCAAGATCAAACTCAAGATCAAACTCAAGATCAAACTCAAGATCAAACTCAAGATCAAACTCAAGATCAAACTCAAGATCAAACTCAAGATCAAACTCAAGATCAAACTCAAGATCAAACTCAAGATCAAACTCAAGATCAAACTCAAGATCAAACTCAAGATCAAACTCAGTTCGATGATAATTGTTAGGAGGAGAACAAAATGTGGCGTGGGAAAGAAAGTGGACTGGGAAGACAATCGTCGATGAGAGTTACCGACAGTTCCTTCCGGAGCAATTTTTTTATGGTGTTTTTGCGAAATCCTGAGGGTGTTGCACGCACACACTGTTTCTTTTCATTGCTGAGGCGAGGCAATGTCCTTTTACACGGTGCTATCGGGGAAGTTTGAATGCAACGTGGATCGTCGGAGACAGATACCTGTTTTACCGACAACGGATTTTGCAATTGGCTCCGGAGCGAAGTTTTATAAATTTCGAAAGTCGATGGGGCGTGTTCTCATCGCGAGTGGATAAGTAGATTCCAAACACATCAATTGTGGAATATGGTCCCTCAAGGCAGCCTTCGGTGATGGCCGAAGAATTTTAAACTCCTCTGTGTAAGATGGAATGAATGATTTTTTTGTAATGGTAGAGATTTCTTTTAAATGCAGACTAGTACAACCCTCTTGGCACACTTATGTGTTTAATACGGAAAAATGGTACTCCAGAATAGCAAGGTGCTGCGTCGTACACAAATGTTCTCGTTTCAGCTGTAGAGCCCTTGTTCTACAAACAATTATTTCGCTCTCTCGACCTCTTTGGAAATTTCTTTGCCAAACCGTTCAACGATGCGCGATATCAAACGAACGTTGTAACCTTTCCCGTGACTAATAAACATTCAACATCGAGGAAAAATAGCAGAACATTTTAATACCAAACCCGTGCGTCACCCGTTATTTCAGTCACGCGTGTACTCTCACCCCTCTCGTCGTCGCCGCATTACTTTGTCAAAAGTAGATATTTTTTGGCTTCTTTGTAGTGCAATCGATACGACGGAATCTGACCAATACTTCTCTCGAGATTCCGTAAAGATTTAATGAATAATGTCAACATAACAGGCTCCGAGAGTTAAAAACCATTTCGGATAGAAACACTTACACTCGATGAAAAAACCAACGATACTGTGCTATTTCTACTGGAAATAAAAAATAAAAAAAACGTACAAACAATGCCAGTTAAACGTACGAAATGACGGGAATTGCGCGACCAATAGTGCGGCGTAAAAGACACCCCCAAGTTGCAGGATTTCACCGCACGGCTTCAGTCCGTATAACTTTCAGGGTCCACGCGAGTGTGAAACAAGTCTTTGCTTTGAGCAGACGGCTGCACCGTGACAACCTTAACAGACCGCAATTCTATAATTGCTCGTCTGCGGGCTTTTCGACTTTGTTGGTTTCACTGGCTCTGGGGAGCGTGCTGAAATTACTCCGAGTGAGAATTTAGCCAACGACGTAAAATTGTAAAAAAAAAAGTGTGCCAAATGATTTGCACAATTACTTCCTCATGTTTTACGGTTTTGCGCATAACTTCCTCTATGATACACTTCATTGTTCGATTTTAGGTTCCTCATAGAGAAGGCTATAATGAAAGTACAATTTTCACAACAAAAAAATAACGGTCCGTTATAAGAAAGCGACATGAAAAATTCAATAATCAACTCTGTTTAGTTGTATTTTTGCGTTAAGGGAATACGTCACATATCGCCTTTTCGTAATGGTGGGGGGTGGTGGGGGGCAGGTTGTTTGCTAGCAATGGCTGAGGCCTAGGCATCTATTCATATACAGGTTCGAAGCCCCTTCAACTCGTAATATCTTCGAAAATCTATGGGCGCAAAACAATTTTATTTTTTTAATGCGTCCCTAATAATGTTGCAATGTTATTTTAGCAAAAAAATCTAATACAGTAGTCTGGAAATGTATATTTTTTAAAAAAGAATGTTGCTTTTCACCCGGCTCCATATGCAGCTCATGCTAATTGACACAATTTTAAACTCATGTGTCTCGGAATCCATGTGGGGAAAAAATTATTAGAAATTCTTGTAAAAAACTTTATTCATTGCTTTATAACACTTGTAATTTTTAGTTCCAAAAGTAGAAAAGTCGTTGTGTGACGTATTCCCTTAAGTATAGAAAAGCCATGTGCAAAATTACTTTGCACTTTTTTTTGTAACATAAAACAATGTATATATCTTGTAAAAATAAAACCGTCAAAATTTACACCAGAATTTATTATAGGAAGTCGCAAACTGAAATTTGCGGATTTCGTCGTTGTAAGGCAAGTTTTAATCCATTATTGTTCACCGCTGATTACAAAAATATAACTCATATTACTCTTTGCGTGATATTCAATTCATAAACTCATTAAAAAAAAAATTATGAATTTCAGTGGCACAAAAAACAAATTTAAAAAAATCAAAATTTTCAAAATCCCATAAAATTCAAACGGTTGGATCAATTTTTGCCAAATTTAATACGGAATATTGTACAATGTACGTCTACTCCCGTGTAAAATTTAATCTCAGTACCTTCATGTTTACTCGAATTAGACCTTTATTAGCAATTTTCCAAAAAAATCAAAATTCCACAAAATCTTATCTCTTCTGTAGATTTCAGCAAAATTCAATACCAAAGGTCTTTCATCAAAATACTATATTCGTGCGCAGTTTCAGAACGATAGCTAAAAATGTACGTAAGCTAGAGCTACCACAGACATTTTTCAAAAATTTCGAAATCGCGTAAATCTCGCACGTACGCACGCACGCACACACACATCCGGACGCCAGCTAAAAATCGCATTTCTCGACGTTTCGGACCATTTCTAGTACAGTGACATTAAGATCGCGAAACTTTTTTTTTTCACGAAAGCATAGCTTCGTCCATGAGGAAGCAAAAACAATAAGAAATAAAATAAAACAAAATAATTTTTTTTGAAATTCGTCCTATCACAGCTCGATGAGTTTGAACGAGGTATATGACGTAGGAATGGCCCTCGGTAGAACAATGCGTGATTCGAGCGCGGCATTGACCGCGCCCCCCCCCCCCCCCCCCCCCCTATTCAGCTCACGCAAGAATGGCTCCCGTATGACGTTCGAGTATGTAAAATCGAAGAGGGGTTGATATTCCCTCCGTTTTCTCTCTCCGCGTGTGTCCACATATCGTGAATATTTTTTAACTTTAATTACGATGGGCAACGGGCGTTTTGCGACGTAATTGATGCCGCAGGGACCGCGGGTTTTCTACCGTTGCCCCCGCCCCACAACCCCCTCCCCCGCCCCTTCCCGCGCTCCGAAAACCCCCTGCGCGAACGAGCCATCGTCGAAACGCTCCTATACATCCCCTTTGATATCCCTTTGTCCGTGAACAATTAATTGTCCGTGTACGGGAGCAGCAATGTTTTCACGGTACACATAAATATTTTCACTCCGTTAACCTTTGACGGCAAAGTTATTCCTCCGACGCCCCACACCCGCCTCCTCCCCGTCCACCCCGGCTCAACGATACCATGCAGCTACTGTCTTTCGTCTCCCGCATATTTTTACTACCCCACGTCTCGATCTTATTCCTCCGAGGTTGCATCAATACAGGCAAATATATAACGAAATGCAGTTTAAAAAATATGAGAATAAAATACAACGTTCGTACGTAAATGTACTATGAAACTTTGAGGAATTTTTGACGGACTGATATAGGTGGTTATAAAAAAAGCTAGGAAATTGTACACATGAATTTCATGAAAATGTAATGTTTATGAGTTTAAGGTAAATTGAATTCGCTCTTAGAAAAGGGGCGGTGTGGATTTTACTATGCCAGTTCCCTATCTTATGCCTCCGAGGTTACATTAACACAGAGAAATATGTAACAGGTTGTGGTAAAAAATAAATAAAATGAAATAAAATTAATAACAACAATAGTTTATAAATTTACTCCGAAACTTTTGAGTAATTTTAGTGAACTGATATATAAACAGATTTGACAGATGAATGTACTTCGAGGTGAAGAAATAAAAATAACAAAACGGTTCAAGGAATATTTTATTTGTCCCTAAGAATAGGTGTTATGAGTTTAACAGAGCGTAAAGGATGTTTTGCTCAGAAATTTTCACAACTATGGGGCGGAAGCTTCT
Source organism: Exephanes ischioxanthus (assembly GCA_958510785.1). Classification (NCBI taxonomy): domain Eukaryota; kingdom Metazoa; phylum Arthropoda; class Insecta; order Hymenoptera; family Ichneumonidae; genus Exephanes; species Exephanes ischioxanthus. The sequence goes on along the minus strand of OY294018.1, from coordinate 12,833,782 downwards.
GAAAGGAACAACGTTTGAACGATGTAATACCGGCGGGATGACGCGTCATAAATTTTCCACAAAGTATCGACTCGACGGTGCTTCCCGACTTCTTTTACAACCCCCCCCCCCCCCCCCCCCTCTATACGCGTACTATAATAACGTACCTCTATAAAAATCGCATGAACGTATCGGGAAAAACAAGCGTGAGTGTTCCGTTTTAATTCAATATAGTTCCAAGTCATGTCGGCGTCGTAGTAAAAAAAAAAAATAAAAATAAAAGAAAAAAAAAATAAAACCCCCTCGTTGTCTTTAAGCAGCGGAAACTTTTTCTCCCCTTTCGTAGATATGCGCGAGTGTAAAAAGTGTATGCAGGGATCCGAAGAGACTTCTATTACTTTATTGCTCGAGGTCGTAGCCCTTGGTCCGCCGTCTCCCTACGCGGGGACTTTTTTTATGCCAGTCTTAAATCGTCTTTACGATACCGCGTTATAGTCGAGTGGGAACGTGAGCATTTATAATGGCGAGTACGTGTTCGGTGGGGGGCCCAGGCACTCGAGGAATATGACGATTATGTAATCTCACATTATTACAGCGATTCACATTCGCGTTATCATTACGGTGGAGGAAATTTTATCCGAAGGAGTCCCGGATGTACGTATACGAGGAGACATTATTTTTTTCATCCGATCAATATCTCATGATTGATTACGAATTTCTCTGTCGTCGAAAATGCGATGGATCTGTTTATCTGGGTCATTTAAATTTTCGCGATAGACGATAAGTTGTGATTCGTAATATTCATCACTTATCTTGAATCTAATAATTACGGGTGATAATGGGAATATTCCGCTGCATGGAGAGCTCGGGTAATCCGTCCAAGGGCTCTGGTGATGTCAATCGACAATATTGGACTTGTTGTGAGTAAAAAAAAATAAAAAATAAAATCTTCGATATAGGAAAATCTCTTTTTAGAAATGTTTGCACACACGTGAACACCGTTCAAAGTGAATAACGATATATCGGTCGGGCGAGTTCAAAAGGGCCTCGGGAGTGCATGGGAGCCCTTTCATTGTTAGAGAATAGATATTACCGTGAGAGTCGGGTTGGAAAAATGTTTTGGAAAATTTGCGATATAAATTGAAAAAAAAAATCTCGAATGTAATATCGACACTTTAAAGGCGCCACAGAAATGTTGTCATTGACATTTTCATATCGCTTTCTCATAATGTTCCTTTATTCGCGAAGCTTCCTCTATGAGGAAGCAAAAATACAGACAATGCTTTCTCGTAGAAGAGGCTTTGCGAATAAAAGAACATTATAAGAAAGTTTTCATTAAAATCTCGACATTTTTTTTTTTTTTCACCATAACAAAGCTTCCTCTACGAGGGAAAAAAACTAAAGCATTTTTAAGAAAACTAAAAAACTAACATACGGCCAATGATACACACAATAGCTATATGCACTGACAGTAGCTATGTGCACGTGTCCGATCGATCGAAGTTCGCGATTACCGCGGTATTACTCAGGGTAGAACTATTCGATAAGATATCGATAAAGAAATATCAAAACGAATAGGCTTATCTTGTTTAAGGTTACAGTTATTATTGTCGCAAATACCTGCCACATCGGCTTCGATTTTATCGTCATTTATGTCAAAGATATACACACTTGTCTGAAGTACGTTCGATCGCAGTGTCGACGTACATGTCATAAAAGTCCAGGAATCGTGTCTAGTAAGTAATAAGGAAAAGCCTGTTATGTGTACATCGACGAACTTAAAAAATAAACGAAAACCGTATCTACGTTGATAACAATTGTAAGATTGTGATAATGTAAAATGAAAAACGTTCCGACACTCATATTCTTTAGAAAAAAAATTATCACTATTGTAACGTATGCATATACGTAAATCGGGAGTTACCCACATGTATATATTATACGTGAAAGCAATAGAAAATTTCTGACCTCTCGTCGCTGATGCTTCAACGTGATACACCGAAGCAGCAAATCAGGTGTCTGCTTTAATTACGTAAGCTCGGTCTCTGTACTTGGCGAGTAATTGAATGGAGAACTATAGTGAAACGACGGAGCCAGGGAGCGAGATAGAGTGAGACAGAGAGAGAGGGAGGGGGGAGGGGGGGGGAGATGTTTCCGAGAGATTAAAAGCGACTATAACATTTCCTTGAGAAGTCCCGGAAGTGATATGACTGGCAAATTGCAGTCCCCTGAACCTCGCGCATTCCGGTGCTGCATTTTCACCGTACAGTCACAGATATAACTTCGTCAATGCAGCATACTGCGGACATCGTTCATTTTTAATACCGAAAGCGAGCTACTGAAATTCGTTAAACTTTTTAACGAACATTTTTGACGGTTAGTCGTGGGGATTTAATTATCTCGAGGGTGAAAATGAAACATCGCTTTTTCAACCAGAAAAAAAAATCGACTAAAAACACTCTTGTCGCTCGTCAGATTGAAGAGAAAGCTTAAAAGCGATGAAAATTTATGTCATGAAAGAATTATTGCACGGTCGGATAAAATAAAAAATAAAATATCTCGAACAGACCCTTCGAGAATGTCACAAAAATTTGGTGATCTTTTACTGGACGTGTAGAAGATATGGTGCTTTTAATGAGATTCTAGATACGCGTTATTGTTTCAAAGGAAAAATTAAATATTACTGCGGAAGTATATTTTAAAAAAGAAAAATTATACCGTGAAAGTAGGATCTCCGACAGACTACCAAGTCATACGGTAAATTTCAACCAGGCAACATGGTACACCAGCGCCACCACTAACGATGTGCGAAATTTTCACAGGCCCATAACAATTTTTACCCAACTTGTATGGGTTTTTTTCCACAAGGTGGATTGGTAAAATGTGTGCATATCTGAAACTTAGCTATTAAGTTTGAACGTAGATAAAACAAAACTCTGTTAATATACATTAATCAAAATGTGTCGACATAATATGCCGGTACAGCCTACAAACGCTTTTACGATCGACCACTATAGGAACCAAACCAACCCTTTCACAAAGTTTCCTTAGTGGGATTATTTTTTATCAATGTGTATATTTTTGTCACATAATATTATATAATTATTAATACTTACGCTCATGAAATTTTTTGTCTACAAGCAAGCGTGAAGAACAGCAGTTCGCGATCGCGACACCACCTATTAATATATAACCTAATAAGAACTTATTAGGACTTATTCTAGCAAAAATGCTGATATATTCGAATAATATCTGCGATAGCGAAAATTACCATATTTTTTAGCAGAATGTGTTAAATTTAATACGAATGTTTGACAAAGTGTCGCCGTGGTTTCCATATACCTATAAGTTCCGTCGATTTTTACCACATTTATGGTGAATTTCTATGAAATCCTTCTCTTAGTGTACGACAAACGTGTCGGCGTTCTGGTCAGGGCATACAAATTTTGCTATTTTTTTGGTCACATGTCCAGAAGATAATGTGCTTGCAATGAGATAATCGAAGTACTTGGAAAATTTAAGGAGGTCGAATCTGCCGTAAATAATCAAATTTCAACAATAAATGTTTCTCCCGCTATCGAACATATGCGTATGACGAAAAATAAGTGGATCTTCTGCACTTAACATTTTCGGAAATATGCAAGTTTTGCTGATGCTATCACCTTAATTTTATCATCGACGAGACTGCAGTAGCAATGAGTTTTAGATGCGAATAAACGGATACAATTTGTCGAAATAGCGGTAGACTCGCCCACCACCCTTCTTAATTCGTCCCTGGACGGGTGAGACTGCAGCCAGCAGTATTGATTTCAACTAACCGGCAATGGAAAAGTTTCGCGCAACATGCCGCTCAGACTAAACTGCAATACACACTGACGAAACGCTGACGCGTCAAAAATCACACCGAATATGACGTCGTGTATATCTGTCATTGTGTTACGCATATCACCACGCGCGTGTATTCATTGATTACATTGTCTGGCAAAAAAGAAAAAAAAGAAAACAACGCGCGTTCGAAAACATCGAAATTTCGTTGCGAGAGTTGAGAAAAAAAAAGTTTTCACAGGTGCAAATTTTGCGAATTCCCTGAACGTCGGTAATGACTTAAATTTACTTATAAACTGGATCGCTGGGTCTTCAAGTTGATCGGAATCCGAGCAGTGCCGCTTGTACGCTTTTTTATTCGTAACACGTTTCAAGCTACAAATTTTATTCCCGACACGTTTCACCGTAAACGTATATATACATAGGTAAATGTAAGTTATATATCGCGGTATACATGTATCTAAACCAGCGACGCGGAGTGTATACTTTTATGTATTCGTAGATCTTACATCTCGGCTGTAAATCACGGGACACCCTTTACGACTTTTACAATGTATATCTATAAAGTTATAAAAAAAATGTTGTTTGGAAAAAAAATGCCTTAAAGTATAAACCCTTTTAGATAAAAATATTTCGTTGCCATATCATGGTCGAAGATTTTTACATGTCGAAGCTGAAGAAAAGTGTAGCCACACGCGGTCGTGTGAACACGCTCGCAAGAATCGAGCGTCTCTTTTATTGCACGTTCATATAACCGTGGTAACAATCGTATCCCGAGATCATGCCGATAATTTTAACGTCTCTTTGCGTCGGCATTAATTATTTTTCGCATCAAAGTTCAGTATTCAATAAACGTTGAAATTAAATGTTTGCATGCAGTTATTATTTCTTGCGGATCGATAATATTATCTCAGTAATTAGCCTTACAGGCCAATTGGATGGATTTTGGCTTGATGATTAATTAGGTAATTAGGTAATTTTAATTTAAATTAGGTAATTAGGTAATCAAAATTTAACAAACGAACTATAATTATTTTTCAAATACCTCCGACCGTGGTATTTCACATGGACTTAAGGCGATGCGACACCGCTTGTTTCCGTTCCAACCCAAGGTCGGTCGGTAACGAAAACTGTAATTCATCTTTTTCCTGTGTGCTGAACATTTTCGGTTACAAGCAAAGTCTTATAAGAAGCGGATATCGAGGCGGGTTCATGTAAGAATTTGCTTTTTATGAAACATTATCGGTATGGTAAACACAAAATTGGTTACAGTTTTGATTACCGACTGTGGAATTTCACATTGCCTCAATTCCCTCGTGATCCAAAACCGAGAGAAGTATCGATGTGTGAAGAGAGTGAGGTGCGCGTTTCCGGTAGTGTCTGAGGGGTAGGTGAACGGGGGTTATTCGTCGATAACGCTGAACGACGTAAAACACACGAGGCCGCAGCCGATAAAGAGACCCATGACAGTGCTCGCTACAGGGCTCGTAAACTGAGTATCATGAAAAATTAATAACCGTTCGACCGCCTGTTAACTGAAAGAAAAAACGGGGATGGAGCGAACGTACATGAGCGCTTGAGCCAACCGAATATGGTTGGCTCAATGACGATTTAGGTGGCTCAACCACCGAGAGGTTGATTGAACGACATAAGCTTGATTCAACCTCTCGGTGAGGTTAAATACCGCGAAACTGATGGTGAACTTGAACCAATTGACCTCATTGAGGTTGAGTCAACCTCAATTTGAATCAGTCGACCTCACTGAGGTTGGCTCAGCCTCGATGCGATCTATTGATTCAAGTTCATCATGCATTCAGCCGTATTTAACCTCACCGAGAGGTTAAGCCAACCTTATGTTGTTAACTCAACCTCTCGGTGGTTAAGCCACCTAAATCGTCATTGAACCAACCATATTTGTTTGGGTCAACCTCTCATGTGTGTTCGCTCCATCCCCGATTTTTCTCTCTGTGTTGGACTGTCGTGGTGCGAGGTCAGATCGAAATCCCGTCGTTACCAAGCTACCTCCTATATAAACAATCATGCAGATCTTTTATAAGAGTAGCATATTTACAATTTTGGTAACAACATGAGTCATACAATGTTACAATTAATGTACAGTTGACATGCGGCTTACAGGATATTCTTACAAGATACCGGATGTTTCAGTGATGGATTTAGGCACAGGCAATATAGGCAATTAGGGGCGCCGAGCTGTCAGGGACGCCGCCGCGCTGAGGAAAAAAAAATGTTGAAGGCCGAAAATGCTGAAGATTTCATATATTAGTTTATTAGTTTTTTTTTTAAGGCGTTCAAGGCAAATAATTTTTATCCACAAATTCGTGTATTATATGTATGTGTGTGCAATATAAATATTGATTTATACTTTGCATCCGTTAAGAAGATAAAAAAAAGATCGATGGATGATGCAGTTGTAAAAGTCGGATTATCCATTCAACACTCACGATATTCAGTAGACGCGAGATACGCGCCTCCCGCCTTCCTCTTTGGAAGCATACTTCGTTTTAACTTACCTATAAGCAAGGACGAGCCAGGGTGGAATTGACGCTTTAGCACTTTTAACAATTCATGCCGAGAGTTTAAAAACCATTGATTCCGCGAAAATTAGGGAGAAATTTGCCAGACCAAACCAAAGCCCAAATGTTGTAAATAATTCAACGATGACGAGGAAAAAATTATTTCTGGGTGACAGAATATAATAAAAAAAGCGTCGGGTTTGCCAAACTAATTTGTTTGGTCAGAGCCTTCTTTATGTTTTCTGATTTACACGGATTGCCGCGTTGACTCTGTGATTTAAGCTCCGTACCAATCATTTTTGGGCGCCATAAATTGGCTAGCCTAGGGCGCCAACAGTCTTAAGGTAGTCCTAGCGGACAGCCTGAGCCCACATGAGTTCAGAGAGAATTGAGAGAGAATTGCGAAAACTTCTCGATGGGATAAAAATTCGAAAAAAATCAAGCATATGGAAGGTGCTGAAAAGATTGATTTTACATAATAATAACTCCAAAATATTATTAACAAATGCATTAAAAAAAAAATTGTTCAACAAATTCCCCGGCAACTTAACTTTTTGTTCATATAAAAACAATTTGTTAATCTTTTTGAATACGTATGAATTTTTTCAGAATTTTATCTAATTTTTGAAAATCACGTTTTTTTATTAACTAAAAACGCAATTTTCAAAAATTAGACAAAATTCTGAAAAAATCCATACGTATTCAAAAAGATTAACTTATTGTTTTTATATGAACAAAAAGTTAAGTTGCCGGAAGATTTGTTGAACAATTTTTTTTTCATTCATTTGTTAATAACATTTTGGAATTATTATTATGCAAAATCAATCTTTTCAGTACCTTCCATATGGCTGATTTTTTTCAGATTTTTATCTCATCGCGAAGTATTCGCAATTCCACTCTCAATTCGCTCTGAACTCACGTGGGCTCAGGCTGTCCGCAAGGACTACCTTAAAACCGCCATTGGAATGCTTACAAGTTCGTCCTGATTCTTGATGAAAAAATGCTATTCGAAGCCGTGGAAATAAAGCAATTCAAAGTAGGAACCGAGCTTCCGCAAGTCTCACTCTCTGCAATCTCGGCAGAGTATATTGGGGCAATTGCGACGAAGTCACCATCGCCGATGCCGAGTACAAAGCGACCGAATTTCAGAGTTGCGACAGAATTTGGCCAGATCACACAGAGCTAGCCAATGATAAACGGAACGGTGAGCATTGGCATTGCTCTTCTTCGACCTATCAGGTCGGTCATTGCACCGATTGGAATAGAAATAGCGGCAGCCGCGAGATTGAAGATCAAGGTGACCCACGAAAAATTATTCGAATCAATCTCGATCGGATAGACGAGATTAGCCCCGTCAACACCGGCGGGAAATGTCCAGCCGAAGGCGCTGCTGTGGCGAGCGCTCCGAAATTGACGCACAGAGCCGCTATATACTGCGGTAATTTCGAGCGACGAACTGATATTGCCTGGTATATTTTAAGCTCCTTTTCATCATTGTGTCCACCGTCGCGAGTCACACACATCAATTGACACATCAGTCTAGTTGCAGATTACCTGCAATTAAAAAATAACTTGATTAGACGATAATTATTAACTCTATCCACTTTGACGTAGTGAGATTAAAAACAGGAATTTACGGACCAGTGATCATTTTCCGTTAAGGGGAAGTGAAATATCGCGATCGGTAATGAAAACTGTAATGAACTTTTCTCAAGGGTGCTAATTTTGTTTAGGCAAAAGCAAATTCGAGCCGAATGCGCACGGTAATTTCGCATCCGGCCCGAATTTATTTTTTTCTCAAAAAAATTAGGACCATTGAATGAAGTTAATTTGAAAATTGCAACTATCTCTCTCGCAAACACAGCTATTGCACTTCCCCTTAAGTGAGCTCGACGGGTTGGTCTCTATGCTGTCGACACAATACAGGAATTACTTTTAACGGCGCGTCCAAGTTGAAGTCAAAGTCGGAGTCGAAACAGTAACGACCATGCAACTAAAAGCGCTACCACGTTCGACCATTATCGAAATTGTCGTCTGTATGCAGAACACACGAAAAAGTAGCTTATGCATGAAGCATGATGGCTATGACGCACGGCGAAGACTCAAGCACGATTGTTATAGTGCAAGTGGATATTAATGTTCTTGACTTCCCACAGTTTATGAAAATTCAGAATTTTTTGATGTAGCGACGTGAGCTGTAATTTGCATCGCAGCCACAACGATTATGGACCAGTCGGCGTCGTCGCCAATGGCGTCTTTGAAGGTAGTACTGGCGTACAAGATAATGCTATCGACACCACTGAATGTTTGGAAAAGCATGAGGCTATATAAGCGATAAACAGACCGTTCACAGCGACGCGTGACTTGATCGCGGTGAAAAATAAAACTTTATTCCGCTCAACTTCGAATTGACCATGTCGCTGTTCCGCCAGTTCGGAATCGCCATCCTAATATGCCCCTCGAAGCCAGATCAGAGTCTCACGCACCGCTTGCTCTTTGCTTTTCATCAGGTAGTACGTCGGTGTTTCGTGCATGAAGAAGAACACAACAAAGAATAGTAGAGGCACGGAGCATGTCGTGAAGCAACCCCTAAAAATGAATATGAATAAAAATAATTCCGCGTAGCAACCCAATCTGCCTCGAATGTCGGGGTCCGCAATCTCGCCGATGTACATCAGGATAGTTACTCCGAATGCACCGCCGTTCACACTGAGTATGAAATGACCGAATATTAAAGTCGTGACCGAATTCGGGCAGATACCGCAGGCCCAACCAATGGGGGAATGGAACGGTGAGAACCAGCATCGCTCTTCTTCGGTCTATCAGGTTGATGAGCATACCTTCGGGTATGGAGATAACGGCAGCTCCGACACTGAATGTCAAAGTAACCCAGCTAAATTCATTAGAATTAATCTTGAAGGGTGTAAGATTAGCGCCGTTGAAGGTACGTAAGATTAGCGCCGTCCCTACCTGCGTCCCCGGTGAGCTTCAACCGAATACCAAACCCGCGGCCAGTGACCCGAGCGTCGCCGACATACCCGCCAAATACCGCGGTAATTTATAGAGACGAACATTGTTTTTATTCGCAACGAACTCCAAGATTATTTTCAGTCATTTTCTCGCGCAGTTTACCGATCATACGCTATAACTAAGAGTAATTGCCTGCACGTGAATAAAACACTTCGTTGTTAAATTTGTATGTCAGCCGGCGTCGGGAGCGTGAAACTTGGACTGATATGCGGAAAAAATGTATTCACTTGCATATTATAAACTTTCGCTTACCTTTGATGGTGAATTCGAATTAACTGAACTTCCAGGTCAATTCATTGGTGAAACCCTTTCAGATAAAAATATTTCTTTGCTGTATCGTGGTCGAAGGTTTTATTGAAAGGTAGAAGCTGAAGAAAAGTGCAACATGTGCAGTCGTATGGCAACGACTCTTCATTTTCTTCTTCGTATCAAAGTTCATTATTCAATAAACGTTGCAATAAAATTCTTCCATACAGCAATTATATCTTGCAACCGATAGTATTATGTCATTAATTACCCCCGGCTATTGCACGCAAATTCGATGGATTTTGGCTTGGTGAGTAATTATAAGATAATTAAAATTTAACAAATGATTAATAATATTTATTTTAAAATACTTTCGACCGTAGTATTTCACATCGACTTAAGGCGAACCACCCGTTGTTCCCCCTGCCAACCAGAGCTCGGTCGGTAACGAAAACTGTAATTAATTTTTTTCACGGGCGCTGACCATTTTTATTTAAAAAGCAAATTCTTACACGAAGCCGATACCGATCCGGGTTCACGTAACAATTTGTCAATAATCGTAGATTGTCGATATGGTTGAGAAAAATTCATAACAGTTTTTATTGCTGACCGCGGTATATCACGTCGCCCGAGTCCCCTCGTAATCCAAACGCGGCCGAATTATCGGTGTAAAAAGAGTGAATTGCGCGTTTCCGGTATTGTCTGAGGGGTAGGTGAACGGAGTAATTCTCCGATCACGCACATCGCGCACACAGGTCGTAATAAATAATGACGTCGATAATTATTGATGATTTAAAAGCCACGAGGCCTTAACCGGTAAAGAGACCATTCACAGCACTCGTTACAGGGCTTGTTTGCTCGAAAAATTAAGCACCGTTCGGTTGCATATTGGACTGTCGTTGTGCGAGGGCAGATCGGACTCCCCACGCTATCACGTTACCTCTTGTATAAATTATCTTCAGCTTTAATAACAATAGTATATTCACAATTTTTTAAATACATGACTAATATGATGTTACAAACAATGTACAATTGACACGCGGCTTACAGAATTCAGGATGCTTACAAGCTGTTCTTGATATATGAAACGACTGTATGCTGAGAGGATTCATTGTCAGTGGCAGTTCTACGAACAACGATAATACGGACGAGTAAAGATGACGCACACACGGAAAATATTTTCCAGTTAACTTCGTTAATGACGGCCAATAAGCTCATCATGTCGCACCACCCTCCTGCGTGGCGTTAGAGTGTAACCGTATCCTCTTGGCCTGTTTCCTCTTAGCCTGTTGCTACAATATTTTTAACGATTCGAGCCATTTCCCAGCGGAATTACCGGCTAATTCAATCTGTATTTGTTCCAGAGTCTTGCACTTGGTTTCGGGAACTACGAAGAACACAAATATCACGCTCAAGCTGCAAATAAAGGAAAAAATCAAAAACATTTTGTCGGGGCCGATTTCTTCCTTGACTTGAGCGTAAAACTTCGTAACGACAAATATCAGCAACCAGCTTAAGAGACACACGCTGCTTGCAGCGATACCCTTGACCTGGGGTGAAAACAATTCGCCGACCATCATCCCCGGAATAGGATCGAATCCCATGGAAACGAAAATATTGAATCCGCAGACGCATGCGAGGGGTATCCAGGTGAAGTTATCCATGGAAGTGTCATTCTTAGTTAAGTGAAAATGAATTCCAAGAGCGAGGGTCGCCAGACACATACCCGTGCCCGAGATCATCAGCAGTATTCTTCTACCCCATTTGTCGATGATAATTGTCAGCAAAGATAAGCCACTGACTTGCGTCATAGCTGTAATGATCGGGAACCAGTCGGCATAGTGGCCGATAGAATCCTTGAAGACGCTACTGGCGTAAAAGATAAAGACATCGACACCGCTGAATGTTTGAAAAAACATGAGGCCATAACCGATAACGAGACCCATTATTGCGGCACGCGACCTGATAGCGACGGAAAATGAAACGTTTTTGCGTTCAGCTTCGGCTAAGGCATAACGTTTCTCCGCCAGTTCACTCTCAACATCGTAATGTGGCCCTCGAAGCCAAATCAGAGTCTCCCGTGCGGCTTTCACGTTACCTTTCATCAGATGGTACGTCGGAGTTTCGGGCATGAAGAAGAAAACAGCAAAGAAAATAAGAGGCACGCTGGCGGAAATGAGTGACTGCAGAAACATATTATCGAGCAGTGCCAAAGTGTTGGCACTCAGGATACCCGTGGCAAAAAGCAGTTCATAGTAGGAACCGAGCCTTCCGCGAGTCTTACTGTCGGCGATCTCGGCAGTGTACATCGGGGCTGTTACGACAAAGGCACCACCTCCGATACCGAGCACGAAACGACCGAATATCAGAGTCGCCACAGAATTTGGCCAGATCACACAGGCCCAGCCAACGATAAACGGAACGGTGAGCATCAGCATTGCTCTTCTTCGACCTATCAGGTCGGTCATTGCACCGATTGGAATGGTAATAACGGCAGCCCCGAGATTAAAGATCGAGCTGACCCACGAAAAATTATTCGAATCGATCTCGAAAGGATAGACGAGATTAACGCCGTCAACACCGGCGGGTGATGTCCAACCGAAAATCAAACCGGTAGCGAGCGCTCCGAGATTGACGGACAGAGCCGCTATATACTGTGGTAATTTCGAGCGACGAACTGATATTGTCTGGTATATTTTAAGCTTCTTTTTCATCATCTTGTACACCGTCGCCAGTCACCCACATCAGTTACCACGTTAGTTTAATTGCAAATTACCTGCAATTAAACAATAATTCGATTCGTTAATAATTATTAAAACAATCCACTTTGAGGTAAGCGATTAAAAACAGGAATTTACTAACCGCTGATACTACTTTCCATCGAAGTTGAAGTCACAGTCAGAGTCGAAACAGTAACAACCGTGCAATTAGGAGTGCTACCACGTTCTGCGCGAGGAACTGGCCGGCGTTTCGTTATCGGGTCGAGTATTGAAATTGTCGTCTATATGCAAAACACACGGAGAAGTAGCTCATGTATACAGTATGTGTGTGACGTACGGTAAACACTCGAACACGATTGTCATCATGCAAGTATGCAATCTTAACATTCTTAACGCCCCACAGTAGATGAAAATTCGGATTTTTTATATAGGGATGTGAGTGTCGAGAACCATGAAAGACAAGAGGTTTCTGGTAGTCGGTCGCTAAATCCGACGAAAGTACTTTACTAATACAGTATAATAATAATAATAATAGTAATAATAATAATAATAAGGAGTGAGCGTGGCCGAGTGGATCGGAGCGCGACTCACACGCAGTAGGCCCGGGTTCGATTCCCGGCAAGCACCAAGAATTTCCTGTAGTGTTTTTCCTGCGAAAAAGTGGTTAGGAACCCACTATAATAAGTAGGTCCAGTGGAAAACTAGTGCCTCGTTATGGGAAACCGAAAGGCTGGAAAGTGTCACGGGTTCGATTCTCGAGACTGAAGTCCTGTGGGTGAAAGGAAAACGGACGGGGACGTACGAACTACGACTATACCCGTATGTCCGAGACTACTGACACCTGACGAGGCGCGACGAAGCTCCGGACCCAAGAATTGAACCGGTGACAACGGATAAGGAAGGAGGAAAGAGAGAAGTGGAGGTGCCCGCAACCCTTAGGGGATCGGTGTAAGCACACAATACCCAATAATAATAATAATAATTGTAGGTACTTATATTAATTGTAAAAGACATGTTAAGAATTTTTCATAAAATAAACTTCATATAATATTACAAATGATTTATAGCTGCTGTACAGCTGACGGTATACAGTATACCGTCAGATCACACAGGCCCAGCCAATGATAAACGGAATGGTGAGCACCTGCATTGCACTTCTTCGACCTATCAGATCGGTCATTGCACCGATTGGAATGGAAACAGGCGGCAGCGCCGAGATTTTAGATCGAGCTGACCCACGAAAAATTATTCGAATCAATATCGAAAGGATAAACAAGATTAGCCCCGTCAACCCCGGCGGGTGATGTCCAACCGACAATCAAACCCGTACTGAGCGCTCCGAGATTGACGGACAGAGCCGCCATATACTGTGGCAATTGCGAGGGACGAACTTCGCTTTTATTGCTATGGGACGCGGATATTTCCTGAGATATTTTAAGCTTCTTTTTCGTCATCTTGTTCACCGTCGCGAGACCCACACATCAGTGATTACCTGCAATTAAAAGGTAACTCGATTTGTCGACAATTATTACGTCGATCCACTTTGACGTAACGATATTAAAATCAGGAGTTTACTGACCAGTGACCGCTTTGCGTTAATGCGAGCGCGGTGGGTCGGTCTGTGTGTTGTCGAAGTTGAAGTGGAAGTCGGAGTCGATACAGTAACAACGGTGCTATTAAAAGTGCTGCCACGTGTCGTTCAGTTACTTGCCACGAGAATAACTGACCGACGTTTCATTATCGTGTAAATTATTGGAATTCTATGTCGAGTGTAAAACACACCGAAAAGTAGCTTCTAATGTATGCGTGTGACGCACAGTGAAGACTCGAACGCAATTGTCATACAGTACGTGGGCAAATTAACTTCTCGAAAGTAAGCATTAATTTAAAAGTTCTTAACAAAAATGCCTCCTTGTTAAAAAAATATTTGTAAATAATACCGACGATAACCGATAAACCGATTGATAAGCGCAAAAACAGTTACTTCAAAAAGGATGAAATAATTAATTATACAACAATAATTAATATAGTTTTTTTTAAATTAATGATATTAATTTATTAATCTTTTCTAATTCGGATAAGCAGTTCTTCTATATTCATTCGGGTGACCAGCCGGATTCGGCGGACCCATGTCTTCCGACTGTAGCGAAAACGATTGATACATTAATATCATTAAATGTACCAAACAAAAAAAATATTAATTTTGTTATAATTACAGTAGAACGTCGATTATCCAAAACGTCAATCATCCGAATACAGATTTGGTTTATCTGAATTTTCGGTTTTCCGAACGACGTTGTCGTTACATTGTTGCGCGTCATATCGAGCTCAGACTTGCATGGCAATACCGCACCTCTGTCCTCTCGGCTCTCACTCGTTCGCGGCTTATCTTTCTTCGACAGTTTTTACGCATCTGCAGAAAGGCGGAAAACAGTCGCTTTTTTATAACTACCGTTCGATTTACGTTCGAATCTGTTTATAAAATGAGTTTGACCTTAGAACAAAAGCGAGAAATTATTTCTGAGCTCGAGAATAGTGAAACAGAGGCATCGCTAGATCTCGCTTATAATGTTGGAAAAGCAACAATAACAGATATCAAAAACAATGAAGGGAAGATTTTACCATTCATATCAACGTTGAACAGTGGAGATGGTGCTAAAAAACGAAAAACTAAAGTCTGCGCAGAACCAAAATCTGGAAGAGGCCTCACTACTAATGTCAAACGTAGGCCTTTTTAAGTTCCCTTAATTAATGAAGATTCGGAATCTTTTCATGCAGGGATACGAGAACCGAGAAATGTGAGAGACAAGAGGTTTCTGGCAGTCACACCCAGAAAAGAAAATTAGTTGACAGTCACCGTTTATTTGATCTAAGTAAAATATTTATTTGATAAAAATAAATATTCATTTAAATTAAGTAAATTGTTACTTAAATGAAATAAATATTTATTTAAATCAAATAAATATTTTACTTATACCAAGTAAACGGTGGCCGTCAAATAAATTATTTTTCTGGGTGCAGTCCTTTTTATTTAACCACAATCGGGGCTTCGAAGTTAGGAGATTCGACGCAACTCGTCCAGCTCATCGACGGTTTGTCAAGATTCTCCGTTCTCCAATAAGACAGCGTTGGCGCTAAATGCGATGACACTATTGTACTAATACACTACACTAATAGTAATAATATGTATAAAATACGTGTAAATATTTACAAATAATATTACAAATGATTTATCTTTTCTGTACTTCTTACGGTATAGGCTTTATTGGTGGAATGATTGTGCGTCGAGAAGATTAAATGACACTTGGTAGTTTCGTAAACGAGGCTAATATAGCCGGGGAAAAACGTATAGTCACTTCTTTCATGTATACGCGAAAAATGTTTCTCAGTTGCTCGCTCAGTGATGGCAATGAGGTCACATACTATCCTCTCGCACGACATAAGAGTCTAATTTGTGTCTAGTTTGATTGTCGTTGACGGAACCGCCGGCTAATTCTATCTGTATCTGTTCCAGGGTTTTGCCCTTTGTCTCGGGTACCATGAAGTATACAAATATTACGGCCAACCCGCAGATGACGGAGAACATCCAAAATGTGCTGTCGGAGCCGATTTCCTTCTTAACTTCAACATAAAACTTGGTAACGACGAAGGACAACAACCAGTTCAAAAGACACGCGCTACTCGCAGCGACGCCCTTTATCTGGGGCGAAAACAATTCGCCAACCATCATCCACGGAATGGGATTGAATCCAATAGCAATGAAGATGTTGAAGCTGCAGATGCATACTAATGGCAACCAGGTGAAGTTCCCCATGGGAGTACCATTCTTGTCCAAGTAGAAGTAAAACCCGAAAATTAGGCTCGACAGACACATAACTATGCCGGAGATCATCAGCAGTAATCTTCTACCCCATCGGTCGATTACGAAAGTAAAGAGGAACACAGCTGTGATTTGCATCACAGCCATGACGATAGTGGACCAGTCGGCGTCATCGCCGATGGCATCTTTGAAGATGGTACTGGCGTAGAAGATGATGCCATCGATACCGCTGAATTTTTGGAAAAACATGAGGCCATAAGCGATAAAGAGACCCTTCAACGCGACCCGTGACTTGATCGCGGTGAAGAATGAAACTTTATTGCGCTTAGCTTCAGCTTGGGCATCTCGCTGTTCCGCTAGTTCGGAATCGACATCGTAATGTGGCCCTCGAAGCCATATCAGAGTGTTGCGCGCCGTTTGCTCGTTGCCTTTCATCAGATAGTACGTCGGTGTTTCGGGCATGAAGAAGAACACAGCGCAGAATATTAGAGGCACGGAGGCCGAAATCAGCGACAGCCAAAACATGTTGTGAAGCAATCCCAGAGCGTAGGCGAACAGAATTCCCGCGGAGAAAAATAATTCAGCGTAGCAACCGAGTCTGCCGCGAATCTCGGGATCCGCTATCTCGCCCGTATACATCGGGATGGTTACCCCGAATGCACCGCCGCTCACGCCGAGTATGAAACGACCGAATATTAGAGTCGTGACAGAATTCGGCCAGATCACGCAGGCCCAGCCAATGGTGAATGGAACGGTGAGAATCAGCATTGCTCTTCTTCGACCTATCAGGTCGGTAAGCATACCTATCGGTATGCAGATAACTGCAGCCCCGACACTGAATATCGAAGTGACCCAGGAAAACTCATTGGGATCGATCTTGAAGGGGTACGAGAGATTAGCACCATCCTCACCTGCCGGTGAGCTCCAACCGAATACCAAACCCGCGGCTAGTGACCCGAGCGTAGCGGACATACCCGCCAAATACTGCGGTAGCTTGTAGGGACGAGCATTGTTTTTATCCGCACCGGACTCCAATATTTCTTGAGTTACTTCGAGATTATTTTCACTCATTTTGTCGCGCAGTTCGTCGATCACACGCTGTTACTAAGAGTAATTGCCTGCAATTGAATAAAAGGTTTCGTTGTTAAGTTTGTATATCGGCCGGCGTCGAGAGAGCGAAACTCGGACTGATATAAGGAAAAATGTATTCTCTTGCAAATTAGAACCTTTGGCTTACCTTTGATGGTGAATACGAAATAACTGAACTTCCAGAGTTACTTTCTCTCTATACGGGCGCATAGATAATCCCACCATTGATCATAGGGTCGATCACTAAAATTTGTATGTAATAGTCAACTGACTAAGTTAATCACTTCGAGACTCTGCCTATCCACATCGTAACGTTCAACCCACCATAATCCACCCGGGAAAAAAAGATAAATTGTGATCATTTACGTAATGGTTGTATACAGTCTGTCCAAGTGCTGTTACCATGCTGTTTTCATACTCAACCAGTCCGGGCACGGTTTCCCGCCAACGAGTAGTTTGAACACGTTGCCTACAGCTCTCTGGAACTTTTTAGGGTTCCTGCTATCGAAATTTATCGGCGCTACTAGAGAATGAATTTAGAAAGTTACGCAACGGTGGAAACGCGATATTCCCCTCTCGGGGTTCTATTTCCGTGTAGAAGTTTCTTTTTTTTCTATTTTTTTCTTCCAATATTCCGATACAGATATGAAAAAGTTACTTCAACCAAAAACCCATCATTTGAACGAATTTATCAATTTTCCTAGTCAGATCATATCCAATCATTTTTTCCCGGGAAACTTCTTGCACCATACTTTCTCCTACTTTCAATTCGATTTTACTCGCCTTATACTTTCCTCTACTGTGGTCGCGATTGCGACTCTCCGGCGCCGTCACAGAACAAAATTATGTCAACGAGCACGTGTATAATTTTGTACATACAGTATTACCACAGCCAAGCCAACAAGAAAATGTACATTTTGTTTTCGCGCGGGTTGATTATGAAACGAGACTGTAATCGAGATTCCTGATCGCGATCGGCTTGTGCGGCTGCAGTCTGCGACGTTCCAACCAAGACTGTTCATTAACGACGATCCATCTCGATACGATGATCTACCCGTGACTCATCCGGTAAATCCAGTCTCGAGCCGCATCCGCGGTGTCGGTAATGCTGTGACTTTCCCCAAGTCCCAGTATTCATTATTCACAAAACTACTCCCGTCCGCCTAGAGTTGCCGCGAGCTGACTGTATGTGCTGATATTATACGATCCAATCGCGCCAACTCTTTAACTCCGACTGCTTTTGATACAAGGATATTTCGCAACGTCGATCATGGGAAGGAAAGTTTGAAGAAATCATTTTTGTGTTAAAAATAATTTCCTCGTCATTGTGCAGCGAAGTTTTAGTGGCGTATAGGAGAGAACGGGGCAATAGCGGTCGTTGGGTATTGGGGTCACCCTACGTCCTACTACACTCAATTCGCTGATGACATTGAAATTGGTACTTGTTTCAGTTCATCGCTAAAATTGTTAGGAATTAATCGAGCATTGATTTATATTTGGATCCACTTAAATTGACTTTAGAAGGCAGAGTTTTAGCTTGCTTTTCATCTGAACAAATTTCGTCCTTTTCTGAGTCATTTACAGACTCTGTCGTAACTTTACATGTAGCAATCGTGGGTCCCAAATTCATCAGGTCTTTCAAGTTTCAACGTCGTTTTGTACTTTGGTGAATGTCAATACGTTAATTAATATTGTGACATTAAGTACTGAAATCTAAGCGGCACTTCGGGCAATGGGAATCACAGTGTAAGGTAAATAGCATAAGCGATTATAGGTTATGTTACTGTAACATACCAGCATAATTCATTATCTCTTTGATGCAAAGGTTAACATTGATTCTATGTTTGTAACTAAATTAAAACTTCGTATTACGGGCGACACTAATATATTTTTGTTGCTTTAATGTCCGTAAACAGGGGAACCCTATTACCTCAAGAGTGTGGGCAATGATGGTCATCGCCACACTTATTCCACGTCGAATGTAAAGCATTAACGTTGGTAGCACTGCCTCAGGCTGCGCTGGAACGCTCCCGCGGTCGAGAGATGAAGTACAGCACTCGCACAGTTCAGACACACTGGATTATGAAGATTCCTACATCAGTATACAGTATTGAATCACTAACCGTGCAATCTGTATGTCCTATTAGGTATTTTTTCTTTCACCTCCTTGCAACGTTTTTAATATTATAAGGTATTATATTATATAATATTATTATATGATTATAATTATAATATACTATCTTACAAAGTTTTATAAATGTATCTTATTAATTTGTAGTTTTCGAGGAGTTTGCAAAATTTATTCGAGGAGATACAATTTTTTTGAATATATTACACAACATAATCTAATGAGAACAAAGTATTTACAATTTTTGACAAAATATGCATACCATAATATTGTAGCTAATTTAAAATGAACATATAGCTTTATAAAATATGTTTGATTCATGATAGTTTAATTTGACATTACATATGAAGAATCTATTACTACTCAATGAATGTTCTATTGTCGCAAAATTGTTGTTTACACAAAAAATCGAGGGTGTCTATAATTGGTTCAGAAAAACATATAAATGTCGCGGTAATAAACCTACAGGGGTATTGGGTTCTCTCCGCGAAATTGCCTGCTAATTCAATCTGTATTTATTCCAGAGTCTTGCACTTGGTTTCGGGAACTACGAAGAACACAAGTATCACCCTCAAGCCGCAGAGACGGGAAAAAGTCGAAAACGTTTCGTAGGGGCCGATTTCTTCCTTGACTCCAGCGTAAAACTTCGAAACGACAAATATCAGCAATCAGCTTAAGAGGAAGTGACACAGGAAAATGTATTGGAATCAATCTTGAAGAGGTACAAGATATTGGCGCTGACCTTATCTGCCGGTGAACTTCACCGGTGAGCGAACGGGGTTATTCGCCGAGCGCGCAAGACGCGCGTACGGTGCGTCATAAATGATGACATCGCCCAGTGAATACGTTTCATTACGGCATGGAACTTACATGTAATGTAACAATGTTATTCTTCTGATATATAGAGGGTATATAACATGGGACGAATATGTGATGTTTCAATTGTTATATGCAGTCAATGTAACTGTTATCTATCAATGTAACGTTATAGTTATGTATACAAATTGTGAAACCGTTACATAACATGCTTGTAACAATGTGAGTGTAACTTTCATGACAATCAGGTAAGGTTAATGGCGTATAACGTAATTACATTACAATAATAATAGTAATTACATTATTGTAATTACATTACAATAATGTAAGTGGGCTCTGTAACGTTCATATAACATGTTTATAACAATGTTTATGACCATTTCTAATCTGCAGTAATGTTACGAAGTGTGGTAGCGTTACGGTTACAAAACCGGGCTTCATAACAGGTACATAACATGCTTATAACGATGTTATAACAAGTAAATAATTACTGGCTTCCTTATAACCTCTAAACGGCTTACCGACCAATATTCAATGCTCAAAATTAAAGTTTATACATCAGTCATGATCCGTAGCTAATCCGTCTGAATCGTGTATACAATTTTCCAACATTATTTTCTCAAGTCCAACATAGCCGAATAGGTATGGTCACCGTCTACAAGTCCGAGGGTCCTAGGTTCGTATCCCGCCGATGGCACTCAAATTAATAATGTTTTTTCTGAGATGTATTTGTTCCTATCGAAAAAGTAATTTCGTTTATCACCAATAAAGATGCTGATCCAAGGATGGAATTAGCCCCAATATGATTTTTAAATAAAAATGGCATGTTATATAACAACGATATAACGCGGTAATATAACAGCGTTATATTGCTGAGTCGGAAATGGCAACTTACATGTAATTTACTTGTAACATTCTCGTAATATTACCGGTTATTTTCAGTTACATTGGTGTTACATTGCTGCTAGATTACTGTGTTTACTGGGCGATAACGCTGAACGATTTAATAGCCACGAAGCCGAAGCCGGTAAAGAAGCTAATCACCGTGCTCATTAAAGGGCTCGTAAACTTATTGCGGCTAAAAAATTTAACACCGTTCGGCTACAACTTCACCTCTTATGTAAACAATTATCGTTATATTTAATACGAATAGTGTATTTTCAATTTTGGTAAAAACATGAGTAATACAATGTTACAATCAATGTACAGTTGACATGAGGTTTACAGATACAGGATGCTTACAGGGTATTCTTGATGTATAAAACGACTGTATGCCGAGGAGATTCGTTGTCAGTGTGGACAACGGATGACGTATACGTGGAAAACATTTCCCAGTTAACTCCGTTAATGTCGACCATTGAGCTCATAATTTCGTACCATCCTCCCGCGTGACGTTAGAGTCTATTTTCTATCCTCTTGGCCTGATGCTATAATATTTTTTGGCGGTTTGAGCCACTTGCCAGCGGAATAGCCGGCTAATTCGATCTGTATTTGTTCGAGAGTCTTGCACTTGGTCTCGGGAACCACGAAGAATACGAATATCACGCTGAAGCCGCAGAGGAGGGAAAAAATCCAAAATGTTTCGTCGGGGCCGATTTCTTCCTTGACTTGAGCGTAAAACTTTGTAACGACAAATATCAGCAACCAGCTTAAGAAGCACACGCTGCTTGCAGCGATACCCTTGACCTGGGGTGAAAACAATTCGCCGACCATCATCCCCGGAATAGGATCGAATCCAATGGAAACGAAAATATTGAATCCACAGACGCATACGAGTGGCAGCCAGGTGAAATTGTCCATTGACGTGCCATTCCTATCTAAGTAAAAATGAATTCCGAGAACGAGGTTCGTCAGACACATACCCATCCCCGAGACCATCAGCAGTATTCTTCTACCCCATTTGTCTATGACGAGTGTCAGCAAAAACAAGCCAGTGACTTGCATCGCAGCTGTAACGATCGGGAACCAGTCGGCATCCTCGCCGATTGCATCCTTGAAGATACTACTGGCATAAAAGATAATGACATCGACACCGCTGAATGTTTGAAAAAACATGAGGCCGAAACCGATAAGGAGACCTACTATCGCGGCTCGCGACCTGATGGCGACCAAAAATGAAACTTTGTTGCATTCAGCTTCGGCTACGGCATTCCGTTTTTCCGCCAGTTCGCTCTCAACATCGTAATGCGGCCCTCGAAGCCAAATCAGAGTCTCCCGCGCCGCTTCCACGTTACCTTTCATTAGATAGTACGTCGGAGTTTCGGGCATGAAGAAGAACACAGCGAAGAATATAAGAGGCACGCTGGCGGAAAGCAATGACTGCAGAAACATATTCTCAAGCAGTGCCAAAGTGTACGCAATGAGGATCCCCGTGAAAAAAAGCAATTCGAAATAGGAACCGAGTCTTCCGCGTGTCTCACTGTCCGCAATCTCGGCAGTGTACATCGGGGCAGTTACGACGAAGGCACCACCGCCGATACCGAGTACGAAACGACCGAATATCAGAGTCCTGACCGAATTTGGCCAGATCACACAGGCCCAGCCAATGGTAAACGGAATGGTGAGTATGAGCATTGCTCTTCTTCGACCTATGAGATCGGTCATTGCACCGATTGGAATGGAAATAGCGGCAGCTCCGAGATTGTAGATCGAGCTGACCCACGAGAAATCATTCGAATCAATATCGAAAAGATAGTCAAGATTAGCCCCATTGACACCGGCGGGCGATGTCCAACCGAAAATCAAACCGGTAGCGAGCGCTCCGAGATTGACGGACAGAGTCGCTATATACTGTGGTAATTGCGAGGGTCGAACTTCGCTCTTATTGCTATGGGACACGGATATTTCTTGAGATATTTTAAGCTTCTTTTTCGTCATCTTGTCCACCGTCGCGAGTCGCATACATCAGTGATTTCCTGCAATAAAAAGACAACTCGATTTGTCGACAATTATTAAATCAATCCACTTTAACGTAGCGAAATTAAAATCAGGATTTTACTGACTCGTGATCACTTACCGTCAAGACGAGCTCGGCTGATCGATGTGTATGTTTTCGAAGTTGAACTGAAAGTCAGAGCCTAAACAGTAACATCCGTGCAATTAAAAGTGCTGCCACGTGTTGGCGAGTAACTGACGTTTTATTATCGTGTGAATTATTGAAATTTTATATGCAGTGCAAAACACACTGAAAAGTAGCTTCTAATGTATGCGTGTGACGCAAGGTGAACGACTCGAACGCGATTGTCATATTTCACGTAGACAAACTTCTTGAAAGTAAGCATTAATTAAAAGTTCTCAACAAAAATTACTCCTTATTAAAATGCTCACCTTTGATGGTAAATTCGAATTAACTGAACTTCCAGATCAATTCGTTGATGTTTGTGACGCGACCAGCATATCTGGAGTTAGTATACACTCTGTATACGACTGCACAGATAATCCTACCATTGATCACAGGGTCGGTCACTAAAATTTGTATGTGTAGTTAACTGACTAAGTTAATCACTTTGAGACTCTGTCTATCCAGCAATCGTAACGTTCAACCAACCATAATCCACCTCGGAACAAAAAGATAATTTGTGGTAATGTACGTAATGGTTGTATACTAATTCAAACGAATAAATATTTACCTCGCTTAAGCCAGTGTGTCCAAGTGGTTACCCTGCTGTTTTCATACCCAACCGATCCGGGCCCGGGTTGCCGCCAGCGCGTAGTTTCAACACGCCTACAGCTCTCTGGAACTTTTTAAGGTTCCTGGTAGCGAAATTTATCGGCGTTACTAGACAATGAAATTATAAAGTTACACAACGGTGAACACGAGGTATTTTGTCCCTCTCTGGGTTCTATTTCCGCGTAGTAGTTTCTTTTTTTCTATCTTATTCTTCGAATATTCAAATATGAAATATTTATTTTCATTACAAGGGCGAGAAAAATCGATCGTTCTCGACGCGTGTGAAGTGACGCACGAGCCGAAGGCGAGTGAGGCGCTTCACACGAGTGCGAGAGAGATCGATTTTTCTCGCGCGTGTCACAAACCGATTTTTCCGGTTTTTTTCCCGCGCTAGTGCGGGAAAAAATACGGGAAAGTTACTTCAAACAAAATCCCATCATTTGGGACCAATTTATGGATTTTCCTAGTCAGGTCATATCCAATCATTTTTTGCCGGGAAACTTCTGGTACTATATTTTCTCTAGTACTTTCAGTTTTATTTTACTCGCCTTATATTTTCCCATAGTGTGGTCGCGATTGCGTCTCTTCTGTGGCGTCACAGATCAAAATTATATCAACGAGCACGTGCATGTATTATCACAGCCGAGTCAATAAGAAAATGCACATTTTATTTTGGTGCCTATTGATTATAAAACGAGACTTTGATCAAGATTTCTGATCGTGATGGGCCTGTGCGGCTGCAGTATGCGACGTTCGAACCAAGACTGTTCTGGTAAATCCAGTCCCGAGCCGCATCCGTAGTGTCCGTAATGCTGTAAATTTCCACAAGTTCGAGTCAGGGATGAGCACATTTGAATGCAAAAGAATTTAACTGCATTATTAAAATACTGAATGGATTTCCATTAATTATCTTGTCAAGTTCAAATAACAAATGGTTTTTCATTCCTCATTTGTTCCGCTGTCAAATAACAAATCGTATGTTATTGGTAATTCAGACTTGAAATAAATAAGAAATAATTTTTAGTTCGTTATTTGAACTCAAATACGTAATGAGTATTTCAACTTAACAAGGTAACAAGTAGAAAACCATCATATAATTAATTCATTTCTCGACAAAATAACTTACGTCCTTATAGAGCTGCCGCGAGCTAACTGTATGCTGGTGTTACACTATCCATTCGGACCAACTATTTAACTTCGATAGCTTTTGATACATGATGATATGGTATATTTGATACATGGTGACCGTAAGCAGCGCATCCACGGCTCAAGCGTGCTCAAGTCACAGAACAAGCACTCATTCGCTTTGAGCGCACAAAAACGTGTATCAGATTGAGCGTTCATCTGCTCGTGAACGCTCATCTGCTTGTGAGCGCTCATTTACCGGCGAGCCACCGGAGCAGATTACAGATGCTACTGTACCATGTTTTTTCATAGTATTAATTACTACGATGACGCGAGCAAATTTGTTTTAAATTTCCTCAGATACCGTAGGGTGGTCCATTGTGATTTTTTTTTTGTTCTCCATGAGGCACCCCCTAAAATGGTGCTAGTCGTAAAACCCATGATCTTCTTGAACTCAGGATTCCAGACTTTGTCACAGCTAATATGTGCAATGTGAAATGTGTGCAATTTTTCAAAGTGATCAAAATCGAACAAACTTTTTTAACTCGGGCTCCACTAGAGTGGAAGAATGATGAAAGCTTATTGGCCTGTTACGTCGTAGTCAGGGATTTCGTATCGTTAATGTATCGAGGAGTTTAACCGATCGATTACCTAAGATGAAGCACAGAAGCAGTATCTGCCTCTTTATCTCAGTTGAATCATCGTCGTCGAAATATGCTAAACAGATCAACTCTTCGGAAAATTACCACAGGTGATTCGAAAACTTACTTAAAACTGCAGTTGCGACTTCGGCATCTTGTTCCTTGTATTTTTGCAGTGTATGAAGAAGTTTTAAATCGTTGCTTGGAGTGATAATAGCGCAAGGTGCTTCAAACTATGCCTCAACGTAAATTCTTATCAAATTAGCTGTCAAAGCTAATCAAATTCTCGTTCAATCAATCAAATTCGTAAATTCTTACCGAATTCTTATCGAAGCTATTAGATCGGAGGTTGCGTCAGTTCTGGCAGCAGCTTCCCATCCCAGTGAACTGCTACATGGGCAGATGGAGAAAAAATGTTCTTTGATTCGCGCGGCGAATTTAGATAGAATCTTCATGTCGCACCATCGGATTGTCGACCGACTCACCTTCACTGATATGTCGTGTCCCAAAGCATGTGCATGTCGATAATATAGCAGTGGCTGTGCGATCGGTAACTGTCGTCCAAGGCTACGCTTGGCTGAGAGCCGATGGTATTCATAACTGATGGTTTCCGAGAACCCGAAGCTTCAACGGCAAACTTATGCTGATCACTCATGCTGAATACTGCTGATGAGTTCGGTTATTTTTTCGTCTCGTCTTTTGTTCTGAAGAATTACCGGTAATTTTGCTTGACCTCCCCTTGTTAACGATTTCTGAACCTGTGCGTGTATAATATTAAAGACGTCCTTGAACTCTTCCATAGAACTCTATACTTCTTCAACCTTCAGTGCATTCGAATTCTGCACTTTCTTCCTCGGATTTTTCCGTAAGCGTAAACACTTACGAAAGATTTGTCCAATTTTATTAATGACATGCTTTTTGAGTCATGTGCGGATTGGTATATCGTGCCAGATACGCAGCACATCTGTGGCAACGATAGTAGCGCTCGATTGGATAGCTTCTGCATTGTTTGCTTCCTCATAGAGGAAGCTTTGTTTTGGTGAAAAAAAAATCAAGAATTTAATGCAAACGTGTTCAGAATGTTCCAACACATCGAAAAATCATATTTAGAAAAATGTCCGGAGCGTGTGTGCGTGTACGCGCGTACGCGCTTGCGTGTGTGCGTGCGTGTGTGTATCGTGCACACAGCATGCTTGCGCACGAACGCAAGCATCCTCTATGTGGAAGCCAAAAATGCAAAAAATGTTTTTTTATATAAGTACATTATGAGGAAGCAATATAAAAATTTCCATTTTCAACTTTTTGATTTTGTTTTTTTCAACTGTTTTTCCGCATTTTATTTGTGTAACGCACTCCAGAAAACTCCAAAACTTCGATCTAAAGATTCTTAAAAAGAATTTAAGTTTTTACCTCGATGCTCCCCTGCAGACTTTGTCCATTTCCCTATAGGTAACATACGTCGGCCAACAACTGAAGCTCGCAACATAGTAGCAATGAAGTGACCTCTTCTACTGACGTGTAATTGTTTTCCTTGTGTACACAGTGAAATTGTACGATTATATTTTATCACATGTAAACATTTTGATAGTTCAACGCTCACCAATGCGTGGCATCACAGTCCAGTTTTTGTAACCCAATGTTTGGTGTGAACTTTGAAAAAATTGTCACTGTCAATACTTAGTCGCATACCATTAAAAACTCCTTTAAATTGACTCCGAGAGATATTTTTATTAATGTATTCATTTAACGGGATAAACCCCTTTATGTATATATTTTTTTTGGTAATTAGTCTCCTAATATAATTTTCAACTACAATAATAGGATATGTGATTCAAGCCCGGGTATGTTGGAAATAAAATATAAAAAATTGATTTCATTCGATTCACTTCAATCGAATGAGTACTCGAACTACACGTGTGAATTAACACTCGAGTGAAATGGGCGTTAGAGCGGATTGAGCGCTCATGAGCGCCCACGAACTTCAGCACGCTCGAGCGGAATATTTTCGGACTGAGCGGTGAGCGCTCGAGCATGTTAGTGCTCATGCACATCCCTAATACAAGGGTATTTCGCAACATCGATCATGGCAAGGGAAGTTTGAAGAAATCATTTTTGTGTTAAAGATAACTTTCTCGTTATTGCGCAACGAAGTTTTAATGACGTATTCGCTCTGTGCGTGACATACACAGAGCTTCCAGTTGAGCGTGTATTGCCGTGTACATGCATTCTATCAGCGCCGTCTACCGGCCAGCTCGATTTTTTTTTACTAATTAAGGTAAAGGACCCAGTTTCTGACACTGACCCAGTATGTGACAGGGGCACCTCTAGCATAGTCGGCTCCCCCCACCATTTGATATGCAGCCAATGGTTAGCGCGCGTTCGGGGGGTCACAAACTGCGACTCTTGGTCCTCCTTGTTTATCCCTATGATTTTACCCGCTTAAAGTGAGACAGCTGCATAGAAGTGTCAGAAACTCGGTCCTTTACCTTAAAGCACTGACGAAGAATACAACACGATTTAAAAAAAATTGATTCATTTATTGTTTAACATTTTTTTTATTCACTGAAAATTTCATGGAAAAAAATGGTTCTGTATGGTCCAGCCGTACACCAAGCCTTCGGCAAGGACTCTGCGGGTCGCTGACAGACCGGCGTCATACTACGGTAACTTCCGGGGACGTAAGCCATTTCTCTTAACCGTCGAAACAAATATTTCCTGGGATATTCCGAGATTGTTTTCAGTCATCAAGTCGGGAAGTTCACTCATCTTTAATGTGTTCAGCTTGCCTGTACCTGCGATAATATCGGCAATCAATAATCACATTACATGGAAATCTAAGATTCAAATGCAATCTTACCTTCGACTTTGTAACCAAATCAGAGCATCCATTAGATCGATTGCTCATTGATTATGAAGCTGAGTGATTACAAAGTCGCATGTCTTCAGAAACTTCTTTCTGCAGACTGGGTCCATCCGTTACGATAAAATGTCACCCCACTTCATTATCTCTCACATCCATAATGGATTTAATAAAAAAAAATCGCCACTTTTTATTGAGTTATTAATGTATATAATTAAAAAATAAAATAATAATTTCAAAACTGGTCCAGTTAGATTTACTGATCGGGTCGCCTGGCTGACCGTTTGCAATTAAATCCCCGTAATCGACGTAGAGTCTCACAGACTCCCGCTTTTCCATTTTCGTCGTTCCCTTCCCTTCTACAAGAAGCTCAGCGACTTCTATCTTTACGGGCTTTAGACTCTGATAAGACGACACACCTATCGGTGCGATTTTACGACATGTTTATGACGGTACAGCAGTGAGATAATCACTGGCTTCGTTGCTCGCAGACCCATACGTGTGCTCGTCTTAACAATCTCCTGATTAGTTAAGGGTAAGCTATGATTTTTTTTTTTGCACCGGTACGAAGCAAGCAATCGCACAAAATCGGGGACTTTGATTATGTTTATCTTATACAATTCTTCCAACCGGCTGATAAGAGTTACAAACAACGTTTACGACATTGGCGGGATCAAGATCCTTCCACGTGTGGCTAAAAGATATAATACTGTTTCATCCAGTAAAATGTTTATGTTTCGGAGATGAAAAAGTGGACATTTTGTATATGAAAAATATGCCCTATATGCATTTTGTTATATACCGGAGATATATCTTTCCAGACATATATTTACGGCTTTAGTTGCTAGTAGCGGAAAATAACAAAAAACTATTGCATAGCATATTTGCACACTGTATACTATTCACACATGTATTTTGATGCTAAAAGGTGTTGATCCGTATATGTTAATAATAAATAAATAAATATATTTCACTTATCCTGACGTATATAGCGTACATGCCCAAGATTAAGCAGAAATACCTCCTAAAATATATTCCGTATATCAAAGACATATTTTGTCAATTTTATTAATAATACCCCAGAAATGCTCTATCGCGAAAATAGAGCAAATCACAGAATTAATAAAAAGACTCAGTGTGCATTTTTTTGCAACACCGTGTCGAATGCATCATACCGCTATTTAGAAAGCTACCAGCACTCAACGTCTCCAAACACAAATTCCCGGCACACTATTTTTCAAATGATCTTCGCACTAGAATGAAACGAAGAGTTACGAACCCGCAACCTTAAGCTATTAGTATAATAATTTCATCAATCGTATCGTCTTTCCTGCAAACAAGGTTTCATTTTATATTTATGAGGTAACTCCATAGACAAAAACAAATATACGGGCTGAAGGACCTCGGTCAATGCCCCATTAGTCTGATGGGAAAAAAAATGTACATGTATACACGCGATATCACCGAACCATGTATTATCGAGGCTAATGAAGGGCGCCTACTACTACTGTTAATAATTATAAAGATAAATATTGTAACGACCGAGCGAATGAATAACACGCGTATTTAGTTTTGGGGCGGATATTATTAATAATTTTCTTCATAAGCAGTGGCTTCAGAACGTTTACAATTGTTAAGAATTCTAGTTAGTTTCGCTGAATTCTTGTTGTTTCTTAGATCTATTTGCGCTAATTTAGATTTGTCCAAGTGACTGGGTATGAGACCTTCTTGTCTGCAACGAAGTAAGAACTTCAGATGTTGGAGCAAGTTGGTCTTGGACTCGCTGACCTTTTTCCACACCTTGAAGGCTTGGTGAGTATCAGCTCCATAGGTCTTCTTAATGTTCTCGAAGAACGACATCCCCTTGTTTTATGCCAGTGTGAAGATATAGTTGTTGAATGCGGTGATCGATGATATATCAATTTTCTCCGTAAGCAGCAGCTTCGGAACGCCGAATGTTCCGAAGCCGCTGCTTACGAAGAAAATTGATATATCATCGGTCACCGCATTAAACAACTATATTATTAATAATAATGAACGTTAATTATCTCGAGCACGTAATGTCACACGTCTATTCGCTTTGAATGTCTCGTCCAGACTCTCTGACATGACGATCGATCTTGTATTCATTGTCCGTTCGTTCGTCTATTGTCAAACCCAACTAATATCGTGTGTCTTAACGAATAATCCGCTACATATTCGTTAAAATATTAACAATTTTCTTACTTTAAGGCGCTGCGACATCGGAATATATAAAATGCATTTTCTCATCGGTCACCGCATTGAACAACTATATTAACAATTTTCCTCCGAGTCGAAGAATCGTTGAACCTAATATGTTGTCCGGTGCGCAAAACTCGAGAACCAAGCAGTTTCGCTCGGAGGTCATTGAACTCCGGTGTCAGGCGTACGCAATCTTTCCGCGGGCTTATAGGCTTACAGCTCTTTTCACCATCGAATTCGAGAATAAATCATGTTTCGCCTTACGGAATCGAATATATACTTTCTTCCGGGCCGTATTCTCGGGCGTCCGGATTGAAAAATCAGCTACGCATATTTCACGAGGGAAGAACTCGGGCCTCTCACGTTTGATCTCGCGAAACCGCATGTTACGTGCAGACCGATGAGTCGCGATACCGTCGCACGTGTTGCATCCTCCGAATTCTTGGCAAGGATGCGGCACGAGCAACAGCCCCATCCGTTCGTATCAACCAATTCGAATCGAAAACGAAGAAAATAAAATCGGCGCAATATTACCGGATTGGCAGGCGCGTGTGTCGTAAATAAAAGTTCGCGCTTATCATTTTTCAGAGGCGTTGTTAATCGAACGAAGAGGAATGTATCCGCGCGCTTCCCGGGCTCCCAGCGGACTTATTTGATAACGCTTATCTACGAGAGGTGGGCGCGACACCCAACAAACAAAGTCAATGTAACGCATTCCGTGTTGAGTGAGCAAACGACGATAAATTGAATTTTTGTAATTCTCAAAATTGGCTCGACGAAAACGAGCGTAACTGAATTTACTTGAACTTCGAACGGCGAGATAATGTTCTCAACGCGTGCCATAAGAGGAGGCTAAACCCCCTCTCGCTCGCTCTCACACGAACCCTCTGGCGCTGTCTCTCTCCCACTCGGCCGCTCGCCGCACGTGTTTAGCCTCGCCTTAAACCGCAGCGCTGCTAATCGGCAATCACTATAATTCCAGTTAACGATTCAACGCTCTTAGGCAACTTGCTTATCGAGAGATAAAAAAAACATTTAATAGAACATTATTATTATTCGTTATCTGGCAGAAGACTGATACGTCGTATATCGTACATAGATCGTTCGTGCGATGTTAGGATAGGAAGCCCGGTTGTTTTCGTCAAACGCGACGAACCCTCTGACGTGCCCCCAGACGCGATTGCTTTCAATCGGGGAGAAAAATAAAATCCCCACTGACTTTTGACTCCATAGTTCGTAGGATGAGAATAATGGATCGGTATGTTGTTACTTTTTGTAGAGGGAGGAGGAGGGGATTTCTGCAAATCGTTGCCGTAAACGTCGTAATGTTTTCCTGTTAAGGTAGTCCTTGCGGACAGCCTGAGCCCACGTGAGTTCAGAGCGAATTGAGAGTGGAATTGCGAATACTTCGCGATGAGATAAAAATCTGAAAAAAAATCAACCATATGGAAGGTACTGAAAAGATTGATTTTGCATAATAATAATTCCAAAATGTTATTAACAAATGAATGAAAAAAAAATTGTTCAACAAATCTTCCGGCAACTTAACTTTTTGTTCATATAAAAACAATAAGTTAATCTTTTTGAATACGTATGAATTTTTTCAGAATTTTGTCTAATTTTTGAAAATTGCGTTTTTAGTTAAGAACAAAACGTGATTTTCAAAAATTAGATAAAATTCTGAAAAAATTCATACGTATTCAAAAAGATTAACAAATTGTTTTTATATGAACAAAAAGTTAAGTTGCCGGGGAATTTGTTGAACAATTTTTTTTTATGCATTTGTTAATAATATTTTGGAGTTATTATTATGTAAAATCAATCTTTTCAGCACCTTCCATATGCTTGATTTTTTTCGAATTTTTATCCCATCGAGAAGTGTTCGCAATTCTCTCTCAATTCTCTCTGAACTCATGTGGGCTCAGGCTGTCCGCTAGGACTACCTTAATGCAATTTGAGTAATCAATATTAACATAGAAAAATTGTACAGCACAATTTGGATATCGGATAAAAATAATTTCATCGGGAAAAATCATCGAAATTTTTTTACACGTGTGGAACGCGACAGGACTATAGGTAGTATCCCTGATAACCACGCGCCACGGAACGAACGCAGTTGGAGCAATATTTGCGACATGCGCTGCATGTGTCGCAAATATGCTCCAACTGCGTCCGTTTCGTGGTGCGTGGCTATCAGAGACAATACCCTGACGAGCTGCTGGTCAAGAAATAAAAAAATTGCTGTCATAGGAAATTGAAACCGAATCTTGCGGTCTTCGGTAAGTAGTACCGGACGATCAGGCTGGTCAGTTGACCACCAGGCCGGTCATATTACTCATTGCATAATATTACTTGGATTAATGCCGTAAAAAAGGAGAGCCTTTGTCAGTTTACATTTTTTTGCAAATTTACATCAATAAGATTGGACGACGAATTATGTAAAATTGCTTAATTCGTGCAGGCAACGTAAAATTCACGAAAGCCCCGATAATCATTTTGCCTGGACATCGTACAGAGTACGCGGAGAGAAGAATGTGGGGATAATCTCTCAACTTCACATAGCAATCGAGTAATATTCCGGTCCTCTGGCGATTTACGCCATACGTAGCTATGTTTTTACTTCGCGTGTGGTGTTATGTACTGGACGAAATCTAGGAATTATACCAATGCTCTGGTCTCTCTCCATTTTCATAATCCCCTCAATACATATTGAGAACTATGTTAGCCGGTGCCGTGAAAACGATCAGAAAATTGAGTGATCGTACGACGAATCATGAGTTTCTTTCACTATTTGAAATTTAGGGAAGAAACGCATTGAGAGTAGTTTAACAGTACTTATAATTTTGGCAGCGTTTTCCGGTATGTATTGAAATCAGGTATGTATATAGATGGCGATGTATACAATCATCCGTGTTTGTATGGACGAGCTTACGCGTATAGTGCTGTTAGCTATGCGTGCGACGGACGCATCCAATAACAATGGAAATTATAGTAAAACGGTATGGCGAGATTCACTATACTGTTGCCGGCGCTCGCCTGTGCACTCCCCACTCTTCCAATATTTCTCTCGGTTCCCGGCAAAGGTATCCCAGGAAGCATCATTCAGAGTGAATTGTCGTGAAATTATTGACGTAATTATAACATTTCTACACTGAGAAAAAAAAATTGTTAGATGAACCAAGTTGCATTCCCCCGCGTTCAAAAGCGTTATTGAGTTAGTTCAATACATTTTTTGTTTGTATCGAAATATTTTGAATCGACTAAAGCGAATAATCGTTCAATAAAAGAATGGTTTACTTGTACCAACCAAATAACAGCTTTGAACGTAGGTGACCGCGAATTTGGTTAATCCAACCATTTTTTTCTCAGTGTATAAATATCGTTTCTATTTCACACGATACTTGAAAAATGATTGAATTGCCTTTACACCTAACAAACGAAGTTATAGTTATGTTATCGTACCGCGTCGCGATTATTCGGGCAATTTTGTGCAGTTACATCTTACATAGCAACAGGCCTTTTGTAATGCAAAAAAGTCTATATTTTGCATGTTAAAAGGCGACACTGTGTGGTCTTCATAATTTACTGTGAACTGATTAGTATAAGACTTAGCTGAACAGACTCAACGATGGTTATTTTTATGAAACGAGACGGTGGTTAAAAAAAATATATTTGTATACGAAAATGCCTGCGTAAATTGTTATTCTTCCACAAATCTTCATTTTTCTGTCTCTCAATAATGATTGATAATTAATAATAAGTCGTAAAGTAAAAAACGACGTCTTTAATTACATAAATTGGTCGTATATCAATGTAGGTAAAGAGACACCGCGGAAGCTGCTTTGTTTAATGAGTATGGCATTTTTTTAGGTTTTAATAGGTAGAAGAGTCTAGCACTAATACTGTACAATTAAAATACTTTAGTATTAGAATATAACCTAAACGGACGCATGAATATATAAATAGCCATGTAATTAATTTGACCATAGGATATAGACATTTTCGTAGAATCTGCGGCGACCTCAGGACAACATGTGTGGAGATGATTCGCATACTACATGGTACAGACGTATAATTCATTTTCCTCAACAATATATGGGGAGATTCCCCAAACAGCTGAAATATTTTCAGTGTACTGTTTGGGGCTTTTCTCCCATATTTTTATAGGGATCATAACCAAAAAATTGTCTGCGTGTATATATAGAGTAAAAGCGGTGAATATAGGCGACTTGCAATTAATTTTTTTACGAATTTATTTGAACACATGTTTTACGGTAGTCCATCTTACTAAAAAATCCTTTAAAAAATCCTTTAAAAAATCCTTTAAAAAATCCTTTAAAAAATCCTTTAAAAAATCCTTTAAAAAATCCTTTAAAAAATCCTTTAAAAAATCCTTTAAAAAATCCTTTAAAAAATCCTTTAAAAAATCCTTTAAAAAATCCTTTAAAAAATCCTTTAAAAAATCCTTTAAAAAATCCTTTAAAAAATCCTTTAAAAAATCCTTTAAAAAATCCTTTAAAAAATCCTTTAAAAAATCCTTTAAAAAATCCTTTAAAAAATCCTTTAAAAAATCCTTTAAAAAATCCTTTAAAAAATCCTTTAAAAAATCCTTTAAAAAATCCTTTAAAAAATCCTTTAAAAAATCCTTTAAAAAATCCTTTAAAAAATCCTTTAAAAAATCCTTTAAAAAATCCTTTAAAAAATCCTTTAAAAAATCCTTTAAAAAATCCTTTAAAAAATCCTTTAAAAAATCCTTTAAAAAGTCCTTTAAAAAGTCCTTTAAAAAATCCTTTAAAAAATCCTTTAAAAAATCCTTTAAAAAATCCTTTAAAAAATCCTTTAAAAAATCCTTTAAAAAATCCTTTAAAAAATCCTTTAAAAAATCCTTTAAAAAATCCTTTAAAAAATCCTTTAAAAAATCCTTTAAAAAATCCTTTAAAAAATCCTTTAAAAAATCCTTTAAAAAATCCTTTAAAAAATCCTTTAAAAAATCCTTTAAAAAATCCTTTAAAAAATCCTTTAAAAAATCCTTTAAAAAATCCTTTAAAAAATCCTTTAAAAAATCCTTTAAAAAATCCTTTAAAAAATCCTTTAAAAAATCCTTTAAAAAATCCTTTAAAAAATCCTTTAAAAAATCCTTTAAAAAATCCTTTAAAAAATCCTTTAAAAAATCCTTTAAAAAATCCTTTAAAAAATCCTTTAAAAAATCCTTTAAAAAATCCTTTAAAAAATCCTTTAAAAAATCCTTTAAAAAATCCTTTAAAAAATCCTTTAAAAAATCCTTTAAAAAATCCTTTAAAAAATCCTTTAAAAAATCCTTTAAAAAATCCTTTAAAAAATCCTTTGAAATATGGAGAAATTAAGTCAACTTCACTATGGCAACAAAATAAAGGAGTGGGCCGTATTACCCACCCACGAGTGGTCCAATGAAAATAAGGGAAGCTCGGGGAATCTTTTTCTCATCAGGAGCATGGATTTAACACCTTAAAACCCTCACCGTTATGGAAACAAGTAGGCAAACGAAATTTTACATATCTTCAAATGAATATATTCGCATCAACACGCACTAGTCCATGTTAGCTCGTCGACCGGTATTCACCAATTTTTTCCTTACGTACAAAATTCGACGCTCGTTGTCTGTTGTGAACTGAATGATAATCAGTTGCAAACCATACGCGTGAAAAATTCAAGGTTCCGTACTCGAAAGACGCGCGTCCGCGCGTCCCCGCGAGATTGATCCTTGTTTTAGCTCGGACTATTCGACGAATCGGTGCAGAATTCATGACGTTCGTCGTGCTGCATTAAAACTGAAATGTATACAGCAAACACGTATACATATATATTTACCTTGGACCTTTACTAGTGTGTACGTTTGTAGCTACATGTGTTACCGCCGTCGGTAAAATCATTCGAGCCGATCCGCATGCCGAGCACGCAAGGTCACAAACGATCTACGAGAGTTCAAGTACTTCCTGGGGATTTCCGCAACCTGTTCCCATATCGTGTATCGCGTGGAGCCCCGTCCAACCGTCGCCCCGAAGAATCATCATTGTGTAGCACGGCAACAGGATATTATGTAGGATATAATGAAGGTGCAATATAATTTATTTTTTCCACTGACGCCGATGCAGCGACGATAAATCATTGGATAAAAAGTAGAGCCCGAAGAATGCGCATATCGCGCTCGGTGCTTCGGTTCAATTGATCGACACGATCGATACGATCGAAGAAAAACAAAACAAAAAATGAGAAAAGTATTACAGATATCGAGGGTTATCAGAGGCTTCGGGATATTGAACGATGATGCACGTAAACATAATCCCATCGTGTATGTCTGAGGACAGTCGTGTTACCGGGAAGTTATTAAATATCGTGGCAACGGGTCATCAAAGCGGCGCGAGGAGGACAAGTTTGATTCTTCGATTCAGCGCCTTTTCTGTATCAGAGTCACGCCAGATATTTTATTTTATTTTTAAATATCCGAGACGGAGAAATCTCGGAGATGCGAATTCGAATCGTAAGAACACTGACTTTTATTTAATGGGCGTTGATTCAGCATTGACCTTGGAAGATGCGTTCGGTCTTCCAAACGAACTTGACACGCGAGATTACGTGATATTTTTTTAGATACGAGCGCGCGGAAATTATATTTAAAAAATTGGGTATGCAATTCAGGGATTGAAAGTGTTGCCTGAATTTATTCAGATTTTTATCACTCGAGACCGTCGCGCGGGATTCGTTTTCGCAATCGTGAAGAATTTCCAATTCGTCAGATTCATGTCAAAGGATTAAAATGTATGTGTGATGTGCTATTGTGTGCAATTACGTCATTAGAATAGCCGAAGACCGTGTAAACTAAGAGTTTTCAGTATCGAAATGACCACAACGTTTTAGTAAAATAATTAAAAAATTTATATTAAAAAAAGAAACATTGCAGCCCGGTAAATAGATATTTTTATAAAACTTCATTTTCGGATATCCCTGCGGGGTGTTCAAAATTCAATCGCTCTTAAAAACTTTAAACAAAAGCAAACAATCGTTTGCAATTAATGAAGCAAAAAAGTTGAAAATGCAAAGTTGCATATCGCTTCCTTATGAAAGGTGACAATTGAAATTTCAATAATCGCAAAGGTTCTTCTATGAGAGAACATTTTCGGTATCCTGTTTTCTGTGTATTGGCTTCCTCATGGAGGAAGATTCGCGAATAAAGGAACATTATGAGAAAGCGATATAAAAATTTCAATTTTTATGAGAAAGCGATATGAAAATTTAAATTTTTATGAGGAAGTAATATGAAAATTGAAACTTTCTACTTTTTTCATCGTCAACGTGTCGTATTTAACTTTTCTGCAAAACGGCTGGCCGAGTCAGGTTGAGGGCGAAAAAATATACCAATGTTGCGCTTCATTTTGGCGAATCTGTACTCGGCGCGAAAAAATACATGGAATTTCACACTCCTGAATTTCTTTTTAACTATATCTATTTTGGCACGAATCCAAATAATACCTCTTTATCTAGCTTTGGCAACCCTTTCATATCCATCATCTGGTGTATTTCTTGCTGTAGAACATTACAGGCACCTGGGTTTTTCCGCGATGCCATCGGGAAGCAAAGACATTGTTTGAAAATACGCGAAATCCCTCATTTTTACAATATTGACTATAAAAATTTCCGATAAACTTTTTTCGTCAATCGTCGCTCCGGAACTGTATTTAATGTATTTTTCCACTCTGATCACGAACCAACCACTTATTCATTTTTACAACACTTTTATTAGCAAATAAAACACATTTTTAAAATTTAAAAATAATAAAGTGGATCCAAGCTTGATACGCTTAAAATTATTTTTATTTTGCTACCGATGGACCCTTGAGCAGCATTCTAAGCACCGTTCGGGCTCGTTCCCTTCCGAAACTTTAAGGTTTATATTTTTGTATATCTTCTGCAGGACCTCAAGAATATACGGTAAACCAGCCAATGAATGGACAGGGCCAATGAATGGACACTTTCCATAAGAGCACGTGCATAAAAAACGTCCATTCATTGACGTTTTCGTCTGCTCAACTGTCCCTTCATTGGCCGGTTTACCCTACCCTGTGATGAGAAAAGTGGTTCGAAGCTTCCTTCGCAAACACTGGTTTTTGTCACTTCACGTTCCCCTCCAAAATGTTGGGTTTTTCTGCACTTCCTATATACCTGCATGTGTGAGAAGTCGATCTTATAACGATAAAAGTGGTCTCGAAGTTTTGGTCACCGAACGTTCCATACCCCAACCACATAAAAACAACTACACATTTTTTAATGAAATCTTTATGAAACATTGACTATTAACCACACATTTTGTGTGTGAAATTTCAGCTCGATCGATCGAAGCACTCTCGAGTTATAGCGGGTTAATTTGTCGCCTCTGATTTATTCATACACGCACGCACGCGAGCGCCCGCGTGCGCATACATAGATTCGAACATTCTTTTCTAAATATTGTTTTCATTAAAATCTCCACTTTAATGAAATCAATTTTCATTAAAATCTCGAAATCTTTTTTTCATCAACACAAAACTTCCTCCATGAGGAAGCAAAAGAGCGTAAATAAGGAAAGAAATCACGATTGATCGTAAATTTTCTTATGAAAATGAGTGAGACGGAAAAAAGAAATTGGCCTTAAAACACGATGGTAAAGGTTTTGAAAACCTATTTGATATGATGAAAATAACGCCTTTTTAACCAATACACATATCTCAAATTTGAAATTTTCTTGACCCACTCCTGACCCAAGCGCCCGACGTATACGAGTGTGAAAAGATGGGCGGCCGGGTGGGGGGGGGGGGGGGGGGGGGGGGGCATGCGGTAATACGTGAGACGTAAGTGAAAGGCGTAATTCGCCGAGTTTGCATAACACCCGGGCAGTGTCGCGGAGTTGGAAGAGGGGCACGATAATAAGATTGCTAATCAGTTATCAGTTATCAATGAAGCGAAAAATAAATTTCGTAAAGCTCAAATTCCAATCAAGTCCAAAGTCGACATTACAATACTTTAAATGTGTTATCCGAAACTATATGTTCCGCCACTCGACGATGTGAAAGGGAGAAAAACAAACACCCACTCACACACAGACACAATTTAAAATCAAGTGTGTTCCGAAGCGATACTCGCGAATCATACGTACGATTAATGCGCACGATGCCGCATTGGAATCGCGGGGTCATTCGGGTCGGAATATCAACGACTGATAGCTTCATGTTCCTCGACAGACTTTCCAAACAGAAAGACTTTCGATCGTCTTTCGACTAACGAGAAGTCTTTCCAATGTTTTCACGAAATACGAATATATAAAAATTAAAATTAAAAAAATGTTCAAAGTAATATTTTTTTAAAGTCAGTTAATTTAAACAAAAAAGTAACTAACATAAAAAATGTAATTTAAATACAAAAAAAATGTAATCAAAATCCAAAAAAAATGTAATCAAAATCCAAAAAAAATTTCATTAAAATACAAAAAAAATTTCATTAAAATACAAAAAAAAATATACTTAAAATATATTTTTGGTAATTAAAATTGAAAGAATGAAATTGCACTTCCTCTGCCACTAGTGCAGAGACGTAAAAGTCAATGTATCGTCGCGAGGCTAATTCACGGCCACCCTCGTTTAAAAATGCCAAGTCCGTCATCGACCCGCGGTTCGTCACTTCGCTCGAACGTCTTCCGTACAGCCTTATTCAGAACCGGAAGTACACGTGTTCGATAAAATCTAACGCGCGGGACAAGGCCGCGGAAAACCGTCGTCGAGTGAGGCCGCGGTTGCGCGATTATTTTAAACGTTTCCTTCAATCCCTCGTAAAGGCGTTCCGAAGTGCCGCACGCAAATTTTATATCCATCCTCGTCCGGCACGTAAATCCGGGCGAACCGAACGAACGAAGCCTGGGTCGATTCCGGCATTGAAAAACTGTGCATGAAGTTTTTCTGCGTGTGTCACTCCTATCTGTGCAGCGTTCGTAGTCGACGGCTTAGTTAAGTTTATTCAATATTAAAATGTATGAAGGAAAGCAATAAATAAAGCGGTGTTCCGATATCGAGCTACGAATGTTTCTTAGGACGTGTCCGTTTGGTGGACAAATGTTGCGCGGTTGGAAAGTCGGAAAGGAAGCGAGGAAAATCACGCATTAATTATGCAGAGTTTACACAGTCATTCTTATCGCAAAAATTATAACCGTTCCTCGCTTCAATAAAATTATAATAATAAAAAAATGATAAGACTGAAAAAAATACGATAATGAATGAATGTGACATGATATGATATGATAATACGATGATGAATATGGATATGAATACAAATACGATATAATATGACACGATAATGTAAAAAAATGAAAATAATAAATTAATAGAAACCGGTGATAATTTTCTGAGTTTTAATTCATTCGCAGCCGGATATGGGCGAACTTTTCCTGCTCAATGAAATCCGACATCCTTCATAGTGCATCCACTAACGCATCCCGTCTGCCCGATCGATCATCGATCGCACTTATCGCCGTTACATTTTTTCAATAAATTCATACACTTGCACGAGTACCAACGTCATTGCGTTTTCTTTTCTGTTTTTTTTTCGCAACGTCATCGGTTTCATGAAATTCATTCGGAATGTCCCACGTCAGGCAATCGTAAATAAACATCTGATAAATTGTTATTGAAGAAGGAATAAATAAATTATGACAGTCCTCGCACAATTGTATCGTGCGGAAACGTTCGTAGACTAAACAATTCACGATCGAAGACACGCGTTCATCTTTGTCCCAATTTTCCAAATGTATTTTTGACAAATTTATAAATTTCGTTAAAATCTTGTTTCCCTTTCGTTTATCGGAAATTCTGTCGATTAAATGCAATTTCCCGTGCTGATGCAAATGGAAAAATAGATTTCCTCGATGTGCAGTGCAGCAAGCGCGAAACAAAAAAAAATACTGTCAGGCATATTAAACGCTACGACAGCATCGATTGAACACTTATTGATATCCCATTTTACAAACTTTTATAGTAAATCTGCGGTAAAAATTGTATTTAAAAAAATTAATTTTTATTATCACTAATGACCGATGTTGTCCAGTTGAACAGTCGTTGCAAACAATACGGCGGCCTGTACTGAAAACCCATCGAGTACCGAGCCTTTGTGCGGATACACGATCTTTCCCACTAGAAGCGAAAGGGTTAAGTCAAAAACAGTTTTAAAAAAGTAGAAAATTAGAAACTCCTCAAATATATTGTCAAGAGTTTCAATGCATTTAATGTATCAAGTGAGATACTAAGAGCAAGACCAGGCGATGTAAGTGTGATCCTAAAAAATCTATTAGTCCGGAATAACCGGCTGCACGGCGAAAAAGAAAATTTGTTGGTTGAGCAAAAATTGCGTTACCGTAACTAATTTATCTACTCAATATAGGAAAAACGAACAATTTTGATGCGGCAGCAAATGTATATATTTATGCCGCAACAATAAATTATTAGATCATCTCATTTTTGTTACAATCACAAAACCGTTTTTCTCCTTTTGTGAATCTGCAATCCACAGCAATATTACTACCGCGCAACATCACCGAGGCGAACTAAGGTGCTCGATTTTTCCAGAGAAAATACCGTCTATTTTTCCCCGACATACCCATTCGGAAATACACCTCTAATACACATCGATAACTACACAAGAACATTAGGCTAAAAAAATCGCTTAAACAGCTCCAATTGTTCGGGTCATTTAACTCGATTTCGATCGCTCATTGCAACGCGAGCGCGTCAATGCTCTCGGTAGTTATTTGCAATTTCTTCCGGTAGTGTCTATTAT
Source organism: Exephanes ischioxanthus (assembly GCA_958510785.1). Classification (NCBI taxonomy): domain Eukaryota; kingdom Metazoa; phylum Arthropoda; class Insecta; order Hymenoptera; family Ichneumonidae; genus Exephanes; species Exephanes ischioxanthus. The sequence goes on along the minus strand of OY294018.1, from coordinate 12,791,244 downwards.
CTTCAAGGACTCCTCGTTTCTCGTCTTTACTGTTATCCCACCGTATTTTTCCAATGCAATCCCCTTCCCCCCCCCCCCCTAGTCCCGTTGTTGTAGGTCTTTCTCGATCCGTACACTGAGAGAAGGATCTGATAGAAATTACCATAAATCTGGTAAAAACCGACAGAGCTTTCAGATGTCGGGAATATGGGAACTGCATCGACATCCTGGCAAACATTCGTATTAAACTTAACACATTCTGCTAGAAAATATGGTAATTTTCCATACCGCACATATTACCCGAATATCTCGTAATTTTTCCTAGAATACGCGTTATTCTTACTAGGAAATATATCAATCGGTGGCGTCACGATCGAGAACGGTTTGTTCGTGAGGCCTACTTGTGGAAAAAAAATGCTTGAACCTGTGTACTAACAATTATATAAAACTGCATGAAAAATAATATGGATGTTGATTAAAAAATAAAACCCAGTATGGAAATTTCGTAAAAGGTTTGGGTGTTGGTCCCCAGAGTGGTCGATCGTAAAACCGTTTGTACGTCATACCGGCATATTGTGTCGATCAATTTTTTTTTATGTATAGATACATCAATAGATTTGATCGACGAAATTCTCAGTTTTATCCACAAAATTCTTACGCAGATACAAACAATTTTGTCAACGCGCCTTCTAGGAAAAAAATTAGCATATGGGGTGGATAAAAATTTATGACCCTGAAGATATCTGCATGACATCAAATTTCATCTTTGGCAAGTCTCTATCAATCCACGGCTTTAGGGAGAAAAAAAATATTGTTCACTTGTAGAATTTTATTCTTCAAGTGAGCTTCCCCAAGCATAGTTTGTGCGATGAAAAATGCAGCCGTTATAACATGATAAGATTTGATCTGATGCAGAAATCTTGAGGGTCATAAAAATTTCTGTAAAAATTTCCCTGGGAAAATTGTACGTATCGAAATTTACCATTCGACTTGGTAGTTTTTCCGAGATCGTTCTTTCGGTCTATCAATGAATATTAAAACGAGTGCAACATTGGTGGCAATCCAGTCACGCGGTTTGAAACGAACTCTGCAATTGCAATCTAATTTTTTAGTTTTTAATCTCCGAGACGGCAAATACAATTTGAATCCCAACGACATTGACTTTTACGAAATGAACGTCGATGCAGCATTGAACCTGGAAGATGCGTTTGGCTTTTCAGGCGAACTTGACACGCTAGCTTAAGCGATTTTTATTTTTAGACACGAGCTCGCGGAAATGTATGTAAAAAATTGGGGATGCACCTCCGCACACTGCCCCTCGGTTTGTAGGCCTTTCTCGACCCGCATCAATGAATATGAAAAAGAACGCAGCATTGGCGGATTGATACGAACTCTGCATTTGTAATCTACATTGATGACAATGGTTAAAGAACATATTGCACTTGAATTTAGATTTTTTCCAACAAACGTAAGTCCAAATGACCTTGAATTTAATCGCAGCTGACTATACACGTCTGCCAGTCATTGACATGTTAATTGTCCCGTGTTTGACATTCGTTAGCCGTCAGCGGATTTCATTGTCCCGAAGCATCTGATTCCCTGATCAATTTTTTTTCGTTAATTTTAAATGGACGGACTTTTTTTTTTGTTTAATTTTAAATTAATGGAATTGTTGTTTTAGTTGAATTTTTAATGGACGTAATGTGTTTCTTAGTTAAATGTTAAATGGACATAATTTTTTTTGTTCAATTTTTAATGAACGTGATTTTATTTTTTATGACCCAAAATGAAATTTCAATATTAAATTTACATTTTTTTTCCCCCGTTAATTTTTTACTTCCGCTGCATGCCTTCGCCCAATGGTACGTGGAGCTGAATTGGTCGACCACCGATGTTCAAGCAGATTCATCCTATACAGGAACGACTCCCGTTCCTCATTCCCGATATGGTATGTCTGATTTCCTCGCGTGAAACTTGATTTTCCAGCTTGTGCGAATTCGATTATCCTATTTGGCTTTAAACACGCGCAACAGAAGCGTCGCATACCGACTGCGGAATGCAGTTCGAATCGTATATCTATTGTAATACGAAGAATCACCGTGTTTGTGTGTGTGTGTCTGTGCATGTCCATGATCAACATAAATAGCCGATATGAATAGCGAATTTTAGCGAGGATACCCTTGAGATTTTCCATTGAAATAAACGGTGAAATAATCCCTCGAAATATCCCCAATTACATCGGGACAATCCATTTTTTTTTTTAATCCATCAAGATTAACATTGCGTAACCATAATGAAGTATCTTGTGTACTTGTTAATAAAAATGTATACATAATATTTATAATTTTAATACATATTAATATATATATATATTTTATTTATAAATGAATAAAATGTACGTGTAAAATAAAATCGATACACTTTTTTTATGTAGGGAATTTTTTTTCACATTTTTAGATTCGAGGCTAATTTTATGAAATGTTGAGTTTTTTGAAAAATTACAAACAAATCTATACTTCGAGTAAACGTGGAGGTATTGAGCTCAAATTTGGAAGATTAAATTCGGAAAAAATTGATCGTCGTTTAAATTTCATCAAACTTTGAAATTTGTCAATTTTTCGAATAGTTTGATTTGTTACACAAGCATAGCGCGCACCCATGAAAATCATTTCTTTAATTCAATAAAATTTGTTTCATTTGCTTTTCTACAGACCTACTTGGTAGCAAATGAATTTTATTTTATTTCAATTCAATTTAATTATGTAGTTAAAAAATAACCTAATAATTAGCTAGTCATTATTTTATATTATTTAATTCTATTTAAACAAATTCATTTGAATGGATCTAATAGTTTCTACCAGTATGCAGACCGTTCCAACATTGACACATCGACATTGATTTTTTTTTAAATGTCCCTCGACGACTATCATATAACCGTCATATAAGCCGTAAGAGGATTGTTACATTATCGATAATCGTCGTCGAAGGTCTAGGGGATAAAAGTCTGAAGCATAGATGCTAGAAACTATATAGGAACAATATAATCGTTGCGTTTATCCGCGTCCAATCTATGAATCAACATTCCATCGGAACAGCTGGGTGATCGCATCTGTTGGATTCCCGCGAGTCATGTTAAAATTCACGCTCACGGATCGTCATCGCCGCTAACTATATTATTACTCCGGAATATCCTGTAATAATGCCGGAAGCTTGTAATCGTCCTGCGAATAACGTATGACAATTAAAACAAATTAATATATACAAGTATGTATACATACTAGCGGTTATGGTGGCTCACGCGTTTCAGCTCTCGCGCTCTCAGTATCCGTGCGAGTATGCGCGAGTATGCGCGAGTATGCGCGAGTATGCGCGAGTATGCGCGAGTATGCGCGAGTATGCGCGAGTATGCGCGAGTATGCGCGAGTATGCGCGAGTATGCGCGAGTATGCGCGAGTATGCGCGAGTATGCGCGAGTATGCGCGAGTATGCGCGAGTATGCGCGAGTATGCGCGAGTATGCGCGAGTATGCGCGAGTATGCGCGACTATGCGCGACTATGCGCGAGTATGCGCGAGTATGCGCGAGTATCTGTGAGTATCTGTGGGTATCTGTGGGTATCTGTAAGTATCTATAAGTATCTATAAGTATCTGTAAGTATCTGTGGGTATTTGTGGGTATTTGTGGGTATTTGTGAGTATCTATGAATGTTTTTGCAAGTATCTGTGGGTACCTGTGGGTACCTGCGAGTATCTGTGCAAGTGTCCGTGCAAGTGTCCGCGCAAGTGTCCGTGCAAGTGTCCGCGCAAGTGTCCGTGCAAGTGTCCGTGCAAGTGTCCGTGCAAGTGTTCGTGCAAGTGTCCGTGCAAGTGTCCGCGCAAGTGTCCGCGCAAGTGTCCGCGCAAGTGTCCGCGCAAGTGTCCGCGCAAGTGTCCGTGCAAGTGCCCGTGCAAGTGTCCGTGTAAGTGTCCGTGCAAGTGTCCGTGCAAGTGTCCGTGCAAGTGTCCGTGCAAGTGTCCGTGCAAGTGTCCGTGCAAGTGTCCGTGCAAGTGACCGTGCGAGTGTCCGTGCAAGTTTCTGTGCAAGTGCCTGTGGCTACCTATGAGTATTTGTGAGAATCTAAGAATATCTGTGGGTATCCGTGAATATCTGTGGGTATCTATGAATATCTGTGGGTATCCGTGAATATCTGTGAGTATCTGTGGATATATGTGAATATCTACGAGTATCTGTGTGAGTGTCCAATAGACACGAACTTTATTATTATATAGATATATACATACATACGTACTCCCAAGAATCAAAAAGGCGTATACCACACCATTGAAGTGCAATACTACGTGACGTACGCCCTTTTGTTTCTCGTCACTTTGCACATGTACGAATATGTATACATTGAGTCCAGTGACAAAAACAACATTAACCTCGTTTTCGCCTTTTTTTTTTCATAACGACCTTGGGCGCGCCAACTTCCGCACCTATGACCGTGCCACCGGTCGTCGGATCTCGGGTATTCTCCGACAGATCGTTGATAAACAAGTGTCACAAGTTTTCTATGTCGTATTGTTGTAATCGCAGTGATCGTGCAATGCCAAGGCCGCGTAATCTATCAAGTCACTTAATCCGTGTGGCCATCGTCCACCCACTTTCCACTTCCCGCGATTACCCGACAGGTTGACCGCGGCGAGTGTATTGCAAATTTAATGGTTTTCCGCATCACGCTGCAGGAATAATAAAAACATTGGAGAGAAAAGTTTGATTCTTTACGGATTAAATTTTGTCGACCTTACGCTGTGCCAAATTAATTGATTAATTAATGTACTAATTCGCTACACCGGCCAGACCACCGGAAACGGAATTGTTCGAGAAGAAAACGCATTATCTCGGAAAATTTGCATTCGCGGAAAATTTCCACTTATTATGAATAACAAGATGTACTCGTCAGATGAAATTATGTTTATATCTTGAGGTGTTTAAATATTCATGGAGATGTTTTGTTTTTAATTTCGTGATCTTTCTTCGTGTCGCGTTCTCGCGCGACGCAGAGAGAGACGAGGGAAACTTTTATCACTAGTACAGATATTAGTACGGGCTGCTTTCTTTCCCGCGTTAACTTTTCGTGGAGCAGGCACGGATGAGCTGGCTGCACAAATGAGAAATAACATTACGAAGTAAAGAAACAAAATTCCTTTGAGAAATAAAAAACGTTACAAATTTTTATGAATCTTATCGATGTTGTGTTTTTAATTTTATGACCTTTCTTTGTGTCGCGTTCTGCCGGGACGCTGAGAGAGGCGAGGAAATCTTTTATCACTGGTACGGATATTACGAGCTATGGTCTATCCTAGGCTAACTTTGTTAGCACTATCGCTGCAGAGATGGGAAACAACTTTTTGAAGCGAAAAATAAATAAAAAAATGTGTTCTTTGACATCTTTTTTGAGAAACAAAAAGAAGACAAAAACTTTTAGGAATTTTATCAATCTCCTGAGGATATCATAAAGAAGGTGACATAAAAGCCTTTAAAAAAACCCAGATATTTTAATATAAAAAATTGTTTTTTAACTCGTTAATTCCCAATATACGATATCTGGCGCGTCGGTAAAACAACTAATTTTAAAAACGTCTTCTCCAAACCTAATGCAATCATTTCGAAACAAATGTGACGATAGTAGAGTAAAACAAAAAAAAAACTTCTACTGACGTAATTTCATATTTTTCATTTTTTTTTCATTAAGCGTAAAGATTGAAAAAATGAATTCTTCAAATGTCAAGTTTGCCAACGTTTTATTCGCAATTTTATTCACCATAACAAAGTTGCAAAAATCCATTCGATGTTTTTTTCCCATGCATTAACAACTTCAAAAAGGATTCAAAAAAGCTTATCTCAAAAACGACCTGTCGGTACGTGAATTTTAAAAAATGTAATTAAATCAATCGATCTTTCCGGCATCAAGTGACGGAACCAGTTGAGCCCGTTTCATAATAATCTCCGACGAGCCCCGGAGAGTTCGTTAAATCGAATTACCGTCGATCCACTGTACCGTGAGTTTGTATTCGTCTGTTGTTATTATTGCGTCAGGAATTCCATCGTCCAACGTCATTTAATATACGAACGGTGCGAATCTTTTTGAACAAGTTTTCCCGCATCGCAGTACGCGCTGATGGATGAAAAAAAAAAAGTCTCGATAACCCGGCGAGAGTATGCGAATCGTGAATCGTTCGAGCAGCGCGCGTTGTACGTATTCAAACGTACGGTTTAATCTCCGTCTGTTTTGTATTTTTCCACGCCACTCTGTGGGTTGAGCTGCGTGTGGGCTCGCCGATGTACACGCGTACGCACTCCGTACGTGCCTCCAGTTTCGATTGAAGTTTTCCGATAATTACGGAATACGAGAGACAAAGAGATAAGGGGGGGGGGGGGGGGGGGGTAGTGCGGTAGATGATAGGACACCAATATTACCTTCCAACTTCAAACACCAGCGGCATCGCTTACACAACTTGCCCGACACGTCTATCGAAATTTCAATGCGAGACCGAGACTGTTATCGATCTTATCGTGGATCAAAAAACATGTGCGAGAAAAATTTGGTGATTCACGTTAAGAAGGGTCGAGGTAGCTCAAAGTTCTCTTATCCCAATTTCATATGTACACGACCGTGGGTCGAGTATGTGTTTGTGAGATAAAGGTCGTCGGTGGCAAAAGAATTTTTATTTTATTTTTTTAATTTCTACGACCATTTTTAATTGATAATGTTTGGGAGGGATTGTGAGATGAGAGGTGGTCAGATTTTACACTCGTACCCGTTTTCAATGTTTTCTTTTTGTAACATTATTTTTGAATTTTGAATGCATGCGGTACGGATTTGTGAAAAAAAGTTTGTTGCTGGCAAACGAATTTTTATTTTATTTTTAATATCTACGACCATTTTCCATTGATAATGTTTGCGAGGGTTTCTGAAATAAGCGGTGGTCGGATTTGACACTTATGCCTGTTTCCGATGTTTTCTTTTTTTAAACATTATTTTTGAACTTTGAATGCATGCTGTACGTATTTGTGAAAAAAAGTTAGTTGCTGGCAAACGAATTTTTATTTCATTTTTAATATCTACGACCATTTTCCATTGATAATGTTTGGGAGAATTTCTGAAATAAGCGGTGGTCGGAATTGACACTCGTACCTGTTTACAACTTTTTTTTTCCTAACATTGTGTTTGAATTTTTAATGAATGCGATATATCTATATGAGAAGAAAATGAAATTTACTGTTGGGACACAACTTCATTTGCGAACCGGACTTTTCTTTCTATGACAATTGAATTTCAATCGCTGATTGAATTTTCTTTTTTCCCATATCTTCACGAGCATTTTCAATTGTTATCATTTGGCAGTAATTCTAAAAGAACAACTGATCGGTTTTAATACTCGTCTTCATTTTTTATTTCTTTTTTCATTGAAACATTGTTTTTGCATTTTTTGTTTAATTCAAAAATTGAATTTAATTTTTATTAAATTAATTTTTTTTTTGTAATTTAAAAAAAGTCATTTTTTTCAATCTGTCTTAAGGACATATCTAGTTTGTGAGTGAGGGGGTTAGACGGCGCACGCCAGTCGCGGTATTACGTCGAATTACGAAGCATTAATTCGAGGGTCTCTCGTTGTCCGAGCAAGTGCATTCCAGGGAGGCGCGGACCGATTCGCAAACAATAAAAACACTCCCCGTTTTATGCGAGGAATGACGACGGACGTGCCCCTCTTCGTCGGTCAGCAATGAGCCAGTCGATATTCCGGCGGCACGAGCGAGACGCTGACGTTCGAGAGCTTAGTCGAAATCGATCAGCCCGCAAGATTGTTCGCGGGAGAAAAGGGACGAAGCGGGCACTTGTTGAGAACGAGAAAACAAAATAATTCCCGCAACATCGATTGTGCACCTGTCGTGGTACTCGACGTCGAACTTCGAGACGGCGGCGATTGCGAGATAAATCGGAGAAATCGTTTTCTTCGGATAACGCGATTTGCCGATCTTATCACGGCGCGAAGCAGCGATAAGGCAAAAGAACGGGAGCGACGGAACGAAGAGGAGAAAAATATTTTTTGAAAAACGGCTTCCTAAAGGAATTCCATCGCGTCGCTGAGCCACCGAAAAATTGGATTTCTCCGACTCTATCGACTTGAGGTATGATCAATGTTCATTCTTAAAATTTAAAGAAATGTATCGATAAGCGTTTAGGCCATTTCAGAAGATATAAGATGCATTGAAATTAGAGAAACACTGTTAAAAAAGAAATTGCAAATTTAATGCAACGAACTGGAATTTTTTATGCAAATATTAGTACATTAAAACTAATGTACTATTTTTATTAAAAAATTAATGGATTTTACAGTGAAATTAAAGCAAATTATTAAATCGAAAGTACTTTTATAGTAAAATTGAAGTAAACTATTTCCAAAGTTTTTATTATGTCATACGTTAATTTTTCATCACAATTGTGCATGAAATTTAATATACCAGTTTATGCATAAAAACTTTCAGTATCGGTACATTAAATTTCATGCGCTTTTTTTTCAGTGAAACTTGATCACCCGGGAAAAAGGGGTGAATCTGACCTGCTGTATATATCATTGATTTATGTTTTGATCGGGCCATGTTCACCAATTCTGCTCTAAGTATAATGAAAGTCTAATTCGTAGAAAGTAACGAATATGAAGAAAAAAATTCAAGAAATTAAAGAAAGCTGATTTTTTTCAAAACGAAAAAAAAAAGTTTGGAGGAGAAATTTGGAAAAATGTACGGGCGAAGCTACCGAATAACTGAACGCGATGTGGAAATTGCATACCGCTTAAAGACCCCAAATTGTGTGCCGAACTTAAAGTCTTTTCATTGGTAATGTCGAATATCTTTCTCGACAAACATACCCGTTAGCGAGCCACTCAGATATCGATTTTTTTATTGTTGTGAATCAAGCAATTCACTTGAACGTATCTTGTTCCGCAAAAAAAAAAAAAAAAAAAAAAAAAAATCGAATCTTATCAAAGTTCTTCGGCAACGTATAGCACCTTATATGTGTATTCTTGAGTTTTTTTTCATGATTCTTCCCACTGGTCAATTCTTGGAACACAATGTGAAGCGCTCACCTTTCCTCTTTTTCCATCGTTTATATATATTTATTTTTCTGATTTAACGTCGAATATCAAAATAAGTTTTCAACTTATATATCGACAACCGCTAATCGAAACAACGTAACTTACGACAGTAATCAGAAAGCCCGTATCTTATGGCGGACTCCTACGACGATATGGGTTTTCTAATTGCAACCGTGAGTCAGGCCGTTTCCATTAAGGACAATCGATATTGCTTCAGAAATTAATTGACGGTGCAATTAATATCCAGTTAATGACAACATTCGTAGAAATAACTTTGTTCGTATCGGGCTCGCGTATGAACAAAATAGCGCGTTTAATTGAAGATAAAAAATGTTTAAGAATCGAACAAAGTTTCTTCGGCTGCAGAAAGCCCCAAGTTATTCGATGATAAAAGCCAATCGACGCATTTGTACGCATGCGCAATATTTTTCCCGCACGCCATCCGAAAAAGTGCCATTCTGCGCACACTTCGCAGGAACGGAAAGCGGGATTTTACGTGCATGCGTTAGACAATAGTATATTTCGATACTAGTGCGATAAAACTTTTTCTGACGAGTGTAAGTTTGCAGCACGAATCGAAGGCGATTGTTGCAATCACACGAGTTCATAAAACGTTTTTCGCACGAGTAACGAATAAAATTTTATTTCACGAGGTGTGAAAATGGGGGTTTTCGCAAAACAGCAATTTTCCCACAGAGTGAAATAAACAATTTTTAAGAATCGAACAGTTTCTTCGGCTACAGCAAACCCTAAGGGTCATTCGACGATAAAACCCAATTGGCTAATATTGTCAGGGCTCGCAGAGCCGATCATTTTTGAGATCAAAATTTCTTTACGACTCATCGACAATAAAATGGCAATAAAAAATTGCTGTTATAATGCTCGCACAAGTTCCCATTCAATAAATTTGTAAAAAAAAAGTAGCGAACAACATCAAGAATTAATGTCTGTTCGATGTAAGGCAACGAGACATATATTTTACGGGGCGACTGTTATTACTTTGAGCGACACCAAATGAGTCCCAATTCGCTTTCAGCCGAAACATTACCCATCTCCGAGAATGTAAGGAAGTCGATTCATCACATTGCCTTAAGGTAGTCCTTCGAATAGTGTTCACTTCGCATAAGTTTCAGAGAAATGAAAGGGAATTGCGAACACTTCTCGATGGTATAAAGATCTGAAAAAAAATCAAGTGTATTAGAGATGCTGAAAAGATTAATTTTGCATCACAATAATTCCAAAATGTTATTAACAAATTAATGAAAAATAAAACTGTTCAACAAATCTTCCGGAAACATAACTTTTTTTTTTCATGAAAATGATTCGTCCATTTTTCTGAACACGTATGAATTTTTTCAGATTTTTAAATTCACTCTGAATTTTGTGACTGTCTACACGTTTGAACCATATTAAAAAAAATATTCAGACAGAATTTAAAAATCTAAAAAGATTACTACGTATTCAGAAAAGTGAACGAAGCAGTTTCATTAAAAAAATGTATGTTTCCAGGAGATTTGTTGAACAATTTTATTTTTCAGCAATTTGTCAATGACATTATGTAATTATTATTATGCAAAATTAATCTTTCCAGTATCTTTAAAACACTTGATTTTTTTCAGATTTTTATACCATCCAGAAGTGTTCGCAATTCCATCTCATTTCTCTGAAACTTACGCGAAGTGAACACTATTCGCAATGACTACCTTGAGGCAGTGAATCGCATCCATCCAGACATCAATATGCCAATTAAAAAAAAAAAAAAAAAATCCTTTCGGGCAGCACCTCGATGATTCGAACGAGGAAAAAAGGATCCCCTGGATAACAAAAAAGTTATCGACCGGAATAATTCGATTAAAATGTTTTGAAGCCTTTTCTCTGTTTGTTTTTTTTTCGACGCTTTAACGTCGCCGTATAATCAGATTGTCCGAGTGTCGAGCGTGAGTCTCGTCGATCGTACGAGAGAGCGATGGGAATACACGAGTGGAGGGACGAGTGAATTTCCTCGATCTCGAATCTCGAGAGATCTCTCTCCTTTGGCGCTGCCGGGATTGACCGAGTTAAATCCCGATCGGCGGCCAGAGGCGATAACGCGATGTACCAGAATTGCACGACCGGTCATCATTCGCTTCCCTCGTTATCGAAAGACTCAACGATGATATCCGAGTTCGATATCTCCGGTACGAGTAGGAGAAGCCGATCGGAGCATGTACACTCAGCCGGGGCCACTCTCGGTGTAGTAGGTCCGGATTCCCCTACGTTATCCTCCCCGCCTCTACTCGAACGTACTCACTGTGTAATAACGCCGGTAGTGGGAGAATTCGCTCCGGATTTAAAAGCCTCGGAGTCGCTGAAGTAAGTGCCAGTTTCTTTACCCTGTCAAAGTGCGCTCATCAGTAAAAATCGTTTACGGAAGCCGAAGAGAGGACGAGGAGCTTAAACCAAAAAAATTACTCTCATACGTTCTGTGTAGGTGTTGTTGTTTTTGTTTTTCGTTAACTTCATTAAAGATTTACGTCAAGCGAAAGTGTCGAGCTCATAATCGTCGATGTCTTCGCCATCGTCCTTCGACTCGATCATTGCTTCCTCGATGGTGATCCGCTAATAACGTGCGGATTAAGTATTAAGGGGGTGACCGGCGATTTTTGTTGTGAAATCGACGGATAGAGATGCGAAATAAAAAATCGGTTTTGATCAGTTATTTCTTTTTTAATCCTCATCGCGGCTGTTGAAAAAAAATCTTTTCTAACGGCCTTTCTTCCAAAGTGAACCTTCGCGCTTTGGGGTCGAACTGACCTCGGGCGCATTATTCGTGCGACTTTTTTTGGAAACGCACTTCGAAACGTTTTTTTTTTTTCGGTAGCAGATTTCTTCAATTTTGGAACCGCGTCGTTAGATTTTTGAAAAATAAAAAAAAAACAATAGTTTATTAAAAAAAAATAATAGTTTTAAAAAAAGTTTCAGTTCTACGATATTGGGATCGAAGCGACCGCTTGTTCGTCCGAAGGTTAAAAAATTTCAAGTATTGAGATACCTATTAATTAAAATATTTTAATGTTTTCTCGAAGCATTTGTACGAAATTCCAAAATAAAACAGCAATAAATTCATTTTTGGCCTTTTTTGCAATAACAATCGAAGGATTGTTGATTCTCGTTTAAATACATTTTTTTAAATTGTATCCGATTATAATGAAAAACCAGCGAATTTGGGACATTTATCATTCACCGGAAACGAACGGGTTAAAGCGATTTTCCATTTAACATTCCAACCTAAATTTTCGCCCTTTTGACTTTTTCGTCCCGTCCGTGTGATTTCCCTCGAACCCTTTAACCTTCCTACATGGTTCATCATTGTACCTTCACCCATACCTTCGGGCATTCCGGGGCCGTCGGTGCGCTACGAATATTCGATATTAATATAGCGAATCCCGCGCGATCTCTCCGTTATCACGCGATCTGCCCGTCCTCGATAGCCCGACGGCGCGCATTCCCGGGGCAGACCGTAAGGTCGACCGCGCGCGGCTTCAACGTTAATCCGGATTGAAAATCGCGATTCAGAAAAAAAAAAAAACGGTGATAAAAAATTTAGCAATTTCCGTACGAGAGAGGAGATTAGTGGGGCGCGGGAACGCGGTGTAGTGTACGATACGTGATAACGCGAGACAAACAATATAAGTCACGGTCGTTCGTTTTACGTTAAACTGCGCACTTGTGATTCGTAACATAAAATAAAAAAATGTATGCCCTTTTTTGAGACATCGAAAGATTTTTTTTATTTACATTTATTTCGTTTTATTTTCTAGACTTCTTTTGGCAAAGGTAGAATCGACGAGGCGAAAATAAAAGAAATTATTCGGGGGATGTCCGGGAAGGTAAATGGAAGTGTTTAGTGGGAACGTGTGGCGAATGTTACAGCGGACCGCGTGCCAAAACAACGATTAAGTAGGCAGTACCTACGTTTGGCCCCGATAAAGTTTTCTCGTCACCGCGACCGGATAACCACAGATGCTCTATATATACATATACATATATATATACATATAGATATATATATATATATAATTATATGTATTTACACATAGATATAGGTACGGCTCTCCCGTTCGCTCCAGATGCCCGATTTATCTGTCGCTCGTACATTTCCGACGTTACGAAGGTACACACTCCCCGGTCTGTAAAAACTCGAAAGCTCGTGCACGCCGGTGCGAGGCGAAGCGGAATTTTTTATGTGTGAACGCCTCAGAGGAATGCCGAATGGAATGCAATTAAGTCGGGACGATAATTGCAAATTTAAATATGGAAGATCAATCAGCGAGAAGTTGTTATCGCGGGTTTGCATAATAGCCGAGCGGTGGAAACTACCGAATGCTGGCTTCTCTCGGCGGTCCCATGGAACTCTGAAAAAATTTCGACGATAGCTTCAGAGATTCAATTTTTTTAGTTTTTTGGTTTTTTTTTTAAATCTAATTTTTGTTTTTTTCTGATTCGGGTCTACTGCAATACAGTGTTTTTTCACTTTGGTCGATGCGAATTCGCGGCTTCTCCTTCGCTACCTTCGGGATTTCTCTCTCGAGACCTTTTTCTGGGAAATTTTTCACGAAGACTCTCCGAAGAACTTACGAATTCATTTCGGAGAGAATAAACGTATAATCATTTTTTTTCTTCAAAATTCATGATTCGTTTTTTTTCTTCCTAATTTACTTTCATTGCAATATAGGGTATTGGGTATTGTGTGGTTACACCGATCCCCTAAGGGTTACGGGCTTCAGTCACTTCTCTCTTCCCCCTTCCTTATCCGTTGTCACCGGTTCGATTCTTGGGTCCGGAGCTTCGTCGCACCTCGTCAGGTGTCAGTAGTCTCGGACATACGGATATAGTCGTAGGTCGTACGGCCTATCTCCGGAGCTATGTCCTCGTCCGTTTTCCTTTCACCCACGGGACTTCAGTCTCGGGAATCGAACCCGTGACACTTTCCAGCCTTTCGGTTTCCCATACCGAGGCACTGGTTTCCTCTGGACCTACTTATTATAGTGGCTTCCGAACCACTTTTTCGCAGAAAAATCACCACAGAGAATTCTTGGTGCTTGCCGGGAATCGAACCCGGACCTACTGCGTGTGAGTCGCGCTCCGATCGACTCGGCCACGCTCACCCTTACTTTCATTGTAATATAGTGTTTTCGCTTTGGTCGATGTGATTTCTTAAAAGCTTATCAATGGCCGGTTTTTTTTGTATAATTTTTGCTCCAAAACGCTCCAAAAGTCTGTTCGAACTTATTTTGGACAAAATAATTATTTAGCCATTTTTTTTGTTATTAATTTTTTCGATCAGTCTCTTCGATCCCGTATAAATTATTGAAACAATTTAGTACGATGGAAAATCCACTTAAACGAACTTTCTAATTAATAAAAAAAAAAAAAACGCGATCACCAATAAAAATCAATTTAACATTCGATTGACATTGAATCGCTGAATTTCCGGTTCCGAGACACAAGCAATGTAGTGTTTTTCGCATTAGTCGATACGATGTATTGAAAGCTTGTCGATGGCCTTTTTCGTGTAACTTTTGCTCCAAAACGCTCCAAACGCCAGTTTGAACTCATTTCGAACAAAACAAATATTCAGCAATTTTTTTTTTTTTCTCGTCCCCTTCGGTTTTCTCTATTTTTTTCCCTCATTGATAAAGAGTGTCTCTTCAATCGTGTGCAAATTACTGAAAAATATTAAGTACGATGAAACATCCGCTTGACCGAACTTTCCAATTTCTTCTTCGTCTTCAAAAAAGGAAAAAGAAAAACCGCGACCTCGGACGAAAAATTAATTGAACATTCGATCGACATTGACTCGATGAATTTCCAGTTCGGCGGTGCAGGAGGAAAGATCGAAGGATTAAAAATCTACGGACGAGGATAAAAATGAGAATTTGTTTTTAATCGAATACAACCCATTTACATGGTTAATTGACAAATCGTCGACGTACAAACGAGCCGGTAAAACTGGTTCCCCGGATCATCGATTTTCAAGATCAATCGAGACTCGATGGCAGCTCGGAAACGGCATTCGTGCATACATAATTGGCCGCAACGAAATTACAGCCGATTATTGTTGGACGCGATAAATTCCTCGGGAAAACGGTTTTAAATGTTCCTGCTCGTTAGGTCGTCGCGCGATCCTCAGCGTCAGTCGAGGCATGTTTATTTCTCTTCTCTCCGTCAACGGCAATTAGGGCCCCGTCAGGCGAGACGCGTGCGTCCACATTCACCGCGAAACACCTGCACGAGACGAATATTCCTCAGAATTTCCGTATACGGTTATTAATAATTCAAGATTTTCATCGTCGAACTATTTATAAATTCATTACGAGCGCGGTCCATATAGAGGTGACGAAACAAGCGCTCTTTATCTAACCGAGTGATATCTTTAATTTCACCTCAAATAAAGTAAAGAAAACGAGAACAATGGAACATCCGACAAGGCCTCGTGAGCGAGTTTCTCAGTTACCAACATTATTTGCTTAGAGATTAAAAAATAAAAGATATGGTTTTTATTGCGCCTAATAACGACCATTTATCTTCTCCCGTGACTGTTGGAGATCCATTAATGGATTAATTTTTTTAACCAAATAATTCATAAATGTAAGCCCAACGTTAAAGGTATTGTAAACAAAATAAAAATTGAAAGATTTTCTTTTTAAAAGATCGAAAACAAGTAATAAAAAGTTTTATTTTAAATGTAGTAGATATATTTTTTTATTAAAGAAATAGTAAAAAAAATTAATGAATAATACAAAGAAAAATTTAATAAACAAGTGAAATTTTCCTTTTTAATAGAATAATAAAAGACTATTGAGACAGCGATAGAACGCAACTGTCCAGTGTATGTTACGAGTAATCGGTGAACCAGGAAACTCCCTCGCGTTTGCTCTTATGCTTTTTAATCGATCGCGTTAGGACGACGACTACGAGGACTGGGTTGACCTAGTTTGCGATCGAAAATTCTGCCGGAGTGTCTAGCACTGTTTGTTCTCACGTGACGTTCTCCAAACCACTCCTGCGGTAACCATGTTCAAACATGAGCTTCACTCGATCTCGCCACTATATACGTACTTGATACACTCCGGTACCTATACATATACAAAGTAATTACATTTTATCTTCGACTTGGGCGAAATAACCTTTCTCGGGATCTTTATAAGTAACGACTAAAAGAAGATGAACTTTTGTCGGGACGCTGGCCGCTTAAGCGTTTGTTGACCTTTTTCGTATTCTCGTACATTACAGGACGGCGATAGGCGTTTCTTGGAATTAAAAAATTAAAACGTTGAGAAACGGTCTGCCGGACGATAGTATGACGAGACCGTCAGATAAATTCAGATCGATTGGATATTTGCATCGAACACGGTGAAGTTCAACGGCTACCTTGTCGATTTAAAGGGGGGCTTGAACGATTTTGGATCGAAAAATGTGTTTTACTTAATTTTTTAAATTGGTTAAACGGAATAAATCCCACGAAAAAATCCATTTGATTGATCGTTCGTGCCGGCTTTATAATCGCGTGCAAAAAATCAGCGTCGAAATTTCGAGACATTTTTCTTTTTCTTCAATATTCAAGTAATATTTTTTCATCACTCGGTGCGGAAATGGACACTTTTCCGCCCGCTTCGCGTGCGTAAAACCGCCATTTTCGCACCTTGTGATGAAAAATTTCGTACATCCCTCGTGCGAAACACTTTTTCTAACTCGTGTGATTACAGTACTCGCCTTCGGCTCATGCTGCAAACTCACGCTCGTTAGAAAAACGTTTTTCGCCCTCGTAGAGTAATGTACTATTTATAGTTTATGTAATTATATTTTGTACTCTAATATGTTTTCTCGAATCATTCTACAAAAAAAAAAAAAAAAGTAAACATCTTCGTAGAGGTGTAGCAGCTCGACAATGCTACCCGCGGAACTTCCTGCTATTTATCCCCCGAGGCTCGCCCTCTTCCGGTTATTTATTTGACGATCGGTTTCACGAAAATTCCTTACGCAAGACTCGACACGGCGACTCTGGTACCGCAATGTTGACATTGATCGCGCAATAATATTGTCATGACGGTCATTTCATAATACCATACTGCACGGCGGCCTTGTGCCGTCCCTCAAACAACGTACATTCGAATGATCTGCGCAGCTATTGTCATTGGTTCCGAGTGGATATTATCGAACCGGTGAATAAATTAACGAAACATTTTAACCGCGAACAAGAAGCCTCAAGGTCATTAAATTTTGTCTTCTTTTTTTTTCGTTCCTCGTTCAATTGCGTTGATAACGTTTCACGAGGAAAGTGTAAATGCCTCGCGAGCATCGATGCACGAAGTCAAATTCCGACGAAGTAACGAGCGCTGCGCGGGAACGTCCGGATTGTTGGAGCGTCGTTCGAGTCGGCTTTGTCGTTGCATTACACAATAGCTGGTCAGTTGCGCCTCGATATCGTATTCGTCTAGTTGATGTAAATCGGAGATAGCGATTAACAAAGACCGGGTGACCGGAAACGTACTTTTAAGTTCTCACGGGTCTTTCACAGTGCTAATGTACGACGAGGAATCGCGTCATCAGGAATGCAAAGTGATTGTGGAGAAACAAAAAAATCACGTTTTCTATGAACGATAGAAATGGCCGAGAATCTAATTTCAATTTTTTTAGTCGAATTATAATCGATACGGGCTATCGCAATCGGACACGAATCTGTGGCCGGACTCGAGTCGGTAGAATAATTTTCCATTCGGAAGGAATTCAATTATTTATTATCCCGTGACGCAGGACGCTGCTGATAGGGTATCGCAAAGCTGCCGGCGATAATGCGCGCCGAACGTGCTGTTAACGGGAGGCTAAGCACCTATGAGTGCGAGAGAGATAGAGTTCAAATTTTGAATCCATTTTTCTAAAATGGGCTAAAGATCAACATAACGACAAAATATATTGAATGCATTTTTCTTCGACAAGTTTTTATGAAATAAAAAACTAATTGCGGGGCGCACTGCGTTAATCAAATACGCAGGGAGCCCCACAATTCGTTTTTTATTTCATAAAAACTTGTCGAAGAAAAATGAATTCAAAATATTTTGAGGTTATTTTGATCTTTAGTCCCACTTAAAAAAAAATAGTCACTGAATAGAGAACAATCTATTTTTTATTGATTTATTTACATATATATATACCGATATTTAATATTTCTTGGTGTGCCACCGGTGTGGAGAGACAAAATTTAAGGTTGTCCTTGCAGTGCATGTAGTCAACTGACAGACTGTTTCGAAAACTTCGTAAGCCGTCAAGTAATTTAAAAAAATTCATATTCGATAAATCAGAGTGCAAATAAACAAGCAGCCCTGATATTCAGCAATACAAAACAAAATCAATTATATTGAAAATAACAAATTATAAAGTTTTATTTGACTCGGGTTTAACGAGTGACGGCGCTGTTTTGGAAATAATTACTTCATTTAAGTTATAATTACTCTCGAAATGTTCGGTGATGCTCTTTTTTTAAATTTTATATTGAATTGTAAACTTCTAAGAAATCCATAGCACCTTTCATACAGCACAGAAATTCAGTGTATAGACTTTAATTTTTGTTCTGAAGTGTTGGTTTGATTAGGTTTTCATAAGAGCCCATGCATAAAACCTCATTTTTGCTTCCTCATAGAGAAAGCTTTGTTTTCGTGAAAAAATTTTTTTTCGAGATTTTAGCGTCAGAGTACTTAAAATAGTCCGAAACGTCGAGAAATGTGGTTTTTAGCTGGCGTCCGGACGTATGTGTGCGTGCGTGCGTGCGTGCGTGCGCGCGCGCGTGTGTGTGTGTGTGTGTGTGTGTGTGTGTGTGTGTGTGTGTGTGTGTGTGTGTGTGCGCGTGCGTGCGTGCGTGCGTGTGTGTGACAGACTTGCGTCGGTTAAAACGACTATAACTCGGAAACGGTTCGAGATAGCCAGTTGAAATTTGGTAAACTAGTAGAGTGGTCATGTCTCTTCCCTCGGTGCAATTTTCATAATGATTGAGGCCCGTTTCGAGATTTTACGCGATTTTAAATTTTTTGTCCTAAAACTGCCCACTTTGCAATCGTCCTAAAACTGCCCACAAATATACTATTTTGATCAAAGACCTTTGGTATTGAATTTGGTCAAAATTCATCGAAGGGGTAAGATTTTATGGGATTTTGAGTTTATCTGAGTTTTTTGAAAATGACTAAAGACGGTCTAATTCGAGTAAATATAGAGGTATCGATCGGAAATTTGACATGGGAATGGACTAACACTGTACAATGTTTCGTATTAAATTTGGTGAAAATGGATCAAAACGTTAAAATTTTATGGGATTTTGAAATTTTTGAATTTTTTTGAAAAGTTGTATTTTTTGTCCGACACGACGAAGCCAACAATACAGAAAATACTTCCTCATAGAAGAAGCTTCGCAAATAAAGGAACATTATGAGAAGGCCATATGAAAATTTTAATTTTCAGCTTTTATGAGAAAGCCACATGAAAATTTCAATTTGCAACTTTTTTTCTCAAAAAATGAGCACCGTTGAATAAAGTTAATTTGCAAATTGTAACCATCTCTCTCGCACGCACACCTGTTTTACTTCCCCTTAATGGCATAAAATCTTTCGATTACGTGAGAAAAGATTCGTTAATTGTTTCCGCGAGATATTTATTGTCCAAGTCGGACACGATTGTGTCGCTGCCCCCTCCCGCATTAGTGCACTGTTGTGACCAGGCCGTGGGGTTCCGCGTACATGTTCACAGACCGCAGCCTTTAGTGTGCCTTTCGCTACTGTGGCTGTGTAATGCTGCCGTAGTAACATCAGCGGTCAGCAAACACCGTACTTAAACGATTCATTCCGTCCGGAATTTGTTTTCTCGACGTTCAACACAAGATCCATCGTCGATCAGCGATCTTCGATGCCCTTATCGTTTCGTTATCGAGTAACGAATTAAATAAATTCGATCGTTGCGAAAGACGATCGTTCAGTTCGATCGCAACAATGGACGAGGATATATCAACGATGGCAGGCTCGAGTCAAAGTCTGTCGAACGTTCGTAGATTTTTCATTATTATTTTATCATTATCATTGAATTTTGTCACTTGTACATTGTTCGTTGACCAACGGCGCAACTGAGCAGCCTACTGAAGTTGAGGTTAATCCCTTATCTTCCATTCCGTATGGATTCCGACTGTCTTTACATTCGTTGAAACGAAGCTGACGATACTGAGTGTGCGCTCTGAACCGTGTGCGAATGTCATTGGCTAGGGCCGTCGAAGGAAGCGATCCCATTCGTCGACACAGCGCGAGCGTAACTTCAGGCTCGTCACGACCTTCGATTCACACTTGCGCGCAAACGCGCGAACATTTTATTTTGTACCGTTGGTGCAACTGCTGAGGTGAAAACGAGGCGCGCGATAATTTAAACTCTCTCTTTGTGCCTTTTCCATGCGAATATGTTTGTTTAAAGAAAAACTCCGACAGACCAATGTCTTCCAGGGTTAACATGCATCGCATCGCGTGACGGAAATCTTTCAGGCTCTTACGCACAAAACATGTTTCTATTTTACTCATTTTATGTATGATGAATGATGATTATTGAAGAAAATATTCATTTATCAAAATGATGAATTAAGAAAATAATTCTTTAGAAAGAATTATCTTAAAAAAAACACGTTAAAAATGCAATTTAACGAATAACTATTTAATCTTTTTCTTCCAGACGACGGAATCGACGCCCCTGCTGAGAGCATCCAGGTCCATCATGGTGGAGAAGAATATCGGAATATCTCAGCAAACGCTGGTATCGAATTCCGGTGAGAATGGT
The DNA here is from genome assembly GCA_958510785.1 of Exephanes ischioxanthus. Classification (NCBI taxonomy): domain Eukaryota; kingdom Metazoa; phylum Arthropoda; class Insecta; order Hymenoptera; family Ichneumonidae; genus Exephanes; species Exephanes ischioxanthus. The sequence goes on along the minus strand of OY294018.1, from coordinate 12,770,285 downwards.
AATCGACCGAGAAAGTTGCCGCAATACATTGCCGGTCTTGCCTCGACGCTGGGTGCGTTGGCTGCGGGTATGGTGCTCGGTTGGACCTCGCCTGCCGGTGAGGATGGAGTGAAGCTGAACGAGAACGAGGTCTACAGTTTCACGCTGGACAGCGTAGGATTCTCATGGGTCAGTTCGATCTTCAATCTCGGAGCGGCGACGATCTGCATCCCGATCGGTGTCCTCTCGGACATGATCGGCAGAAGAACGGCTATGCTCGTGCTGACGGTGCCGTTCACCATTGGCTGGGCGTGTGTGATATGGCCGGACTCGCTGGCGACTCTCATAGCGGGCCGTTACATTCTCGGTATAAGCGGCGGAGCCTTCTGCGTAACCGCGCCGATGTACACGGCCGAGATAGCAGACAGCGAGACGCGCGGCAGGCTCGGATCTTACTTCCAGCTCTTACTGACCGTCGGTATCCTCCTGGCGTACATACTGGGCTCGATAAGCTCGGTCAGCATGTTCACTCTGTCGATAATATCGGCAGCGATACCGTTAATATTCTTCGGCGTATTCTTCTTCATGCCCGAAACGCCTACGTACTATTTGATGAAGGGCAACGTCGAGATGGCCCGAAAGACCCTCGCTTGGCTCCGAGGCCCCCACTACGACGTCGAGCCCGAATTGGAGGAGCAGAGGGAGGCTCTCGCCGAGTCGAAACGAAATCAAATTTCGTTCTTCGTTGCGATCCAATCAAAGGCAGCGGTCAAAGGTCTCATAATAGCTTTCGGACTGATGTTCTTCCAGCAACTGAGCGGCGTCAACGCCATTATCTTCTACGCCGGTGGTATATTCAAAGAGGCCACCGGGGACGACGCCGATTGGCCGACGATAGTGGTCGGTGCCATGCAGGTCCTCGCCGTCTTCGTCAGCACCCTCGTCGTCGACAGACTGGGCCGAAGACTTCTTCTGCTCGTGTCCAGCACGGCGATGTGCCTCACGACCCTCGTTCTCGGTGTTTACTTCTACATGGACAAGTTTGGACCATCCATGGGCAACGTTCGGTGGTTACCGTTGGTCTGCATATGCGGATTCATCATACTCTTCTCGCTCGGCTTTGGACCGATACCGTGGATGATGATGGGCGAAATATTTTCGCCACAGATTAAAGGCGTCGCTGGCAGCAGCGCTTGTTTGTTCAATTGGCTCATGGCATTCGTCGTTACGAAATTTTACGTCGACGTGAAGGAGGAAATTGGACCGTACGGAACATTTTGGATATTCTCGGTGATCTGCGCGTTGGCCGTTGTATTCGTGTTCTTCCTCGTTCCGGAGACGAAGGGGAAGACCCTGGATCAGATACAGATCGAGCTGGGCGGCGATTCGGCACCGAGCCGACAAACGGCTAACAAGACTTAGGTCGGAGACTCCCATGACACCGATGAGAGTAGGATTGATCTTTTTTGTAAGTCAATCCCGTCGTGACGCACCCGCCGAATATTCGACGACACACTTAGATAATAACGAAGCATCAAACACCGTCATTGTCATTATTTTTGTTTTTTTTTTCGTTAGTAAAGGAGAGTTATTTTTTGTTTTTAACTTCCGTTTCCTTGATTTCAATGTAAGACTGATTCTTTTATAAATCAAGCCCTAGTCCGTAAGACATTTGTTGACTATCAATTATTTATAATTTTTATTATATCGACGGCCCGAGGACGGGAGGGCATGTTGGCTATGCTTTTACTCAGTCTGTGTTCGGCGTTATAGAATTATAGCCGTCGATACTATATGTATTTTATTCAGAGTGTAAATATATTATATGTTAAATAGAAGATTGATGGGGTTTTCTTTATGAGTATAAGTGTTTTGTTCGAGTTTATTTTTGTTACCCAACCTAGGATGAGGATAAGTTCGTGTCGAGGTAATGACCAGGTCTTTGGATGCGTTCTTGAATGCAGTTCTGCTCAGTTCGGCTGAAATAGGCGTTCTTATACTCCAATCTGCTCTCAGTTCAGAGCTTAGTTTTGACACAGGTCTGCTCTGATAAGCGTTCTTTTATTATCGAAAGGGACAAAATTTATCCCGCGGAAAGAATTGGATGTATCGTTGGCAATAAAAAAAATTTTTAAACACTAGCAGTGGACCGTCACAAGTCACAAATAAAAGAACGCATAGCTGAGCAGATCTGTATTCAAAGCCGCACTCTTTTATTCCGCCAAGATGTGATGTTCATTTTTACCAATGTAGCACGAAATATTTTCAATCTTCGAATCTTACGAAATATTTCGGAAATATATGAAAATTGTATTTTGAAATAATCTGTCGAAATATTTCAGAAAAATACTTAATGGCTCATCACATCTGAAATATTTCTGAAACGTGGTGATAAAATGTTTTAAATTATTTCTACCAATGTTTCCGTGTTTATCTGGGTGTGAATATGCAACTTAGACTGGTGATTCAATCTTTCACGTTTCGCTGAAATGTTAAAAAAAATATTTCTGAAACACTTCGATGTAAGATTTATGAGCGGATAAAATTTTTTTTTTTCAAAAGATTGTAAAAACATTTTGCAAATATTTTTTAATTTTGGTAAAATATTTGCAGTATTTCAAAAATATTTCCGTGCTATGTGGGTTATCTTTAGAAAGATGTTCGGTGTACGAAACACTATGCTCGAAAGGGTGAAAAAGACACGTGGCATTTCGCAATAACTGAATTTTAGAATAACACATTTTATACAGATGAATTTAACTTAAATGAATAAAAATAAAGATGAGTTAATTAAAAAAGAAATTTTCATTCAGTTTACCATAACTATGTATATATATATATATAGTTATAATAAGAGTTTGAAACAAATATTGATTAGATACCAAATTTATTTATTACAAATTCAAATTTTAATTAAATTCGACCTTCTAGCTTTACACAACACCGAACCGCTGCAGAGCCGGACAATTAACCACGACAGAGCGTTGACGCATTTATTTTAATGAACGAGTCATAGTTGTTCACATAATTGCGAATTTACGTATTTGTGCAACAATAAAGATGTTCATAATTTGAATTTCGCGGCTTCCGTAGAGACGTAGAGACGTAGTCGCATCTCGGAAAGACCTCTGTTACCTACAGCAGTATGAAACGGAAAACACCGATAACCAACGAGAGAAAAATGACAAATTCATGCAATGAAACGCCTGCGTATCGACATTAAATTTGCGACAGCGATCGCATGCACGGTTATCGTTAAAAAATGTGCCTAAGCAACCCAAGGCAACGCAAGGGTTTTAAAATTATTCGACAGTGAAAAAAAAGTTCCGTCAGCTGTTCAGCAGTGCGGTTCAATGACCTCTGCAACGGCAAGTCAGCGACGTGTTAAGAGCAGGTGAAATATCACAGTCGGTAATAAAAACGGATCCTGGAAAGAAAACCCTGGCAATGTACAGGAGGGGTTTTTTCCGGGTTTTTTTTCCGCCAGCCGTTGGTCTTTAACCCTACCTTACCGAGCGTCAAAACGGTATCCCACTCGTTCCCATGGCGCGGTCACGCCAGGTGACTTTCACATGGCCGAAACGGCCATTTTACATACCTTCAAAATTCGGCGAAACTGCCCAGATAGAAAAACGTGCCGTCAAACGGGTATCTTACCATTGGTGCCGCCACCGTTCCGTCACTTTTCTATCTGGGTGAAGGTAACTGACATTCTTGCTAGAAGTTGGTGACGACGGGAAACCATAGTAAAACAGTCGCTTCAATCACGGCATCACGAGATACAGGGATACAGGGATAAACACAAATCACGAAACCACAATGTTACTCATCGTTGACACCGATCTGCGACAATGAACGAGTCGTAGTTCATTGGTACAGCGACGCAGTTTTAATTATCTAAATAATTAAAACTTTTTCGCTGGACCGATTGCACCTTGCCTCGCGCATGCACAGCCGGCAGCTTACTGACCGGCCTGACGTCGGCGCGCGTACAGGGGAAGTGAAATATCGCGGTCGGTAATGAAAACTGTAATGAACTTTTCTCAAGGGTGCTAATTTTTTTGAGGAAAAAGCAAATTCGAGCCGGATGCACACGGTAATTTCGCATCCGGCCCGAATTCATATTTTTCTCAAAATAATTAGCACCATTGAATAAAGTTCATTTGAAAATTGCAACTATCTCTCTCACACTCATGGCCCCGTCACGTGACTTTCACTTCACCTTAACGATTGTACTTTTATTAAAACCCCATTTTCGTTCAAGAGCGATGTATGGATGATTATCATTATTATTAATTGAGTATCTGTCCGTTTATAAAGATTTTCATAATTGAGATCTTGCGATTTCCGGAGTAAGTTGACTATAAAGAGACCGCAGCAGATCGGAGAGTCCTTTGTTGCCTACGGTAGTATGAAACGGAAAACAGCGATAACTGACGAGGAAAAATAGTGAAAAATGTGTTGTTTCATAAAAATTAAATCGATAAACGTGCAAGTCAAAGTTCATTGTCGATATTATGCAAGGAAGGAGGAAATTTCATCGGGATTATATCACCGCGATGACAATCAAATTAATGTCGCGATAACCGTTTATATCTATATGCTACAATAGTAAGGACCGATAAGAATCATTTCTTGGTATAGTACCGTCCAAAAGACCAGTCCAGTTGGCAATCTTGGGTTTCGACTTTCGATGCTTCGAACTGGTAGGACGGCACAGTGTTTGTAAGCTAAAAAGTTCTAGCCTGTAATGTGTAAAGCTGTTGGAACTGTTGCAGTAATCAATAATTCGAGTGATTCCAGGATCTAGAAATTGCCCATCGATATACGTCTCCACGTGTCAACGATGGCGTTCCTGTTGAAAAACTCGAAATATTTCAAGGTCACGAAGGTACTCGACGTTCATTTACATCGAATAAACACTGCAACGTCGACAAATCTGCAAGATTTAGTGGTGTCGAAAAACCGGAAGTAGCTTTCTTTAATTCGAAGGCGAAGACGGTGCGCATGCCGAGACGATCGAAATATGAATTTTAATGTTTATGTAGTCGCAACTCAATATTTTTTTTTTTTTTTGCCGTAATAAGAAAAATGTAACGTACATATTTTCGTTACATGTTTACAATATTTAGCTCGTGACGATAGTCTCTCAAAACGCAAACAAAAAAAATAATTATAATGCTCGTATGTTAAATTCGATCAAAAAGCTCGTTTTGTTATAAAGAGCATTAATTTTGATAATTTTTTTCATTAAATTTTTAACTGAAAGATATAACGAAAAAAATAATTGTAATGCACAAACAGTCGGATGAAAGAATAAAATAAAAATGCTAGCTAAAATTATACTGCTGATATATCAAACACGTTCGAAAACCTCGTTTTCGTTATGACGAGCAATTTAACGAAAAAATCAAATATTATTTATGCACTCGTTAAAAAAAAATGCACATACTTTGTACGAATTTACAGACACGAATTTTGTTTTCTTGCAAATTTTTTGGATCTATACTGTAAATATCGTGAAATAAAATACTGTAAAAAAGATGCAATAGCTTTTAATACTGAACAAAAATCACTATTTTACTCGCCGTTTACAGTTTCTTTTTTGTTTTAGATCAACGGAGGAACATACCGATCTACCGTCTTCGCTGAGCAGAAACGATCCAGGTGTTATTTCCGTAATGCAATATTTTCCAACGTTCGAAGTGTCCAGTGTAAAAGACGTGTTTACCTCTATCATTCCTTCCTTTTACCAATATTTTCTCGTAAAAATGCCAAATAAAATTCAGCATATTTGTGCCGAAAAAAAAGCATCGAAACAAAATGATAAAACATCGAGAAACGATATTGCGAACGAAAATTAAAAAAAAAAATGCTCTTTTTTGCAGAGTTAACGTCGCAAGCTCGAACGACCCGGAGGAGTACGAATACATTCAGAGAAGTCGTTTGCCAACGATGCACTTTCAAGCCTCCATGCCCCGTTTGCCAATTCCAAAACTCGAGGAATCGTGTAAAAAATATCTCAGAGCTCAGCAGCCGATATTGAGCGAGAAAGAGTTCGGCGAGACTTCCTCCCGGGTCTCGGAATTTCTTGCCAATGACGGTCCACAGTTGCAGAAACGGCTCGTCGATCGGGACTCCCGTAACAAACACACGAGCTACATAAGCGAGCCGTGGTTCGACATGTACCTGAAGGATCGAAAACCACTGCCCATAAACTATAATCCTTGGCTAATTTTCAATCCAGAATCGAATCCCCAGTACGAAAATCAATTAGTGAAAGCAACGAATCTCGTTGTATCTTCGGCCAGATTCATGAAGTCTCTGAGAGCCGAAATTTTAGAACCGGAAGTCTATCATATGAAGCCGAAGAAATCGGACACGGATTTCTTCCGAACTTTCACGGGGATTCTGCCGTCGAGCCTTTCCTGGTACGGAGCGTACCTCTTCAAGGTAATTCGACACTTCACTGCACACACAAAATTTCATTATTTACATCGTTGTATTAATTAATCGGCGGTACGTTCTTTTAGCAGTACCTACGATGCGGATGTTCGTATAAAGTTTATCTCCGTAAATTTATTCACAATTTTTCACCTTAACTTCTATCAATTATTTTTCTTTCCTTTGAAAAAGTTCGAAAAATTGAATCGAAAATCGTCAAATTTGCACGCTAATTTCGAGTAAGCTTTTTTTTTGAAATTTTCTCCGTACCTCCTGAAGGTAACTCGACACTTCACTGCACACACTGAGAAAAAGGATGGTATTTGCTACTATAACGAATAGTTCTCAGGGGGGACGTCTATATAGATAGTTTGTGATAGTATATACTCAATTGATTAAACTATAATTATAGTTACAACTATAATTTTTGGTCATTGTCGTAACTGTAAAATGTAGACGTCCCCCCTGGGAACTATTTACTATGTAAGTTTTTCTCAGTGCACAGAAATAGTACATTACTCCACGAGGGCGAATAACGTTTTTCTAACGAGTGTGAGTTTGCAGCACGAGCCGAAGGCGAGTGCTGTAATCACACGAGTTAGAAAAAGTGTTTCGCACGAGGGATGTACGAAATTTTTCATCACAAGGTGCAAAAATGGCGGTTTTACGCACGCGAAGCGGGCGGAAAAGGGGCCATTTCCGCACCGAGTGATGAAAATTTCATTAATCACACCGTTGCGTTAATTAATCAGCGATACGTTCTTTTAGCTGCACCTACGATGCGGATGTTCGTATTAAGTTTTTTTTTCCTATGCCAACGAAGAAACTATATCTCCGTAAATTTATTCCGAATTTTCCACCTTAACTTCCATCAATTTTTTTTTTTTTTCTTTCGAAAAAGCTCGAAAAATTGAATCGATAATAATCATTTTTGCATTTTTATTTCGAGGGAACTGTTTGTTTGAAATGTTCAAGTTAAAAAATTTTTAAAAAATGTATATATATTGAACAAAAATCTCTATTATCAGCGAATTATTATTTCAGGCGTTTCCGCTGGATATGTCGCAGTATTCGCATCTCTTCGGCACCGCGCGAATACCGGAAATAGGAAAGGACCGAATAATCCAGAATAAAAAAAGTCGTCACGTAGTGGCAATGCGACGGGGTCATTTTTATTCCTTCGATATATTGAACGATAAAGGAAACGTCAGATCAGCGAGGGAAATCGCTTCGTGCATCAAGGAGATTCTCGACGATACGAGGGAGCCCAATCAGTGTCCCGTCGGTGCCTTCACCACCACCGATCGCGACGAGTGGGCGGAAAATCGTCGCCACTTGCTGAAACTCGGAAACGAACGAGTCCTCGAGACGATCGATTCGGCCGCTTTCGTTTTAATATTCGACGGCGAAAATGTCGCCGATAGTAATCACAAAGCGCTGAAAATGTTTCTCCATGGAAGTAGCGAGAATAGGTGGTTCGACAAATCCTTCTCCCTTATCGTCGCGGGCGACGGTCTTTCCGGACTCAATTTCGAACACTCCTGGGGAGATGGGGTTGCCATACTTCGATATTTTCAAGTAGGACACTTTTTTCACTAAAAAATATAATTGTTATATTTTTTTTAGACTATTTCAAGTAGGACTTTTTTTTCTCTAAAAACTGTAATTGCTATCCTTTTTTTTAGACTATTCAAGTAGGACACTTTTTTCTAAAAATTATAATTGCTATTTGTCTTGAAGGGTCAGTGGGAAAAGAAGCAATTTCTTCGTTCATTATTTTCAATCATATTTTCATCTCCCTTGCAATTAAATTAACCGTTCCGTAGGCTTCTCATAATTAACGATTTTACAGTTTTTGTAGTAAAAATATCTTTCATGTCGATCAATCTAATTTCCATTCAAGCTCTTTCAGTATTTCATGGTTCGATTAATAAAAAAACGTTTACCAAACTTTTGACACTATCAAGAAAAGTCAGAGAATTTCTTTCTTCCCAGTGAGCGACAATTTATCGAATCATTAGCAGAAAAAAGTTCTATCTAAGTCCGAACTAACATCCGAGTCATAGCAGTTGAAAAAATAATTAAAATGTTTTATCTCTCCAGGATGTAAAGAAGGATATCGAAAAGCGGCCGAGATTCCATCCCGAGGAAGTTTCCAGTCTTCCGACGAGTTCCTCCTCGTTGGAAAGACTCAATTTTCTGGTCGACCCGACGGTGAAGGAAAAAATTGATCGGGCTGTTAGACAATATGACGAATGGATCGAGCGACTGTGCCTGGATTGGATGACCTACGACGATTTGGGGAGAGTGGAATGTAAAAAATTCGGTGTCAGTCCGGACGCTTTGATGCAAGTGGCATTCCAATTAGCCCTGTACAAATTGGAGGGCCGTTCGGTCGCCACTTACGAGTCCTGCAGCACTGCGGCTTTCAAACACGGTCGTACGGAAACTGTCAGGTCTTGTACCAACGAGACAAAGGCACTATGTTCCGCTATTGTCGGACGAATCAAGTCCGGCGTTTCCACTTCGGAATTGAAAAAATTGATGCTGGCGTGCAGCGCCGCACATGGAAATCTTATCAAGGAAGCTGCCATGGGTAAGTTCGAGCATAACGAGATTCGATAGTATACAAAAAAAACCGACTTAAGGTAGTCCGTGCGGTACAGCGAGCTCAACCGAGTACCCGAATTTCGAAAATTGTTCTTCCGCGTCTTTGAGAAGAAATTTTTGCGACCTAAGCTGGATCTAGATGAAAGAATTCCTACTTTATGTAAAAAAAGGGTGACAATGAATGTGTAGAAAAAAAGCTTCATCTATGAGGAAGCAAAACTCGGCTTACGCCAATAGATCGACGGGCATATGTTTACGCAATTTTTGTGAAGTCGAATTTGTAATGTTGGTCCGATCATTATGAGTGACTGTTTATTTTGTTTTTGAGGTTTAGTTAATGTCGTAACTTTTCTCTTCATAAATGAATGAGTCTAATTTGTAAACGATGAACATTATCATCAATGTTTTCCACTCGTCAAAATCGAACGAAAATTGCAAACTTGACTTCTCAAAAATTGCCTAAAAATATGCCCGTCGATTTATTGACGTGCACTGAGATATTTGCCCGTTATTTCGTTGTTGTACATGTTTTTCTACATAAAGTAGCAACTCTTTCATCGTGATCTACCTTAATTCGCACTTATCTCTTCATTGATAAAAAATGGGGTTGAATCAACTAATGATTCGGGCAAGGACGTTCAAATAGATATTTAGTTGGTCGAACAAAATATTTTGATGCCTCAAAAATATTTTGATGAAATCATCACAAAAATTATTAAACTAAGCGATCTTCTAGGTGTACCAACATATTTATTTGAACGTCCCTGCCCGAATCTGTAGTTGATTCTACCGTATTTTTTTATCAGCGTTCAAAATAGGTATAAACCATTTTTGAATTCGAGGCACTCGATTGACTTGACTGTACCGTGAGGATCACGGTCAAAATTCACAGACGTACCTTGGAGTGTTGTTTTTTTTTTTATAACACAGAAGAAAATGGATTATGAACATCCGCATCGTTTCGTGCTTAAACGAAGAGATGGTCGTTTGCGGTCGGCAAAAAGTTCCCCGTACTTGAAGGGTTAAAGTTCTTGTCGCCGTTTCAGGTCATGGATTCGATAGGCACTTGTTCGCACTTAGAAATATGTGGGAAAGCTCTGAAAATTCGGGACCCACGCCTTCGATATTCAAAGATCCAGCGTACGCCAAATTGAATCATAATATATTGTCTACTTCTACACTGTCGAGTCCCCAACTTAAAGCCGGAGGATTCGGGCCCACAGTTCCGGATGGCTACGGAATTGGGTAACCTGAACCGAAATATTTATCTACCTAGTTCTGGTAAAAGTTACGGTTAAATACTATCGCAGCTTCAATTTTTTTTTCTTGTAGATACAGGATCGAGGAACATAGTCTTGGCACAGTCGTCACGAGCTACAAAAAACATCGCGACGCCAAGGAATACATCGACGGTGTGCGATCGGCGGTCCATGACATTCACGAAATTCTCAAATCTAGTTGAAGTATTTTTCTTTGCCGTCTCTAATTGTTAACTACGTATACACATGTGTGTGTGTGTTTATATATACATTTATATATTTTTTATACTCTGCTTACATCTGTCGAACTAACAAGTGTCTAGCTTAAAGTATCCGGGGCCCGAGAGGCTGCCCCGTGCCTTAAATCCGGGGCCCGAGAGGCTGCCCCGTGCCTCCCACCTCCAATCATCGATAATATATATATAACTTCTTCAACTAGGCTAATGGAATTTACGGAAATAAAGATTAGCAGGATGATGGAAGATAGCCCCGATAGTATTTTGTTTAACGTACTTTAACAGTGTCCCATCAACCTTCTCCAAACTACGATGCTAACATTGAGTTAAGCTGCAACCACATTTGCTGAGATATTTCGTTAAACGCTATAAACGCTTTTTTCAACGCTATACCGTTGAAGTATTCTGTATGAAAATTCATATGAAGTGAGTTTTATTTGTTCCTTCAATAAATTTGAAATACAAATTTCAATTAATGCCTCGATATAGTAAACATACATGTTTAATGTATCGATTGTTGACCTTTCGTTCACATTTGTATATTAATATTTATAATATTTTTGAGGATGGAAGCAGCTGCGACAATTGCTAAGAACTCGATGAAAAATGTTCGACAGTTGAACTTTCATGAGGATAAAATTTGTTTCTCAACATTTTTCCTTATTTTTAAGAAGAAAAATTGACGAAAAATGAGGATGCGCCTTAACTCAATGTTTTCCTTGGCAGGTAGTTTGTAACTATATCTGGGCTTGATCGATGTCGACTAGCGAATAGCGTAATCTTGAACAGAACGTAGCTTTGGTCACGTCTTCTATTTATGTACACATTCGTTTTGTTTGTTTTATTCCTTATACGTATTATATATATATATAACATTATACTGATATTTCGTTAATTGGAAATTTCATTCGGCAAAGAATAATAATGATTCTGACCTGTGTTATTCTGATACTGTGTTAACGTCCATCGCGGAATATTTTTTGTTTGCTATTGGAAATAAGATCGAGTTTTTCCAATACATGCGGAGCCAATTTTTTTTCCACTGTGTAATCAGCTCGAACCAATCGATTAATGAAGTGCGCGGTGAGCTCGGATAATCACAACCGTTTTCCACGGTCAGATTTGTCCGGCTCCATAACGATAAGAAACATAGCGGTTTTACGCTTAAAGATTACCTGATGCTTTATACCTTGTCTCCCATTTTGACCTTGGAGGTCTGCAACAGAAAACGACGAGTCGATAAATTTTTTAAAAATTGTAAACTAAATCCATATCTTTCAGCGAATCGAATTCGAACAATAACGAGTAAAAATTATTAAAAATATTCTAAAATCATAATTAGACGTTTCTTTTAATTTTTTTCGTTTTTCTACGTCTGATAGGTAAGAGTCTAAACTTATATAGGAGTGGCGATTCGTTGAAAAATAATTCTAAAAAAATTTAGATTAGATAGATCATTTTTGAAAGGAAGAATAAAATTTTTGGTGAAATCGTAATCTCACCATGTAGATGCCGACGATTAATCCGAAGAGACCGATAGCCGATCCGAAAATCTCGACAATGAGAATTTTTACGAAAAGAGCGGAATTGGCTGCGTCGGACAGTGCAGCACCAGAACCAACGATCCCGACGGCGATGCCGCAGAATAGATTCACCAGGCCTACAGCCAGGCCAGCACCGAACATGAGATATCCAGCGAGCCAATTCTGATTCCTCACGTCCGAGTATTCATGAACGACGGACCATTTGAACTCCTCGAGCATTCCGGACAGTACGATCGCCGTTATGAGGCCATAGATAGCTACGGCTTCGCAGAAAATTACCGATATCAAATTTTTCGTCTTGATTCTCGGCGCTTTTACTCCGGCGCCAACGATCGACACGCCCGTTGTATGGATGCCGCTGAAAAAAAAAAAAAAAAAAAAAACCATAAAAAATACATCAATTTTCCACAGTCTACGAAATACATACAAATTTTTTACTTTCGGAGCGCCCATATGATTAATCTATTGAGAGATTTAATTACATCAAAATAAGTGAAAATATTGCTTTTTCAAAGGTCTTAGATTTTTGTAAACTATTACTATAAAAAAGTTCCCTCTTTTCTCGTTATCGTCGAGCCTTTCTTATTAAAGAAAAAAATAAAACACCACAGCAATGTATTCTGTTGTCCGCATATTAAGCAGACAGACATTTTTTTTTAATCAGCCAGAGCTGCAACTTTCCTCGATAAATCAACCTTGTACATCCAAATTTTTCGACTATGTAAATCTGATTTCGCGATTCCGCGAATCGATAAAAATGTTGAATTAAAACAAGCAGTTTAACATTTTTTGCGTCCATTCTATTGTCTGCGAGCGCCACACGAAAATATACGTACAGAGCTGCACCGACTACGGAGAGAGCGACGGCCAGTCCGATGCCCAGAGTGCACCACATGTAAGGCGAGGTGTTTTCCAAGAACCTTGAAAAAACGCACAAGGAATTAGTGAACTTAGACGCAAGAAGAAAGTGTCCGGTATTATTTTTTATTCTTACCATCCTACGCTGACGCGTTCTCCCTTCCCGGTGAATACATGATAGAGCACTGAAAAAACCAACAAACCACTATAAGAGACCGCACGCAGCTGCGCAGTGAAATGCAGAAAACCATCCCAATTAAATCGACTTCGAGCCTGCCGCAATATTTTTTCGCTCATCGACGAAATACATCAAACGAAATAACAGAAAAAGGAAAAAGACTGCTAAATATATTACCCAGAACGGTGATAGTCGCGGACGCAGTGCCGGCGAAGGTGGCCCCTAATATGTATCTCATCTCGTCACTCTTTCTTCTCGCTGCAATTAATTTTCAACGAAATCCTTGACGGCTCGATCTCCTAAAATCGGAACACGACAGTTTAGAGGCGCGCAGGAACGCAGAGAGAGAGACACACACACGCCCCTTCAGCGCTCGAATTTTCGACACGATAATCCTCGACGGAGTTATCGATCAGAGTGGGTCAAACGTGCGTTCTTACTGAATCCGTGAGTATCGGGATGCACGACGGTGAAGTTTATTTCGTGCCGAAATTGTACTAGAGGCTGTGCGCTACGGTGCACGGAGATCGAGCGAAGACGAGGAAGGATCGTTCACACCCGTAGTGTTATCATGTGACGAGCGCAGGACGCAGCAGCAGACCACGGCCAGAACACACTTTCGGGGGACAGGTGGAAATCTACATTGGTTTTCATTGGTTGTTCGGTGCGTCGAGGATTTGGATGCGCGCGCAGCTCCGTGTCGGCTTCGGCAAGCTTCTGCTGGAACGTTAAGACCATGTGCAATACCGCGGTTGGTAATAAAAACTGTAATCAACTTCTCTCACGGACTCTGGAATGTACGGTCAAAAGAAAAGTCTCATCGGAAGCCGAGATGATATCTGCTTTCGATGAGACTTTTCTTTTGACCGTATATGCGAGAGCGCGCGAGAAATGTTGATTACAGTTTTTGATATCGACTGAGCACGGGACGGACGGGGAGGGAGGTGTTTCACATGCTCTTAAGGTGATGGGGAACTCCGCTGCCGGTAATAAAAACTGTACTGAATGTCGTTTTGAAATCGCGGTTCGCCGAGAAAAAAAAATCGTCTTTCCGTCTTTCCAAAACGCGATTCAGTACAGTTTTTATTACCAACTGGATGCGAGACAGGTGGCGGTGGGTTATATCACATCACCATACATTTGAAACTCGTAGAATTAGCGAGGTGAGCGTCAGCAGAGCTACGCCACTGCTTGCAGAGATGTCGGTTCAATTGTCTTCTGAAACGTAGCGCATTTTTGCGCGTAATATAAGTATCATATTTACATATAATTTGTATAAAATATAATACTTATATAATAATAATATAATTACTATATTACATCCCATGTTCCTATATATTTTATGATTAATTTAATCTGACGTAATATACTTAGCTTATTCATCTATAATTATTGTTATTAATTTATAATTAATTTATCATTAATTTTGTATTTGTTCTAAAGCAAAAGTAGGACACATGTAATTACATAGAAGGTCATATAGCTTTTGAAATGTTTTATTTTGTTTTTATCCGTAAAAGGAGTAATCCGTTCATAAATTGAGAATATCAATATTATAGTAGCGTAACTCTCTCGCGTGTTTGCGTGAGTGTCCGCGGCATATCGGCGGTTAAACAATAGATCTGTTCATTTTCAGAGTACGCTGGAGCATAGCGCTCTATTTTACGTGGAAAGTATATCTACATTTATTGGATATATTGATATACCTTCCACGTACAATCGAGCGCTCTGCTCCAACTTACTCTGAAAACGAACAAACCTAATACAGTTGGTAATCTGGGGCCGGTGGAAATCTACATTGGCCTCCATTGGTTCTTCGGTACGTCGAGGAACGGGACGCGCGCGCAACTCCGTGCCAGCTTCGGTAAGTTCCTACTCGACCGTTAACCTTAAAACTCGTAGGATAAGTGAGGCGAGCGTCAGTCGGGCTACGCCACTGCTTGCAGAGATGTCGGTTGAATTCTCTTCCGAAACGTCGTCGTGCCTTTTACCGCGTAATATAAGTATTCTAGTAGTGTAGCGATTACGAATAGTAACCTCTCTCGCTGTGTGCACGCGTGTTTGCGTCGGTGTGCACGGTTAAATAATAGAGTTGGTAATCGGGTTATGTGAGAAATAAAACGTGGACCGCTGTTAGATTGTTTACTCATCGATGCCGGGCACGAACGCCGCTGGACGACCGAAAGGTACGACCTCTTACTTTTACAGACTTGCGAATATCCTAACTCGGTTGCGCTGAGAGTTTGGGCTACGTAATTTTCGAGTCTCGGCGTAAATTGTGTATGCTTGTGAAAAAGAAAAAAAGAATTTGCATGCGGACGGGTTCACTGCAGACCCCGTACACACACTCTTTACTTATTTTCCCTACCTCATTCATTTCTCTTCTTCAACTGATCACCACATTTTAGCCCTCTGTTTGACAGCGAAACGCATGTATGTTTACATCGACTCAAGCTCAGCGTGTTTTAACCTCTAGCTGATGAAATGAAATCTCTGCCGAATCGTCCTGAGAATGCGCCCCCCCCCCCCCTCCCAGCCCGTCCCCGCCGCTGTATTTGTAACAAAGCCGGACGACTTGAATACCGATAAAACTTTCAAGATATTTCTTCGTCATGCGTTATTTAACACTTTATTATTTTGTCGACATTTAAAAAAGAAAGCAACGCTTAAAAAAAAAACATTTTCGCGTAACTAAAGTCGCCCCTTCTCGGATTTTCTGCATTACTATTACTCTGGCACATTTGTTTAAAAAAAGTTACTTCTAACGACATTAACGATGAGCCTCGCGGATTTTCCCAAGCAGTGCGTTAGCCATGTTTTAGTATGTACCTTTGTAAACCGATTCGTACATTTTTTTAAACATTTCTTGTCTGGCCTTTATTATTATTATCATTATCATTATATTATTAATTATTGGTTAATGGGACGTCTACAATTTTTACACTTTTTACAGATAACGTCACAAACATGAAAATATAGCATGTGTATACATAGTACATGGTGGCCGCGGTCAGGGAAAATCGGGAAAAGAAAGGGAAAAAAGACCTTGGTCAGGGAATCAGGGAGAAAAGTCAGGAAATTTCAAAATTGTCCAGGGAAAAAGTAAATTGTCGTCAAATCTTCTATAAATAAATAAAAAGTACATAAAAAGAAGCCTTGAAAAAAACAAAACGTATTGTCAACAAACAAAAACGGCAATATTAACGTGAAAAACAAAGATCCAAACCTTTGTGGACAATAAATGTTTGCCGAATGTCGAAAGTTTTTTGTTTACTGTGCAACAACAAAATGTTACTCAAACACATTACTTCGCGAATTTTTTGAGCAGCAGTGCGCATGCGCATTTTTTCCCCGTCGATCGACGGCAATCGAACGATGAATGAAGCTTCCCTCGATCCCCGTGAGTTCGCAACGCGAAGAGTTTCGGTGTATATCTATCGTCGATATTAAGTCATTGATTTATTACCGAATGAGTTGCGCACCGCCGAAATTTTCAATGCGTCGCACGTAAAGTCCGGATTCGGCGGTGTACCTCACAGTGACGAAATGTCGGACGAAATAAAGTGGACAAAACGTAATAGTACGCTCCGTTCGATCGCATTGGTATGCAAGAGGTCGAAGTTAAATTTTTGACTCCCGAAAGCGCGAGAGTGGGGGCAATTATATTTATATAAGAAGCCTCACGACTTTCGCAAATGTTCAGTCATTATTTTTCTCCACGGGCGAGAGGGAGAGCGGTAAAAACTGCACGAGAATGATTAAGGTAACTATTATTTCATTCCTACACGAAACGATAAATTAATTCTCTTTTTTCGAAGACATTTAATTTTTTCTCTCATGCAATAGCAATTAGAGCCGTTTGTTTACTTAACTGCTACAGTGATTTCACGTGGCAAAAAAAAAAAAGTTCGAACAAATTTAATTAAAAGTTTGTTTTTCCAGTTTCATTTATTTATTTTCAGATCGCCGCTTTTTTTTACATTTCTATTAACTAACTCTTTTCTTTCGGTTTCATTATTCGATTTGTTTTTGTAATCAGTGAAAATTTCGTTGTGTAGACAATTGTTATAGCGGCGTTGCTCGGCATAGTCGCAGCCGAGCTGGAATCGTATCGACCGAGGGGATGGCGTCCGGCTGGTCCGTCCTTCGAGCCGGGCCACAGCGATCGTCTGCAAACTTACGGCAGTCCACCCCCGTCGCAGTCGTACGGATCTCCTGTGAATAGGCCAGCTTACCCTAAACCCCCGACGACCACCGGCGAACCGACGACGACTACGGAGAGGATCGAGCTAGCCACAACGACAACACCCAGAAGCAGGGAACCGACCACGAGTCCCAATATTCCGGATGAAGACTACGAATCGAATCCGGCACTGGCTATAGCAAACTCCTTCGCTTTCAACCGGCCAGTTTACGTTTACAATACCTTCCCGTCTTATCAGGGCCTGACGTTCTTAAAATGAAAAAAATATTTCGACCGTCAATTATTTAAGCAATTTGTAATGAATTTTATGGCAATAAATTAATCGGTGCTGAAAAGGATAACGATGTGAACCGTATTTTTTTTTTGTTGTGAAAACTTGTCGGTAAAAAAATTGCGAAAGTCGGGAAAAATTGCATTCTCATAGAGGAAGCTTCGCGAATAAAGGAACATTATGAGAAAGCGATATGACAATTTCAATTTTCATCCTTTTTCAACGTCAACGTCGTGTTAGACTTTTATGCAAAACTGCTGGCCTATTGAGGTTCAGCGCATAAAAATATACTCTGTCGAATATGAGCTCGGCGCGATAAAATACATGGAATTATGCACTCTTGAATTTTTTTTTTTTTTTGGCCCTTCCGATTTGTACTCCAAATGGTACATCCGGACATTTTTTCTAAATGTGATTTTTCGATCTTTTGGAACATTCTGAACACGTTTTCATTAAAAAGGAGAATTTTTTTCCCCCATAACAAAGCTTCTTCTATGAGGAAGCAAAAATTGAACAAACGTCCACAATACTGCTGTAGATAAAAAATTTCAAACCGATTGTTCGTTTTCAAATAACATCGATTCAAAGATTCCACTTCCGGCGTATTGGAGTACAATTACTCGGTAGCGTACCGCTTATTTTTTTATTTTTTGTTCTTCGTGTCGAAACGTCTCTTGATAATAAAACGCCGGTCGTCTGCGGCAAAAAGTTTCCCCTTCGAATACGGTACTGACTATAGCAAACTCCTTCTCGCTTTCAACCGGCCACTTTATGTTTACGTTCTTAAAATGAAAAAAATTTCAACCGTCAATTATTTAGGCAATTTGTAAGGAATTTTATGGTAATATAAATTAAACCGTGCATAAAAGGATAACGATGTGAATCGACTTTCTTTTCTCGAAACATTGTCGATCAAAAAGTTGCAGAAGGACTTTCAGTCGCAGTTTCTCTGAGCCTCTATAAAAAAAAAATATGAACACAAACGTCCGCGATACTGTTGTAGGTGAAATAATAAATCGTCGTTCGTCTTCGGCAAAAAGTTTCCCCTTCGTTACTGATCGACTCGAGCATATTTTCGTTTCGACCTTATTGTGTCTTTTGTATGCCACAAGCTTTATGTTCACTTTGTCAAGACTCTAAGCCGATTACTTCCAGCCGAGGGACCTTTCGTCGAGATCAGACTGCGACGTCTTTTTTTGCTCGTAGGAATAATAAGGACGCTTGTAATGTTTTTTTTTCTGCGCCATCAAAAAAATCGTTCTTAAAGATTTCTCGGTGAATTTTTTGTTTTTCCATTTTTTCTTTTCAATTTTTCGCGAAGGGTACAATAAAATTTGGTTTTTTAATCACCATATTTTAATCGAAATTTACATCATATCTGTATGGTGAGTTGGGCGCAATAACTGAGAAATTTTAGGTACCATAAGAAACTTTATTACTTTGCAAAGTGATAAGTAATCAAGTGTTGCCCGCATTACCGTTTTTTTTCTATTTCTTTTTTTTTCTTTCATCATAAAAATTATTTCACATTTATGCAGGCGACAGACATTCCCAACAGTAAAAATTAATGATGTATCGAGTCGTAATTTTTTTTTTTTTCCCGTCAGTATTTGTGAGAAACGCTCGCGTGATTGGTGACCGAGGCGGTTTGTATATCTCGTAATAAAATCCAGCGATAATCCTTTGGATTTCAGAGGTAGTCGAATATTTCCCTCGTGTATCGGTACGTTTTTTTTTATGATCGATCACTCGACGAATTATAGACGATGAATTTTCATCAGTTTGGCGGTTGAGACATGTCGAGCAATTGCGTTGTGTTATAACCGATGTTCTGATATCTCACGGGATAAGCTAGCAGATTGCCTCTGTCCCATGTGTATAATTCCTGAAACACAATTGAGGAAATCAATCACAAAAATCAATTCACAAAATAAATCACAAAAATTAATTGAAAAAATAAATCGCTAAAATCAATTAAGAAAATAAATCGCAAAAGTCAATTGATAAAATAAATAGCAAAAATAAATTCAGAAAATAGATCGCAAAAATCAATTGATAAAATAAATAGCAAAAATCAATTAAGGAAATAAATCGCAAAAAACAATTGAGAAAATAATTTGATGACATTTTTTTTTTCATATTCGAGCGGAATCGTTACACACCTTAGTTTTGTGACTGTAGCGCACCATCGTGGTTTTGCGATAAGGATTCGAGAATGACAGGCTAACATCGAGACTCGTGCTTTTGTACAAATCCAGAGCCAATCTGAAATCGAAGAGTCGATAATTGACACATAATTGGGCAAATAAAAAAATATTGATTAATAAAAATAATAATAATTGTTATGAATTTACATACCGTATTCTCATTTCCGTATCCGTCACATTGTGCACGGCGTACAGGACACCGCAGGCGATGAACATTTCGCCGAATTTGTGATTGTCTATACTTATGTTCCAGGCTCGTTGAGCTTTCATGTAAACCGCGTCGACTTTCATTACCACGGTGTAGTTCGACGGTAATCCGTAAATCACCCATAGTCCTGCGAAAACAATCGCGATTCTTGGTAACAATGAAAAACAATCCGGCAACGACTATAAATGTTGAAAATTACGAAATATTGCGCATATATTTTACTGGTATTTATTTTCTTTTTTTATCTTCGATCGTCTGGCCGTCTCTACACGTAATTAATATTTACTGGTATACTCCGAAATATTACTAAATGTGTCCGGCAATATCAATATTTCAAAAATACTGTGCTGTAAAATCTGCATGGCTCAAAAAGCAACTGTTCATAATGGGAATTGATTTTCTACCGTTTCTTTTTTAAATCTTTTTTTCACAATTTCGAAAATTCATAGTCCATTCATCGATAAAGTTATATATTAACCAAAAAAAAATTCTTACCATTTTCATCGACCTCAAAGTCGACGTAGCTGTAGTTATGATCCGGCGAGTACAAGTAATTTTCATTGTTGACCGACAAGCCGGGTAATCGTAACTCCACGTGATTATTCATCGGATTCGGATCTCTCAGTGCGGCTTGAAGATCGAATCGAACGATGGACGATCGATTGTCGGGGTTGTAGAAAAATGATCCATTGTAAACGACGTGCCCATTACCCTGGAGAAAATAAAAATAAAAAATAAATCATTGAAAACAAACATTTCGAATATTTCGTGTATCTCGATACAGTAGAACCCCGTTTATCCGAGGTGATGTGGAGGGAGTGTACGCCGGATAAGTGAAATCTCGGATAACATACTCAATTCAAACTTGTACTACTATTATATATATAAAAAAATATACCACTTCATATAAACATTAACTTTATTAGTTAATTTAGTTATTTTTTAAATATTTTAAACATTTGCAGCTTGCAATATAAAAAGGCAGCAAACTTGTACAAGCTTAAGCGCGTATTCAACAAAGTAACCTTTACGGACTACTCCGCACTTGGGCGTCGCTGCTTTATCCTTTTTATCCGAGTTTTCCGTATTATCCGAGCCTGCACGGAGAAAAATTGTTTAGCTGCTCTAATAAAATGAATTTTGCTGATAATGACCTCGTTCCCGCAGCAAAACGATTAGTAAAAGAAGCAAAAAAAAAAAAATACTACGTAGAAGCAATTGGTTTTGCTACCACGACAAAACTTTCTTATCACTGCGACGATTAGTTTGCTATGAGAACAAACGACGTCTGCTGTAATTTGACGGCTGAGTAATGACTGGTAATGGCATAGTTATAGATAGGTACGTACATAAATTTATTTGAAGATTAACTCACAGCGTTTGTATTTTATAATTTTATTATACTGAAAATAATGTCTATATTTGCTATTGCGAATTCTTGAAATTTGCTGTATATGTATGTATTTTTTTTTTATATTTGTTGTTCCAGTTCCACCCGTATACCCTGTCGGGTTTTTACGGAACCCCATCCCGATTTCCCCCTAGCATTTCCTAAGCTACCTAACTTCCAGTGCGTCCGTAGCCGACTTAGCTACACTGTACCGCATTTGCCGGGGACACGGGGAAACTACGGAAAACCCGTGCCGGTACAGACGGCCATATTCTACTGATCCACTGGTATTTTTGCACTTGAGTAAAGTGCAGAAACACCAAAGTCTCAGAAGAAAGCGCCTCCCGCTCAACGGTCGATGCGCCAGCTAGCGCACGGCTAAGCGGTCACCCATCCAAGTACTGACCGCGAACGAATCAACTTGACTTGGGGGACCACCAGAGCCGTGCGCCAACCGCGCATCCACCGCTGTCGGTCTATATGTATGTATTAAACTGCGAAAGATATCAAACCTTTCGTAGTTTATACATCCATATGTAGCAAATTTCAAGACTTCGCCATTTCAATCTATTTTTTATTTTTTATTCGAATACTAGGGAACTCTTTCCTCGCGGCTCTTTGTTTTCATTTTGCGCCTCAAGCGTCTCGATCTCGTCGTAGGGTTGGCACATATACGAGCCCCCACTCAGTCATATAACAAATTTTTTGTTACAGTAACAAAGGTTGTCTTGTTGCGGTAGCAAATCGCTCCAAGCTAAAATGTTTGCTATGGTTACAAACTGGTTTTGTTATCCCGATACTAACAAACTAAATTTGTTGCGGTAAGAAAAATCTTGTTGCACCAACAAAT
Organism: Exephanes ischioxanthus; assembly: GCA_958510785.1. Taxonomy (NCBI): domain Eukaryota; kingdom Metazoa; phylum Arthropoda; class Insecta; order Hymenoptera; family Ichneumonidae; genus Exephanes; species Exephanes ischioxanthus. Next base: position 12,748,047 of record OY294018.1, on the reverse strand, counting down.
TTTTTTTCTCCGTGTGCGCCTCGGTTAACGCGGAGGGCTCGGATGAGTTGGTTGCTTCGGACAACGCGGAGGCTCGGTTGATCGAAGGCTGGATGAGCGAGGTTCTACTGTATATCACGTTTCGTGATTAATCCATCGATGCGTTGAAGTCGATCGATCAATTAAACGCCCATTCAATGACACGCGTAGAAATATCTGTATTTCTTTTTTGTCTGTACAGATTCAACTATAATTCCCTTTCGACGTTCTATAGAAAAAATGTATTGAACGCACCTTGAATGGGTACGGCAAGCGAATGTTGCGTATATAGCCGTTTTTGAAATCCTCTCTGTTTTTGTACTCGAAAATGTACGAGGTGTTGATCTGTCGGGTGACCCACAGTTTATCGGCAGCCGCCTCGGTTCTCGGCGACGAATCGTACATCCAGCAACCGTGCGGGTCGTCCATGGACCCTTTGAAAACCGGCTTGCCCACGGCCTCCAATACACCTTCTACGAATTGAAAACAAAAAAAAAAAAACAATTTTAGATATCGCTATTTTTTAAATTTAATTAATTTTTTTTTTTTTCTAAAAACATTTTTAAGGTAGTCCTTGCGAATAGTGTTTACTTCGCATGAGTTTTAGAGAAATGAGAGGAAATTGCAAACACTTGTCGATGGTAAAATATTCTGAAAATAATCAAGCGGATTAAATACTTGAAAGCTGAAAATGTTTCAAGCTTGAATGCTTGAATGCTTGATGCTGAATCGAAATCAGAGATATCGGCTAATTGATTTTCACGACATTTCTACGAGACTTCCGTCTTACGGGCGGTATGGTGCAATTTTTTCATTTTATTACCCGATTTTTAATTGTTCTTAAATTTGTGTTTTTTTTTTAAATATTTAAATTAAGAAACTAACCGGCAAGTCGGAGAGGCAATCCGGCAAAGAGGATGTCGGCAGCGAGCGGTTTGACATCAAAGCTCCCGCCGTAGTCGGAAAAGCCACACTTTATGTGGGGACAGTCGTCGCAGTTCTGTTGCGGCGGGCAAAGTTCGTCCAAATCAACTTTGGGTGGTGCCCGAGTACCGTAAGCTACACCTTTCTGATTCTCGTGATTAACGAAATTCAACTTTTTCTTTCCATCTGCGGTCGTGCCAAAGATAAATCGGACAGGTGGCTAATCGAGTGGAATAAATACATTTTCAATACTATAGACGAAGATTTCTTTGTTCTTTACCGTCGATCGTCAGGCTTCCCTTCGTCATGTCGACAATGTTCTTCGCGTTGCAGTGATAAATTCCAATGTCCTGCTGACTTATCCTCGTCACGTTCAATCGCATTTTGAACTGAAATTTATTATTATTATTATTATTATTTTTTTTTTTTTTTCAACGTATGCTGTAAAAATGTATCGACGAATTTTTCGTTTGGGAATTCTAGTGTGTGTGATATACCTTGTATATGTCCCTTCTGTCGTATATATCCATTCGATACTCGGGCGAAGTCTCAAGAAGTCGACCATCCTCGCGCTCCCACCATGTAAGAGGCTCCGGAAAGGCCTCGACGTCGCACTCGAGTGTCGCAGATCCGTGATTCTGCCCTCGAACTTTGGGCTGACGAATGCGTATGAAAGGCGCGACTGCAACGTGTTTTCAATACTAAAGCCCACTTCGACTTTCGAGTTTCGTATAAATGTGAAATTTTTCAAATGGTAAAAAAAAAACTTTTTTTTTTTTTTTTGTTCGTCGAGATTTAAAGTGCGAAGCGGTAGCGCCGGGCTTGATGATTTCGGTTGTGTAGAGAGATCTCTAAAATTGATTACCATTTTTTTTTTTAATAAATATTTTTATATAATTATTCTAGGTCCAGTACAGACTCAAATTTCGTGCAAATATGAAACTTTATTTTATTTTATTTTTTAAAATATGAAATTTTATTTTATTTAGGTTTTTTTGAGGTTGGACTAGTTTTAGGATACGAGTGCAATGCGGTAGAATTGGACATGATAATTTCGGTCGTTTAAAAATAGCTTTAAAATTGATTACCATTTTTGTTAATTAAACATTGTTCAAATTATTACTCTAGGCCCAGTGAAGGACAATGCAGACGGGGACGTCGGTCAGGCTCGGGAGGATTGCCAGAGGAGTTGAAAAAAAACGGCCAAGGTATGTGCTATTATTTTCAAAACAATAGAACAGCATTATAGTAAAAAAAAAAAAGAAAAAATCTTTAATGGCTGTTAATGAAAGGGTTGAATTATCCGCTTGGCAATATTTTTCCTGCATCTCCGTTCCTGCAGTCCACAGTAACTGGCGACTCGCATTTATGGAGTAAGAATAATAGAATAATAATGGAAGAGGGGAGCGAACAAAAGGGCGAAATTAAAAGTTCGCATCCGCCCGGCAATATTTTTCTCCGCATTTGCGTTTTCCATATAGAGTCACGAAGAAATCGCGGCGCTGCGTAGTCGGTTATCGATGGGGCGGAGTGGAGTATAAAAGAGCAGCAGCGATATTTTCCACCCTACGATCGTCGCTGCAGGCACCCTTAAACTGGCACTCGCACATAAACTCCTCATACGAATACACCCTCGCGCACGCCACAACTTCCACGGCCACGGTGAAAAATTGTAATTAAAGTGTTAATCCGATGAAAAATAAATAACACATATTTTTCACTCATATAATTTCGAGCGCTTTTGCTTTACTAATTTTAGTATAGAATTTTAAGTCTCCGGAGAAAAATAACCACTTGCGCAACCACTTTGACACTTTGATTAAAGTCTTTCATGCTGAGGGTTTAAAGTATTTCGGAAGAGGCAAACCATACGAAAAAGTATGGTCGAAATTTGAATTTTCATGCATAACGTCGTGCGAGAATTTAAAAATTTTTTTATTTATCTATTTTTTTCATGCACTTATTTCTTTCTTTATTGATCATTTTTTTTTCATCTTTGTAAGATCTTTCGTACCGGAGGTTCGAAATTTTCGAGAAAAGTTTCGTCGATACGAGAAAAATTTGAGTACATTTTTTCACCCTACCTTTGGCCATTCACTCCGCTCCATTTTATTTCAATCTATGCTATTCTATTCCATTCCATTCCATTATATTCCGTTCTGTCCAAGTTAATTATATTTAGTAAAGCGTCCCATGCAGTGAAGTCATTTGTTTCACTTTAATACTCGCACTGCACCTCGAGCCGCATCATGCGAGTATCCAAATTTTAACTGTCATACACACTGTTCCGCGAGTATTTTCAATCCTGTTTTTATAAATTTTTTCCATACGCTTGTTTAATTTTTTCAATTCAACCTTTTCACTTTACAAGCTAAAATTGTTAATGTCAGAGGAAATAAAACGACAGCTTTGTATATTCAAACTTGAATAAATGAGTTTGTCATTTGTTTTAACAGAATTATTTTTACGAAATTTTGTATTTCGATTTCACGAGATGATCTTTTACTGTGTAACATCTTTCGTGCCAGAGGTGCGAAATTTTCGAGAAAACGTTTTGTCCATACGAGAAAAATGGTAGTAAATTTTGTCACCCTACCCTTGGCCATCCACTCCGTTCTATTCCATTATATTCCATTATATTCCGTTCTGTCCACGTGAATTATATTTAGTGGTGCGTCCCATGCAGTGAACTCATTTGTTTCACTTGAATACTCACACTGCACCTGCAGCCAGATCATGTGAGTATCCAATTTTTAATGGTCATACAAACTATCCTCTGAGAAATTTTTCAATCTTTTGTTTATTAATTTTTTCCATGCACTCATTCAATTTTTTTTTACTTCAGCAAGATCTTTCGTGCCGGGGGTTAGAAATTTTCGAAAAAAATTTTGTTCATACGAGAAAAATGGTAGTAAATTTTGTCGCCATACCTTTGGCCATCCAGTCCGTCCCATTCTATTCTATTCCAATCCATTTCATTCTATTCCATTCCATTCCATTCCATTCTATTCCATTCCATTCTATTCTATTCTATTCCATTCCATTCTATTCCATTCCATTCTATCCCATTCCATTCTATTCAATTCCATTCTATTCCATTCCATTCTATTCCATTCCATTCTATTCCATTCCATTCTATCCCATTCCATTCTATCCCATTCCATTCTATTCAATTCCATTCTATTCCATTCCATTCTATTCCATTCCATTCCATTCCATTCTATTCCAATACATTCCATTCCATTTATTCCATTATATTCCGTTCTGTCCAAGTTAATTATATTTACTTGTGCGCCCCATGCAGTGAAGGCGTTTGTTTCACTTGAATACTCACACTGCACCTCGAGCCACATAATGCGAGTATCCGAATTTTAACTGTCATACACACTGTCCTGCGAGAATTTTCAATCTTTTGTTTATTAATTTTTTCCATGCACTTATTCAATTTTAGAGGTTAGACATTTTCGAGAAAAGTTTTTGTCCATACGTGAAACATTGTAGTAAATTTTGTCACCCTATCTTTGACCATCCACTCCGTTCCATTCTATTATAATCTACTCTAATTCTATTCCATCCCATACCATTATATTCAGTTCTACCCAAGTTAATTATATTTAGTAAAGCGTCCCATGCAGTCAAGGCATTTGTTTCACTTGAATACTCACACTGCACCTCGAGCCGGATCTTGTGAGTAGCTCTTGGCGGCACCCCGTTGTCAGCGATACAGATATACTCGCCCAAATGTTCTCTATTAACCGCGGTGATGTTGAGCGTGTGACCAATTACCGAGGACGCTGCTCAAACAGTCGCAGTAATTATACGAAACGCACAGTGCACACCTCGGCCTGTTGCGGTGATAATTAAATTTGTAATGAAATATTTGTCGAGCTTAAAATCCAACGTTAATCCCACGGAAAATCATTAACAATTAAACGAAGTTTCGAAAATCCCCAAAGCTCGGCCAAACGGGATTGAGTCGATTGAAAATTCACTGTTAAACCGTTCGAGCGAAAGCCGGAACGGCGCCTCGACGGACAATCGAATGCGATAATGCTAAAAGTATGTTACTCTCGTACCGATGTTTAATTTCCACTTTGCTACCGTGTAAAATAGAATAAACGCCGACGATAATCCAGATCGATCGTCCACGGGCGATATATTTTTTAGCACGACGATGAATGAATTAATAAATAAATAAATAAATAGATAGATAAATTAAGCTACGCGAGAAAATTGATAAATATGAAATAATACCAAAGCAAACTGAATATCATATCTACTCGGACACTGTTTTTGTGTCCGGCGGGGTGAAATTAATTTTTAAAAATTCACCCAATCTCAAACAAAAAAAAAACATTTTTGCGTATTGTTTTGTTGTTTTCGAATTAAAATGGTATTGTCTCACAATTTATACACGTGCCTGCTGTCGAATTGTATCAAATTCTTTGCTTCTCCATAATGGTCCGTAAACACCGAGCAAAAAAAAAAATATCGAAAAAATTCTTATCGTTTACGAACAGAACTTATTTCTTTATTCTTTTATGGTTCGGAAAAAACGGTAGTCGGAGAAAAGGCCGCGGAAAAAGGGCCGATGAAAAAAAGGCCGAGGAACAAAAGGCCTACATAAAAAAAATCCGCAGAACAAAGTTTCGTAACAGATAAATAGTAGATTTTTTTTTAACGTCATGAAAGTCATTTTTCAGATGTTCAAGAACCTGGAGAAAAAACGCCATTTCATTTTTCCGGGTTTTTGTTTTCCGAGGAGTTTATTTTTCAAGGCTTTTTTTCCGGGATTCTTTTTGACGTTCATGTTCCCTAAGAAAAACAGGATGCGCGGCCATTTTTCCGTCGACGATTATTTCCATCGGCCTTTTTTCCGGGACACGGAAAAAACGATTTTCTGAAATTGGTTTTAAATTGAACCATTTAAATTAGTACGTTCGTTTTTGGCACAGCTTCGTTAAATTACAGGGCTTCGAGAGTAGACGTGACTAAAAAAAAGTTCCAAAGCGAACGGGTAGAATTATTGTCTCATCACTTGTCTCTCGTCCAAATACCGTCATGTTAATCGAGGATCGGACCCTGTCGACATATCTCGTCCGATTGAACGGAATACCATCGACCATTACTGTCTTCGTGACAATCGTCGTCGACTATTCGGTCGCAATTTGGTTACGTCGGTCGACATGGGCTCAGTGTCATTATCCGTCAAGTCTTCACTGAGTAAGCCGCTTGACGCGCGGCCGCGCAACAGACTGTCAGAGGAGCCGCTAAACGGAGATTTGACGAGATTACGGAATACCCTACGAAACGGCATAAACTACATTTCCGGCTTACCGGATAATCGCGATTCGCGTGCTCGTCGCATGTGCAATTAGAAACAGAAACGAGAAAAGTAATACGTTACGACCGTAAAATGCACCAGAGCTGGCCAAATGCACTAAGTACTTGAAGTACGTATTGAAGCATCAAGTACTGAGTCAGTGCCCACTGCTCAGAGCTTCAGGAATTTAATTCTGCCACTACTCAATACGTCAGTACTCAAGAACTACCTAGCGCTCGGTACTTCGAGTACTTGATACGGTAATACGTACTTCAAGTACTTAGGGTATTTGCCCATCTCTGAAATGTACCCTTTATGGTAGTCCTTGCGCATTTACAGAGAAATGAGAGGCAATTGCAAACACTTCTCGATCATATAAAAATCTGAAAAAATCAAGCGTTCTAAAGGTGCTCAAAAGATTAATTTCGCATAATAATAATTACAAAATGTTATTAACAAATTGATGAAAAATAATACTGTTCAACAAATCTTCCGGAAACATAACTTTTTTTTTTAGGAAAATGATTCGTCCATTTTTCTGAGGACGTATGAATTTTCAGATTTTTAAATCCACTCTGAATTTTGTGACTTTATAGACATTTTTTCCATATAAAAAAAAAATTAAAGTGTATTTAAAAATCTGAAAAAATTCATACGAATTCAGAAAAGTGAACGAATCATTTTCATTTAAAAGAAGTTAGGTTTCCAGAAGATCTGTTGGACAATTATATTTTTCATCAATTTGTTGATGACATTTTGAAATTATTATTACGCAAAATTGATCTTTTTAGCACCTTTAATATGCTTGATTTTTTCAGATTTTTATACCATCCAGAAGTGTTTGCAATTCCCTCTCATTTCTCTGAAACTTATTCGAAGTGCTAACTTCGCATATGTACTAACATAATCATACTAACAAGAGTTTTTGCGATAATCACGTTGACGTAACAAGCTCGAAATTTTTAATGAAATCTTTTTTATCTGCCCCCAACTAAAACGAATTTCTATAAAAAAGAAAAATTAATTATAATTTCGCGTGCATTTTTATTTGATTAATCTTCCAATTGTTCTTATAACTGTATTGAGTGGATAATTTTTTATGGCGAATTTTACAAACTGTTACAACTATTGATAAAGGGCCGTTGAATAAAAAAAACTATAATTACTATTTTTTACATTTCTTCATATCTTTTGATATAATTTTTGAAAATATTTAACAGCGTGACTAAATTAATGATTTAAGACGAACGATGAGTTTAAATTAGACGATAAATTTATATATATAATAATAGTAATAATTGTGATAAATACCGTGCCAAGATCCCATTGGTATCGCGGAGCCGCCAGTTTTGGCCCAGGAAATCGTCGGCTGGGGATTCCCACTGGCTACGCATCGCAGACGCACGTTCGCGCCCTCGACAACGGCGATCAATCCGCTCGGACGTCCGTCTCCTGCGACATTTGCAAATTGACATTCGCTCGTTAATCCTCAATCCTCAGTTACACTTTTTTTACTGTCAAATATGCAAAAAAAGAAAGAAACAAATTAAAACATTAGAAATCACTAAAAATAACTACGATTAATTAATTGAAATATACAACGATTGTGGTGCAATATAAAGAAAGGCTGACGGTAAAAGGGATTTTTATATTCGACCAAAACAAATGTTGTGCACGGAGAACCAAAATAATTTTCTTCTTAATTTTACAATTTGTTTTTTTTTTTTTTTGTCACCAAACCTTAAATTTAGTAAAAAGAAATTGAGAAAGTTTTAAACAAAAACCTTGTGATTTTTTGTGGATAAGCAATATTTGTTAAATATTGCTTATCCTGTGCAAACACTTTTTATCGTCCTATTATTTATTTTTTTTGTTAAAAATTGATTTTTTTTGCAAAGGTTCTTATGAGAAAGCATTTTCTGTATCTTTGTTTCCCTCGTAGAGGAAGCTTTGCGAATACACGGATAATATCAGGATGCGATGTGGAAATTTCAATTTCTAACTTTTTTCAACGTCAACGTCGTGCTTGACTTTTCGGCAAAACGGCTGTCCGATTCAGGTAAGGCGCGAGAAAAAAGAAATGAAATTATGCGCTCCAAAATTGGTTTTTTTTTTTCAAACTTTAGATTTTTACTCAAGAAATCCAAATGATACCGTTTAATCTAGCCGTTTAATCTATGGATCATTAGACGATAATATTCCATGTACCTCTGTACACGTTTTTAGCCAGACAGCCAAAAAATTATAAGAGATAGAGCGCGAACAGACATTTTTGAAGATATAAAAAATCGCGCAAGAAACCCACATTTGTTAAATATAATTTTCAAGAAATATTTACTATTAACCACACACACACGTAAAAAATGTCAAAATGTTCCTTGTTTAGGAAGATTTTGACAAAAAAATCTCGATTTGTTTTTCCGCCAAAACAAAGCTTCGTCTATGAGGAAGCAATGAACTAATCTTTCGAACACTGTATTTTTCCAATGGAAATGGAATTCCGTTCACATCTAAGAATTTGTGATTTTTTTTTTTTTTATAAACCGTGATAAAATTATATTCGATCTCGGATTCGATGACTCGTCGATGTTATACGATGAATTATTCAGTTATCTATTGATACGATACCAAGACGCACCTAGGATCGAAGGTGGAATTAGCAATTCGTTGGCTTTGGTGTCGTTCCTTTTGGTTTTCCACGCTAAGATCCCGGGGATTCCAGGTTTGCCGTCCTGTCCCGGGGTCCCGGGATTCCCAGGGCGCCCCACCGGACCTGCGAGGTGAGAGAGCATTTGATGAGCGTATAACTCGCCGAAACCGCAGACTCTCCCGAACCATTCCGCTCCCTGATTATTTCGAGTTTAAGCAGCCGCGAGGTGGATATTTCAGTAAATGGATAAAACGCTCTCATAAAAATTTCTCCCTTGCTTTATGACGTATAATTTATGAGGGTTTTATCCTCCGCGCGTCGCTATGCTTAAAAAGTTGGGCAATTACATTTTTTTTGTTACGTGAAAAAAAATTTACAAAAAGAAAGGACCAAAATAAGCAACCGCTGCTCTTATCGTGGAGATTAAGAGGTTAAAGTTTTTTTTTTAGGAAAAAAATAAAATTACTAATACCGCACCGATAAAAATGTTTGGTAATATCAACTAAGCTGCGGTTGCGGGTGGCGAAGAAAACGTTTGGTCGGTTGAACAAAATGTTTTTTTTTTAAATCAATAACAGAACAGTCAATTTAACTAAATATTCGATCACGCGACTAAATATTCGTTCAATCGACTAAATATTTCTTTCAATCGATCCAAATATTTCCTTCGCCACCCGCAACGCAGCATCGTTGATATTACCAAACCTTTTTATCGGTGCGCTAGTTCAACGATATTTCGAAAAATTAATTTCCGAGACTCCCCGCTGTTTTATCGGCGCTCGCCGTACGCGGTCATGGTTTATTGGAAAAAAAATCCAATCGATCGACACAATTTAATATTGAAACTCGTTAACGATACTCCCCGGTAAATTGAGTTTTTCAAACTCGTCAGAAGTTATGAAGTGATCTCGAATCTGTTTATGGATCGTACGATAGTTCGAATAGAAAGAAATTTTTAAGATACAAAAAATAAAAAGTTTCTCTCCGAGCAGATTCGAGTTCCGATAACGAGCTTCCGATACAATTCATCCGGTCGCTCGACAATCCTGGCGAAGCGAATTTCATCGGGTCGGCAAGACGTTCTCGTACTCCGCGGAGCGTCGTCGAAGGGTTTCAATGGGGTAGTTAAGGAGTCATTATCTCCGAGTCACTCCGGGTTTAATAAGGCGCAGAATCTTGATTAGCCCCGAGGCGTTGGCACTCTCTCCGCAAGATCGTGTGAAGTAGTTAAACGCATTGTTCCACACTTGGGAAATTACGGCGCATAGATCGATAGCGAATTTGACGGTGAAATTTTATGTGACGAGTTTACGACAAATTTTGACTATCCGAAAAAAAAACACAATTTCGATCGAGTATACTGTAAAAACAAAAATGTAATAAATGTAATCTATCGGACTGGAAGTTTTTATGAAAAAACTGCTACACTAAATTTAATGTACAATTGTGACGAAAAATTAACGAACTTTTACAGTGCAGTCAAAGTAAATTATGGGAATTGGACTAAACCTGTATAGAAAGATTAATGTAATTTATTAAAAGCAAAGTATTTCTTAAGTTTTATTAAAAGTATATTATTAAAAATAATATACCGTATATTATTTATTCATAATGATGGTATATGAAATGTAATCTATCGGATTGGAAGTTTTTATACAAGAACTGGTATACTAAATATGATGTACAATTGTGATGAAAAATTAACGTATTTTTGCAGTGGAGTCAAAGTAAATAATTGAAATTAAAGTAAACCTGTATAGAAAAATTAATGGAAATTATTAAAACCAAACTATTTCTCAAGTTTTATGAATAGTATATTATTACGAATAATATACTGTAAATTATTTTCTCATCATAATCGTATATGAAATTTAATATGTCAGTTCATGCATAAAAACTTCCAGTACAAGTACATTAAATTTCGTACGATTGTTTGTTTACCGTGTATGACGTTGACACTCTCTCCGCAGGATCGTGCGAAGCAGTTAAACGCATTGTTCCACGCTTGGGAAATTACCGCGCATTGATCAATAGCGAATTTGCCGGTGAAATTTTATGTGGCCAGTTTGCGGAAAAATTGACGATACGAAAAAAGAAACTTCGAAACCGTGAGAAGACAATCGCGATCGAGTAATTTTTATGAGCAACATTTTTTAGAGCATGAGTGGGGAATATTGACCGGTTTTAATGAGGTTCGATCATATTAAAAATCTTTACCTTAAATAACAAAAAAAAATTATTTTTGAGATTTTGATTAATAATTTAATGATCCAAGAAATTATCGCTTGCCCACCTTGGGGTCCCATCGGGCCCACGGGACCGGATGCTCCCCTCAGACCACGTTTTCCTGAAACACAAAAACACGAAATTGCTCGCAAATTGGCTTGACACATATGGAAAAAATCGTTCACACACGCACAAGCTTTAATCTAGAATACAAGAATAGCCAAATTACTTTTTTTTTGTTTTTCCCCTTCACTAAAGTTTCAAACGTGTCCTGCATTGGCCCTCGTTGCACTAAGGTGCGTTATAGTTTGTAGAACATTTTTCAAAAATGCGTACAATTTTTTAGAATTCCGTCGATAAACGCACAGCCACCTTTACCGATTTTATTAGGGAATAACTGTCGTGCATTTATCACGTAATTAAAATCAGAAGGACGTATCTCATATACTTGTTCACAAAAAAATACGGCCTTCTGATTCTAGTCACGCGATATGTAACGGAAAAAAAAAAAAATTACTGAATATTTGCCTACATATCGGGATGGACGTAATGCAATTACGTCGAAAAGCCTTGCAGCAAGGCCTTTCCATCTGGCAACTTCGTATTGTATCCCCGAGCAAAAGTCATTTTTCCCTGCTAAATTGTTTATAGACACATCAAACGATCATAAAATTTTTTCAAAGCTTGTTCGAAAAAAAATGAAAGCTTATGCTGCAAGTTTAGTCATGAGTCTGAGAGAAAGGTGCAATTCGCTACTATGTTAAAGTTTGATTGTTCGTCCATTTCAATTTTTTAATTAAAACTTGTAATTGTGAATGGAGTCGGAATGAAATCTATATAAAAATCCTTCCATCCCGCGTTAAACAGAAAGTTCAATCTTTCCACAATGCGTGAATCATTTTCAAATTGTTTATACACACATCAAACGAATACACAATTGTTTCAAAGGTTATTCGAAACAAAAACTAACCCTGTAAGTTTAATCGTGATGATGAGAAATTACATATATATATATTTTTTTCTTTAACGTGAGAGAAATGTGCAATTCGTTATCTGGTTAAAATTTGTTTGTTCCTTCATTTCAATTTTTTAATTAAGAATTATAATCGTAAATAGAGTCGGAATGAAATGTGTGCGAAAATCCTTCCATCCCACGTGAAACAGACCTAATTCGTAAGTACCGTCTGAAACTTCAATCTCTCCACGATGCGGGAATCATTTTCAATGCAAAGCTCGTAATATCCCGAATCCCGCAAAGATACTTTGTGTATAACAGGCATTTCTCTGCGAAATGGTAAATCACATATTTCGCGCGGCCTGAGGGTACGCCCGAGGGGGATTCCGCATACCTGAATATTCGATGCACTCGACGGCTTCGGTAACTGCCGCGTCACTCGCGTTATGAATTTCAAATTGACTGAAAAATCTTGATCCTTCCCTATATATAGAATCGTTCACTCTACGAAATATAAATATATATACACATATATATATATACATTGGAAATATGTATATATATGTGTAGGCCATAATACACGTTACGTCGAGTAAGGCGAACAAAAAAGTTTCTCTGAATTCCCGAATGGCATCGTACAAAAATAGCGCATAAATATGTAAGAACCGAATAAACTGATAGAATTGTTAAAGACAAATAATAAATTAGTAAAATTACCGAATCGTTGCTTGTGCATAATATATTTGATTAATTTTCATTTTCGTTATGATATTCTTCTGCCGTAAAAATATACACATGCACACACGTTACGTCGATTAAGTCGAATAGAAAAAGTTTCTCTGAATTCCTGAATGGCATCGAACAAAAGTGGCGCATAAAAATTACGTAAAAATGTAAGAACCGAAAAATCTGATAGAATTGTTAAATACAAATAATAAATTTAAGAAAATTTCGAATCGTTGCATGTGCATAATTGTGATGTTTCATTAATTTTCATTTTTGTTATGATTTTTTACTGCTGAAAAATTGACGATTATTATAATAATGAAAACAAATTCTCGAGATATCTAACTCTTAGCAAATAGCCAACACACTCCGCTCGGCTCAGTCCCAAAATTGTTTAGTCGGATCCCCCCCCCCGAAAATACACGCGTTTCCGCTGTACAGAAAATCTTTTTTCGATTCTTCAATTTTCTCACGAAACAATTACACGGCTCAATGAAAAATTATTGCGAGCCAAAATTTACAAAAAATGTATTTTAATACCCAAATTTACAACAAAAAAAAAAAATATTTGAATGCCAAAAATTACCAAAAATTTATTTTACTGCAAAAATTTACAAAATATTAATTTTAATGGCAAGATTTACTTTAGAAATTTAAAAACCTATTTTAATGTCAAAATTTACAAAAGAAAATTCCTAACCTCCGATGGACTTCAGTTTGAGAAACTTGTTGGTCGTAATTAGTGTCAACGATGCGTGAAATAAATGCATGAGATCTAGTGTGGCACGTCGAGCGTTTATAGCCTACCATCGGTGCCGTTTCTGCCGGGTCTGCCCGGTGTCCCGTCAAGTCCGGGTGTCCCGTCTAATCCGGGTAGGCCGTCGAGGCCGCTTCGTCCTGGAACACCGTCGAGGCCTGGCTCCCCCGGAATGCCGTCTCTGCCGTCCAAGCCCGACGATCCGGTGTCTCCCTTTGGTCCGCGTTCGCCCGGATAGCCCGGCATACCCGGAGGACCTTCCGGTCCGACTGGTCCGGTGAGTCCGGGCAAGCCCCTGTCGCCAGTGGGACCCTGAGGACCTTCGACACCCGGTAGACCTGCTGGACAATATTCCGTCGACTTCCGGCACAACGCGTCCATCGCGTCGAACTATAAGCAAACATACTCGAACATTGCGTCAACACTCGGTGTTATCAACCCCCTCTAGCGGATACAGCGGGCTGTGGGGATTCACGCGAATCCCTCAGGTGCTCGACCATCCGCGCATATTTCGGGTATCATTCGCAGTGGCACACCCGACTGCGCGGATATCCACGTTGGACGGAAATCGGGGAACGTAGACCCAGAAAACTAATTTATTTGACGGGCGCACCGCAAATAAACATTTATTTGATAAAAATAAATATTTATTTGATAAAAATAAATATTTATTTGATAAAAATAAATATTTATTTGATAAAAATAAATATTTATTTGATTAGGATAAATATTTATTTGATTAGGATAAATATTTATTTGATTAGGATAAATATTTATTTGATTAGGATAAATATTTATTTGATTAGGATAAATATTTATTCGATTAGGATAAATATTTATTTGCGGGGCGCCAGTCAAATAAATTATTTTTCTAGGTGTAAGTTAAAAACATTTGGGAAGACAAAAAAAAAGTGTCGATACAGAAGTAAAAAATGTATCTATAACTTGCAACGATTGGTAGTTTCGTTTGGGGAATCTAAAGAAACATATTTTATTCGAATTAAGTCTTTGGGTACCGTTGGGTAGCAAATGAATATTTTTTCCCGGCATGATACACAATCAATTTTAAAGTTCAACCATCCGTGCATATTTCAGGTATCATTTGAAAAGGTACCCTCGTCTGCGCGAATATGTACGTCGGAGGAGAATCGGGAAACGTAAGTTTGCAGATCATTCAAAAAGACAGAAAAAGCTACCAATATAGAAGTAAAAAAATAATTATCTATAGCTTGCATCGATTGGTAGTTTGATTTTGGTAATCTATAAAAATTGAACATCATTTCTTTTTGGGGTACTTTTGGGTAGTAAATCCATATTGTTTTCTCGAAAATATATATATATTAGTCAAATTTATTATAGATATTACGTAATAAAAAAAATAATAATGTCCGAAAAAAAATGCATAGAATTTATCATTTTTTGGGAACTAAGACTTTCGGAACGAATATTTTTCTATGGCATCAAAGAGAGTAGACCTTAAGGCAGTTCTACACTTTTTTTTCAATCTTCTCCGAGCATTTTTTTTTCTATTATTCGAATCGTATGAAGACTGCGAAATGCATGAATGCAGGTCGACCCAAAGGTGAATCCCGTGAGCATGAAAGGTTTAAATGTGTATAGCTCGGGGCGTGAGTGGGGGAGGGGGGGGGGGGGGGGGAATGGTTCGATGTTAAGAATTTTTCATCGATAAACTGACCGGAACACGTGTGTCGGCTGTCAACCAGACCCAACTGGTATCTCCATTCGGCGCCGCCGGGGCTTGCGTGTCACCGGAAGTATCGTCCGAAGACGTTGTAAGTTTCTTGGAATCCTTGAGTAACTCCTTTATGTCGCCGATCTGGAATAAAAGAACATAGAGTGTATTTTCTCTGACGTGCTTCCGGTTATATTCTGTTGTCGACAATGTCGTCGATCTTTCGTTCTCGCACAACGAAATATTACTGCGATTCCAACAAAATGATAATAATAATAGCGACTGGCAATATTTTACTTTTATAGTAAATTATTATAGTTTTAGCCGCGGCCCAAATAGAAAATTTCAAACCATTATGCATACAACCGACACTAAACGCAATAAAGTAGAATCCCGATTAACCGGGAAGCGGATTAACCGTGCGTCTTCCGAGTTTTTTTTTTTTATGCGCGGAGCAAACCAAAGTCATTGAGTACTTAAAAATAAAAAAATACTAGCTTACTTTGAGAAAAATAAATGTTCGGATTAAGCAATGGCGCGATGACATACGTTCAATGGTGTATTTTGTTGGTGCAACGAAAATGTTTCTTTCAATCGACAAATTTTGAATAAATTGAAGCAAATAATCGTTTAACAAAAGAATACTTTATTTGTACCAAACAAATAATAGCTTTGAAAGTACACTGATAAAAAAAATGCGGTTCAATCAACCAAGATTCGGGCAGGGACGTTCAACTAAATATTTTGTTGGTACAGCTAAAAAATTGGTTAGTTCAACAATTTGTTGGGTGATTTCACCAAAATATTTTTGAGTCATTAAAATATTTTGTTCGACCAACTGAATATTTATTTGAACATTCCTGCCAGAATCTTGGTTGATTCAACTGTACTTTTTTATCAGTGTATGTCACCGCGACTTTTGGTTAATCCAACCAATTTTTTTTTTCTCAGTGTACGTACTGTTAATGAAAAAAAAAATCCAAAGCTTTACATTCTATTTCACATTATTTAATAATTAAGTACAAGTTGTACCAAATGTCATTGTAACTTGTCAAAATAAAGTTGTATCATTAGCCATTATTGACTTATATACTTTCGCAGTCTAGTTCGGATTAACCGGGATTTCGATTATCCGGGGACTCTTTGGTCCCGAGCATCCCGGTTAATCGGGGTTCTACTGTACATCCATTCAGACACCCAACACGTACAACTTACCAGCAACTCGAAAGAATGAGTAACGAAGAAATAAACTGACATTTTCAATTTTAAGTTGCAGTATTTAAAATAATATGAAATGATTGTATTCTTGTAAAAAGATTAAAAACCGTGGCTGAAGGACTTCGGTCGATGGCCAATTTGCAGCATATATGTAATTTAAGTCCGTCATGTATCGAAAACTGTTCAATGTCATGCACCGTCAATAAATTCACTACTACTACTACGATAGTTAGTTTATAGGATGGCTGTTTTTAAAAAAAACTTGAAAAACTCGGAAATTTCGGGGAATTTTTTCCATCAGATCTGGTGGCCATCCTTTCATTAACCTTTCAAGTATTAACCTTTCAAGTACCGAGAATTTTTTGCCGATCGCAAACGACCATGCCTTCTTTTAAGTACAAAAACGATACGGATGTTCGTAATAAATATTTTTCTGCGTTAATAACACTTCAAGGTACATCTGTGAATTTTCGCAGATTTTTTTAAGCACATTAACTTGTTATTCGAATCGTTCGAAAGTTGCGTTTTGGCAAATTCTAGGTCCTCGTTGAACGACTATCCGATACATGAAGGGTTAAAACTGGAGCTTAATAATAATAATTAATAATAAAAAATCTGTGAATTTTCGCAGATTTTTTTAAGCACATTAACTTGTTATTCGAATCGTTCGAAAGTTGCGTTTTGGCAAATTCTAGGTCCTCGTTGAACGACTATCCGATACATGAAGGGTTAAAACTGGCGTGTAAACTATTAAAATACAATAATATATTCACGCGAAAGATAGTTTTTTTAAAAACTTGTCGATTCGATCTGTGGTCATGAATCGTCCATTTACTTATCAATAATTGACCAACTTATTATTATCAATATAATTTTATTATTTTATTTTTTAATAACAAACTATCACCTTGCGGCCGAAAAGTTGAAAAGAAATGTCAGACCGTTGGACGCCGAGATATGGGGATTATAAATTGCTGTATACATAGATATAGAGCGAGGATAAAAGTCGCTTACTGTAATACCGAGGATCTCGGCTTCCAGACGTTAAAAATTCATGAAATTTCTACCGGGCACGTATTTTACCTCGCAGATAACAGAAATGAATTTTCAATTAAGTATCTTACAGTTGTTCGTTTCTCCTCTGCCAGTTTTTCACAGTAACCCTATCTCATTACAGAAAATGACCGTAAATTTAAGTTTTTGAATCGTCACCGTCGAAAGACACACACGCTTGACCAACGGCTAAAAATCCATCGATTGCATCGACGACCATAAGCTCGTCATTGTACGCCCTACGAAAATATATCTCAATCGCCGATCTCAAAATTTGTCCGCCGAATCGAAAGTATTATAATCATCATTACAATATTTAAAAAAAAACCTCGTCTGATGATTATAATGAACTTTTAATGCCCACCGCTCGGCCAGATTCTCCTAGTCAGATTTATGAATTTCAAACAATATCCCTCCGCTGCAATATTCCCATTGCTAATCTCTCGCCGAGTCTCCGCGGGGCCTGGATGAGACTGGCTCCGCGCTGCCTTTTGTTCGTTCACCTGGAAGCCATCACGCTTCTGTGCATTCAACGGATAGACTTTAAATTTGATTCACGATGCTTGGTTCGCACGCGAGATTCCTTCAATCCCCCCTTTAAACTACCACAGTTGAGCGATCGCCCATCTACGACCCTTAAACCCTCCCAGTAGGTCGAAGAACAAACAACCTGGTTTTGACATAGTCCAGAGAAAAATGCCGATACACTTTGGGAAACGTCTGAGTGGAAACTCGAAGCTTGAAAGCCCGATCCTTCGCACGTGGTCTCATTATAGGAACCCTGTTTCATTACAGAAAATGTCCGTAAAGTTGAGTTTTTGAATCTTCACCGAAAAAATCTAAAAATCTAAAAATCTAAAAATCTAAAAATCTAAAAATCTAAAAATCTAAAAATCTAAAAATCTAAAAATCTAAAAATCTAAAAATCTAAAAATCTAAAAATCTAAAAATCTAAAAATCTAAAAATCTAAAAATCTAAAAATCTAAAAATCTAAAAATCTAAAAATCTAAAAATCTAAAAATCTAAAAATAGACTCCAAATTTGATTCACGACGCTTGGTTCGCACTCACAGTTAAGCGATCGCCCATCTACGACCCGTAAACCCTCCCGATAAGGTCGAGCAACAGCCAACCTTATTTTCACATAGTCGAGAGAAAAATGCCGATACACTTTGGGAAACGTTATCTGAGTGGATACTCGAAGCTTGATAGCCCGATCGTTCGCACCGGGTCTCATCGCCCGGGAACTATCCCTATCCGGAGCTGATGCTCTCTCCTCCTTTCGAGCAACCCGGAGTCACTCTCGAGGACGCCCAGCGGGGCATCAAGCCGCTGTCGCTTGCCCTCTTCATTTCCGGGCGTCAGCAGTGTGACGAGCACTTCGCGATATAATCTCCAAGCGTTTATATACACACATATATAGATATGTGTACATCGTGTGTGTATATACATGTATACATGCATCTATATCAACGTTCATGTACGACGAGACAAACCGGTGCCTAGTTACTCCGGCTCGTACAATTCTCGGGACAACGAGAAGCAATCTCTAAACGCTCTTCTAAACATCGCCTGAATTCTTTTATTTTTTATGTTATCCGCTGTGAGATGAAAATAAATAAAAAGCGAAGCGGCAATAAAAACCGTGTCTGAACTAAGGACGATTAATTGCCCGACTCACGATCGGAGGCGAAAGAAATATTGCTGGTTATAGACTTTTTTTTTTAATGATCGTATGAAAAAGTGAGTGTGAAGTTGAAAACTTGGCGCTAGAAACGTCAGCAGCTTGCATACCAACTTTTTAAATCTAGTTCGTAGATCGACGTGTGCGTTAATATTCTTCGACGATATCGAAGTTTGATGACCCTTACCACGAGCAAATATATATGAAAATTTGTTTGAGATTATGAGAGTGTGACGGGAAACCCCGGCGCGGAAAAATATTGCAGCGAGCTCGTGATACGACGGCCCGGATTGTTTACGTTACGATGTCGAATCATCAATTACGGAGGGGCGTAACTCGCGTAATTTAATGTAAATATATATATTTTTTTTTAATATAAAAATAAAATTTGAAATTTCAACCTTTGGTTGATTGTCTTTGTGCATTGTTTTTTGTTGTTTTTTTTTTTTGCTCGACGCGACCTTCAAGATGGTAAATTAATTTTTTTAGAGATGAAAAAGAGCAGAAATTTCGAAATTTGCATCTGCTTCCGGTTTTGTCGAGGAATCTGTGTTCGAACGTTGCTGTTCTTCCCTTCGCTGGCGTCGACACATTAGCGCGCCAGGACGCTGTACGCGTCGACCCGCTTCTGCCTCCAAAATGGTTTTTAATGAGATTTTGAAAATACCATATCGATCGTGGATTTTTTTTAAATTCCTGCTTACAGTATTTTCGGTATAATAGAAACATTACTTATCGATGAAACTCGTATATATTCTTGTCCATATAAGGAAAAACTAATTAATGTGGACCATCCCATTACCACATCAATCGATGAAATATGGACCGTCAACAAATATTTGTCAATTTTAGCGTGTCATCTCAATTAGGCTTTGATGTTTTAAAACTGCCGAATCTGGCCCGGTCGATATATCATTGATTTACATGTTGATCGAGGTGTTCCATATAGTATAAAAAAATTCGTATAAAGTTTAATGTATTGGCACTGGACATTTTTGTGGATAAATTGTTGTATCAAATTTCAAGTACAATTTTTTTTTTTAATTTTTTAATGAAAAACGAATGTACACTATACTAAAAACTTTTTAGAAATACTTTACTTTTAATAATTTACTTTAATTTTACTGTAAAAGTACATCCATTTTTCATCGCAATTGTACATTAAATTTAGTGTACAAGTTTTCGCATAAAAACTTAGTCGAGTAAATTAACTTTACAATTATCTTTAACATTTGTTATATCATTCATAAAATATTTTTTTTATTGCTTTACATCTGCCAATAGAAAAACACACATATATATATATACAGCATTGTAGAATTGGACCGGATTGAGTGAAATGTTGCTTATAGCATGAGATCTGGTTTATGAACATACCCGGTACGGAATCGCCCTCGGCGGCTGGAATTGTACGTTGAACTTAATGTACCAGTTTTTGCATAAAAACTTCCAGTCGGTTAAATTCAATTTACAATTTTCTTAAATATATACTTTTTTTACCATTCATAATATATTTCTTTTTACTGCGTTAAATCTACAAATAAAAAATACACACATATATATATATATATATATATATATATATATATATATATATATATATATATATACAGCATTTAGGAATGGGACCGGAATTGAGTGAAATGTTGCTTGTAGCATGAGATATGGTTTACCCTGAACATATCCGGTACGGAATTGTCCTCGGCGGCGGGAAGTGCGCTGCTCCGTTTTCGGCGCGTCACGGCGCCGTTCATATTCGTCGATTCGTTGCACCTCTCGCCTTCAACCGCGCGTATGTGAAACTCCAATTTTGACACGTACGCGTACAGATATACGAAGGTAACAAACTGCACGACGAACTGCGACAACACCAGATAGATCAAGAGTTTTGTTTGCAGCTGAGTGCCCGTGGCTTTCGCCACAGGGCTCGTTGTCCCAGTCATAGCCGCGCCGTTTTCACTCCTATCATTCGAACGATGGACGCGGGGCTACAATTATTTTCGTTTTTTTTTAAACCACTTTCTAAATCTTTTTACTTTTTGAATTGAAAAAAAATGTCCCTGTATTTCGGTAACATTTATCGGATCAATAGATTTTTTGTTTCTTCTTTTTGCGTCGATTTGTATTATCTGAATGATAGCGAAGATTTGTTTGTCTCTCTATTCACCGATTAATAGACCAAATTAAATTACGGAAGAAAAGCGTTGATTTTTTGTATTTAATTTTTTTTTAATTAATTTTTTGTGTGTAATTCGTGAAAAAAAAATTAAGTTTTTTTTTCATTTTGCAAGTTGATCATATTCATTGTTTTAACTATTTCTTGCTCCTATTCGTTTTATCTGAGGGACAGTGGAATCATTTTGAATAATCGTGTTCAATTTATGGCTCATTTACAATGGCACTCTACCACTAAAAACTCTACCAGATAAAAATTTTACCACATAACAACTCTACCAGAAAACATCTCCATTATATTACAGATCTACCGTATTAGAAGTCTACCCAGATCTCTACTAGAAAGTAGAAAAAATTCTACCGGAATAACAATGAAACTCTACGGGAATACAAGGCTAGACGGTAGCCTTGTATTCCGGTAGAGTTTTATTTCACAATTCCGGTACAGTTTTTTTACTTTCTAGTAGAGATTTTGGTAGAGTTTTATCTGGTAGAATACGGTAGAGTTGTTATTTGGTAGAGTTATGAGTGGTAGGGATGTAAATGAGCCAATTTATACACGTCGTGGCTCGGCAGAAAAGTAGAAACGCGGTAGATCTGTGCTCCATTATTAAATTGGTGTGTTCCTGTGATAACCGGCATTAAACATTAAGACATTTTTAAGACATTATCACAAAGAGTTAATACTTCTTTACTCAACTTCAGTACTTTCAGTATTAAAAAAATATATATCTATATATTTTTTCCATGGTTAAATATTGTTTTTCATTTTTTTTTGGCTTTGTAAATACTGTGTTTTAAAGGACTGAGGATTAAGAAAGATTCGGTCGATCAAATGACTTTTGGAAGCCTCTCTACCTACTCTCAGTAAGCAGGTTGATAGATGGGATAGATTTTCTATCAGATTTTAGCAAAAATCATTTTGAATTTTTAAAAATGATTAATTATTGGAAAGCTCTATTAAACATTAAGACATTTTTAAAATATCGTGAAAGGGTTAATACATCTTTACTTAGGTAGGATAGATTTTCAAATACATTTAAGGAAAAATTGTTAATCATTGGAAAGCATGAGACTAATTTGACATTTAAAAAACTGAGATAATTTTCTGATTCACCCAATTTGCGTCAATTTGTGGAGGTGCGATCAGTGACGCTTACTCCATCTAAGTAAGGACACCCGATGACTCGGGGGTGGTCGGAGGCTGTCAGAGTGTCAGCCGCAAGATTACTCCGACGATCGACGGACCCACTCGGTCATACGCAAGTGCGACTGCAATTTTGTCATAGACGACGAAGCATGTGTATCAATTTTAGTATCACATCCGAACGGGTATTACGCTTTTCTGCACCCGTTTATTGAGAACCGTCTCGTATATTCCTCTACTGGGCGGGCAGAGCCGCGAAGGACGTTACGAACCCTTTGGATCGTAGCGAAATGCGAAAGTCTGTCAACTCTTTGAAACGTGGTGCAGCACATAAAATTGAATTAAAAAAAAATGACTGAAGCAAACATTTTTTAAAAATTCACAAAGACGCGTATTGCTCGTCCGAAAGACTCATAAAAATGTTGACAGTTTTTGGTGAAGCGATTAAGAGATGCAGTACAGCGTATATGCATTATCTTTTCAAAACTGATTAAAAAAAAAAAAAAAAAAAACATGGCCAAAGCAAAAATTTGAAAAAATTTGCGAAGACGCGTATTACTCGTCTGAAAAATTCATAAAAATGTTGACATTTTTTGTTATAACGAATATTGGACGTCCTAGTCGAGAGAGCATTTTTACGTAAGATTTTTACATAAAAATTAAATTAAGAAAAAAGTAATCGCACACTTTCGAGAAGCGAACGATATCGTTAGCGATGCCTTTCGAAAAAATATTACAACAAATAAGAGAAAATAAATTTAACAAAATTTAGTCGAGATATGAAAGATTTTTCTACGAGATATATTTTGAGAGACTGAACTATTAATTTATTTTTTCTTCAAATATTTCAAATAATGAATAAAGTCTCCACTGAATGTTCGAAGCATCGGCAGACAACAAAGTTTCATTGAAATACGGAGAACAAACATTTTGTTTAAACCCCGGGGATAAATTGTCCACGAAGGGCGAAAGATACAGATATTATCGATTGAAATCCACCGATGCAGAAAAAAAAAATAATTACAGACATAATTGATAAATTGTACGTGTTCGAAACAGCCGCGCTGATCCGGAGTTACTAAATTTTCTGCTCACCATCCGTAAGCCGGCGGGTACGCATGTTTTAACCCGGCACGGTATAAATTATAACTCGATCATCGTAAAATATTCGCACCACAAGCAGATTAATCCCATTCTATTTACACAGGATCGTGAAAATTGCAATAACGAGTAAAACTGCCGATCGCTCCAGAATCGCCGGAAAATTGAGTCAAGCTTTATTCCTCTCACAAAAAAAAAATTCCTATACACATATAATATAAATAACATGCCATAAATATTATATGAATATTATAATGTAAAATAAGAATATCGCTAAGTCCGATAATCGTCGTTATTAAAAGGACGTTTTAATCCCTCTAAAAAGCGTTCGCGGTTCAAAGGCCCTCGGGCTTGAAGGATGCCTCCATATTTAAATAATGTACGGGAATAATAAGGGTAGACGGAGTATTATTGAAAGTGGCGGAACGGAGGAGTACCAAGTGCAGTGCATTGGTATAAAATATACCCGTCGGTCCAGATTAGGAGGGGAGGTCGGAAAAAGCACGGAGTACACGGGAAATCCATTAGTTTTTTTTTTTTTTTTTTTCTTTTTTTTTCGTCACAAGCACGACGTACTCCGCAAGATACGCTCACCGAGTTATCGGCGTACGTTTCACGGCTTTAATCGCCAAATGGGTTGACGTTGATTTCTCAACTCTCCTTCGGGCTTCCTCCTTCCCTCTCGCGCGCGTTTCCGATCTCCCGGTCTTCCTATATGTATATGTATACGAGAGTGTGGACAGACAACGAGAAAGTTCTAAGTTTTTAATCCATTGTTCAGTACGGGCCGGCTTATCCTAACGAAACGCGCTCCGACATCCAGTGGAACAAAGTGCCGCGCGCAAAGTTGGTTATACTAGTAGTTAACACTGGGCGACATCGCTACGATACGTCTGCAGGAAACTCTAAAGTTTCGGCATACATTTCAGGGAGCGTCTGACCCGTTTTTTTTTTTCACGAAGAGACTCCCGGTGAAGTGTCGCAAAGTCCGGCTTTTCTCTATTAGGAGCAAGTCAAATACCACGGTCGGTAATGTAAACGGTAATTAATTTTTTTTTTTGCGTAGACTACCGATTACTGAATACATTTTTTTTTATGTTAAGATGATGTCAATTCAGCTTAATGTAAAAATTTGCTTTTGGTCGTAGATGGTTCGCACCATTCCAAGAAATTATCTAATTTTTATTACCGATCGCAATCGGTAATGAAAACTGTAATTTATTTTTTCTTTAACTGCGCAGACTATCGATTATAAAAAAAAAAATGCTTACATTAAGCGGATATTAATCCAGCTTCATGTATGAATTTGCTTTTGGTCGTAGATGGTTAGCGCCGTTAAAAAAAACCGACTACAATTTTTATTACCGACCGCGGTCGATAACGAAAACTGTAATTTATTCTTTTTTACTGCGCAGACTATCGATAATTAAATAAAAATGCTTACATTAAGCGGATATTAATCCAGCTTCATGTAAGAATCTGCTTTTGGTCGTAGATGGTTAGCGCCGTTAAAAAAAAAACCAATTACAATAAAAATTGTAGTTGTTGTTGTTTTATTACCGATCGCGGTCGATAATGAAGACTGCAATTTATTTTTTTAATTGAGCAGACTATCGATCATTAAACAAAAATGCTTACATTAACCCGAGTAGAAATTTTGGAGCGTTACATCGGGCCCTGACAGAGTCCTCGTAAGGCCTTATCAGGCCCTTGTCAGGCCTCCTTTTATGCGTTACATCGAGCCTTTGTTAAGGCCCGATGTAACGCACAACAATTTTTACTCGGGAAGCTGATGTCAATTCAGCTTCATGTAAGAATCTACTTTTCGTCGTAAATGGTCAGCGCCGTTAAAAAAACCAACTACAATTTTTTATTACCGACCGCGGTCGATAATGAAAACTGTAATTTATTTTTTTAACTGTGCAGACTATCGATTATTAACTAAAAATGCTTACATCAAGCGGATGTTAATCCAGCTTCATGTAAGAATCTGCTTTTGGTCGTAGATGGTTAGCGCCGTTAAAAATAATCAATTACAGTTTCATTGCCGACCGCGGTATGTTAACGTTTTTATCGATATACATATGTGTATAAAAATATCAATTTTTTTACCGAACGCGGTATTTCGCATGCTCCCAATTACAAAAAAATGATGTGACCGACTCTTCTCTTGATTCTTCCAAAATGGTTTTCGAGAGTACGCGAGCCGGACCGATAATAGTGATAATCGGAGCCGATCGAATAACCGGAACTAACGCAGTCGATACGACCATAACTACCGTTAACCGATCGTTAAAAGATCCCGTAATATCGTTTCGTCGTGGAAACATTTGCCCGGGTCATTTTATTAGTCCTAACGTTTATTAGTTTAACTTAATGGGCTCTATCTGCCTCTCTCTTAAGTGCGGAGAGATTCCGTGCTTTTAGAGTAAATTCGTCGTGGAAAACCTCTCGCCTGTATCAATGTTTTTTCATCGATAAAAAGTTTCGCAAAGTTTGCCCGGTAGCGAATATAGATATACAGCGGCGTCGTCGGATGGACGAGATTGGGATGAAAGTGTGGCGAACGGGGAATTGTCTACCCGAAAGTATATTATTATTGTCCCAATTACCGAATCTGACCGAAACTGTGAACGAATCGCAAAGTGCGTCAAAACATGGAAACCCCGAATGCAGAGAACAAAGTTGGAATACATCCGGCGCGGATAACTCGTTACCTCGGGTTCGTGTTTGAAGAAGTAATAGGAGCAAAGTTTGAACGTCGACACGTAACACAAACAAGGTTTTACTGAATTTTTCTTTTTTCTTTTTTTTTTTACAACTTGTGGAGAGGATTTATTAAGGTTTGATAACAAATATCATCGTCGAAACGTTACAAGTTCAAACAATGTTGTTTCGATTAAAAATATATATATATATATAGTTTTTTTTTTTGCATATTGCGGAGAAGTTTTATCAACGTCTCGACAATAAATCTCAAACAACGTTGTTTAGATTCTTTTATTAAGAAAAAAATATTGTCATAATATTTCTTGCCGCGTATTAGATTTTTGATCAAGTACGATAATTTTGGTTACAATGTTAAAGGAAAAAAAAACTGAGGTACTTGCGTTTTTGATATTAAAAAAAAACCGGAATCGAGCACGGAAAATCATACTCAAGTACGTATAGACTGTACGAAGTAGAGCTAAGCTTAAATAAGTTTAAAATAAGGTATTCAATTAAAATAAAAGGAAAGTTTGAAAACGTTAAATAATCTAAATAATTTAATATACAATGAAACAGAGTCTGACTTAATGAAATGTTACACGTTGATTGAAATGAAATATTTATTTATTTTTTCACTGTTTTTCTATTGGAATTGATAGATCTAGGTAGTTATAAGACACACTCTGTATTTAAATTCTGGTCAGGAAGCAATATGTTAATAAACAAATTAGAAAAAAAAAAAAAATTCACTCAGTAGCCAAAAGTTTTCTCGGTGCTTAATATGAATGGACAGAAAGGCGTATAAAAGTAGCTTGTACGTAATACCCTTTTCACTCTAGGTCATCGATATCGATTTTCATATTTATAATGTTGAATGAACTGAAATATGCTTAGCTTAAAAAAAAAATGTAAAAAAAAGATTCTCTCAAGTATGATATAATCAGTAGATAATGAAAAATAAAAAGAATTTGACTCGCCAACGCAGAAGCGGTATATTTTCGTTTTAACAAACCAGCGCCAAAGGGATCTTAAAGCGCGTTGAGAAAGTCGTACGCAACGGAACGAACGTGTCTATCGCCTTTATATTTGAATTAGAAAACCATAGGAGCGAAGAAACTCTCCGACGCGTGATAATAATTCTCTTACGCCCGGAATTTTAGTACACTTCTCTACAATAGGCATAAGTGCTTGCTAGTTAACCCCATGTCCCAGCGGGGATCGATGGATCAAGAGGTTTACGTCACCACTTTAAGCGCCCCAAAGTCAAAGAGAACTCTGAACCAAAATTGTCGCCGTTTCTTTCCACTATGAAAAAAAAAGAATGAAAAAAAAATAATTTTAAATGATTTTTTTTTTCTTTTTTTTACTAAAAAATAAAAACACCTGTAAAATTTTCGTATTTGGCGGGAAAGATTTTTTTTTTACTTTGGTTTCCACACAAACCCGTTGAAATAAACACAACGAGTCAAGGACCGTATTGCGAAACTTTCTCCGAGCTTTCGATCATAATTATGCAGATCCGTACTCCGCACTAATCTTGAGAAATTACCCTCCGAAGTTACACACTGACTGGGTAGTCGCGTGGCTCGGGATCGACTAGAATTCGTCGGGAAAATCCTTTTAATTTCACGCACGTTAATCTTCACCGGTGGAAACGAGCGGAGCCTTTTAATTTAACCGAAAAACGAAATAATCGTAAAACCGCGCGGGAGAGCCTTCAGCGTCGCGAAATTTCAAAGCTTTTGTACTGCGTCGACGATACGGTATGAGAAAAAAAAGAGGGTTTCGCCTCGGTTCCACGAACGAGTTCACCGAACGGCGTCCGCGAAGGGACTATTCACGAAACGACGCTCGGTCTAAGTCGCCCGCGTCGCAATGCATGTGTTCGTCTATATATATATATTCACTCCGAAAAGCGCGCTTGCGCGCACACCAATCTCTGTGCACGCACTTTACGTGCATGCGTGTATGTACGGATATCATACCGTATACACCATATATATATATACATATATGTCGTACAAGGTATTCTATGTCAAACGAGCCACGGAAATTCTGCACACCCAATATTAATAATTTTTGTGTGAAAATTTTACAAAAATCGAATGTCCAAATTTAAGAAAAAAAAGAAAGTCTTTATCTTTAAATATCTATTTGAGATTCTTAAGAGAATCTTTTTATTCTTATCGAAACGCGCTTATAAATTGTTAAGATTATTTTAGAAAAAAATATTCTTAAACGATTCACTAAAAAACGTAAGTATTACGTCCATGAGCGGTTTTCCGCACGTTCGATTATTTTCGTATGTAAAACAGAAATAAAATAACTTTCTGTAGCTATTTCACGGGGTATGATATGGGTTTTGAAAAATCTTAAGTAATTTGTCGATATTCCTGATGTACAGAATTGCGTTCGGAAAATGTAATAATACTTTATAACATTTTGAATAATAACACTTTATAATATTTTGAATAATAACACTTTATAATATTTTGAATAATAACACTTTATAATATTTTGAATAATAACACTTTATAATACTTTGATTAATAACACTTTACAATACTTTGAATAATAACACTTCATAATACTTTGATTAAAAACACTTTATAATACTTTGAATAATAACACTTTATAATATTTTGAATAATAACACTTTATAATATTTTGAATAATAACACTTCATAATACTTTGAATAATAACACTTTATAATACTTTGAATAATAACACTTCATAATACTTTGATTAAAAACACTTTATAATACTTTGAATAATAACACTTTATAATACTTTGAATAATAACAATTTATAATACTTTGAATAATAACACTTTATGATACTTTAAATAATAACACTTTATAATATTTTTAGGAATAACACATTATCATATTATTTAATATGGACACTTTACGTTATTATTTGATAATAACACTTTTTGACGCCGTAAGAAACTGGGGTGGTCCACTCGACGTGGAATGCCTTGTATATGCACATGCGCTTGAGGAGCTTTCGCCGAAATCGCGTATACGCTCCAAAAGGAAGTGTTGAAGCGCGTTTACTATGAATGGTACTCTCAAACAGGTTTCGTCTCACCTACTTTCACCCTATTCTCTAAACCAAACTGAACCTTAGACGCTCGCAGCCCTCAGTTTGCCCAAGGCTACTCGCCGGCTTAAACTTTGTAGGTACTTTACATGACGATGCTGCAGCGCGTCCCTATTGCGAATACATCATTTGAGCAAAATGTTTCCGCTTATAAATACACCGTTACAGGTATATATATATAGATAACGGGCTTTCGATCTTTTAAATTCCAACGAGTCCCTTAATGAAGCGACTTGAGAGACACTTGAAGACCTGTCCAAATATATGACCGGCAGATGCTTTTTCAAAGAGTATATTTAAAAAAAAAAAAAAAATGTTACTGCAAGAAAAAAAGTAAAACAAAAAATACCTGTGAATTTATATATTCGAAGTGAGCACGTAGGTCGAAGTAATTAAATCAGGGATGGCAAAAAACTGAACGAAAATTCTTACCTCGACAATTTTGAATTAGAAAAATTGTTCAACTGGTGTGTCGATATAATATGTCGAATCCATTTTTTCGGTTTTTTTTTTTATTCAAGTTTTTACTCTCATTCAATATTTGTCCGTCATCGCTTCAAATATCGATAACAAACCCCCCTATTTTTCTATTGCAAATGGAATGTCGTGTAGCAAACAAAAATTTCGATCCCATTTTCATATTTTTCTTTTTTGTATACAAATTTTTATTTTCACTCAATATTTATCCGTCGTCGCGTCAAACTTTGATATCGGAACTCTCTACTTTTATGCTGGAACATTTTCTTTTTTTTTTGTGTCGACACTATATTGTTAGCTTAAAAAAAGTGATTTTTTTTTTTTGTGTGCGGCCGAGCCGTGTGTATCTTCTAGTTATCCGGCGAAAGCTTTTTCAGTTTTAAGCTCCCGCGCGTGATATCCAGACAGCGGTCTGTGAACAGATTCGGCTCGGCGGGATATTCCTTTGTCTCGTAACAAGCAAGCTCTCCACCGTTTGCGCGAGAGGATTTTTTAATTCAAGCGAAATTGGTGCGCCCGCGTACGCGCTAGTGCGGGAGAAATATCACGGTTCGTATGGTTAGCTTATCGAAATCCTTTGACGACTTTGGCATCGCAGCTTCGATACCGTGAAATTCTATTCACGACGATTGCAATTGTCGTTCCCAAATAAAATCGACCCGGGTAGATTAAATTTATTGAAATATCGTACCAAAATATGACATTTTGGAGATGTGACAGAAATTCGATAATTATTTTAGCTCACAGGTGAACTTTGAATAATGATATTCTTTAATTTTTCCTAAATCAATCACTTTATTTTTTCGCTGCCCTATCAAGTAACTGCCAAATATTGCATTGATTTCTCCGCTCCGACTTTCAATTACTTTAATACAAAAATTTCCCTGTAAAAAATGCTACGTTTAACTGCC
The DNA here is from genome assembly GCA_958510785.1 of Exephanes ischioxanthus. Taxonomy (NCBI): domain Eukaryota; kingdom Metazoa; phylum Arthropoda; class Insecta; order Hymenoptera; family Ichneumonidae; genus Exephanes; species Exephanes ischioxanthus. The sequence continues at coordinate 12,717,194 of OY294018.1, read as the reverse complement.
CGAAGAAAAAATCGATTCGACAAATGAAATAAATGAAAAAAAAAAACAAAATCCGTACACTGACAAAAAATATGGTACTTCCTACTACAACAAATAGTTCCCAGTGGGAACGTCTATACAGATAGTTTTTGATAGTATAATGTCAATTAATTAAACTATAATTCTGGTTGCAACCATGATTTTTTGTCAATGTTGCCCCTGGGAAACGTTTTTTATAGTAAAAAATCAATATTGTTGCTACGTGTAATTTTTTCTCAGTGTATAAATCGTCGGAAAAAGAAGAAAAAAATCCGTATCAATCGTCGAAAAAAAATGTCCGAGCAAACGCCTCAAACTCTCCAATGGAATTGGGAGCGATTGGGAAGCGAATTTTTTCATTAATCCACTCCGATAAACGAACTCTAATGGGATCGATGTAAAAGGGATACAAAATGAGGTGACGGCAAGCTCCGAGCATTCAACGAAGAATCTATACAACGCGCGTACGTGCGTGTATACGTCGACGGGGATAGAGCGTGCTGCCTATCCTCCCAGACAAAAGCTGCCGGATATACTCAACTGGCACAACAGCTTGCCAGCACCTTGTTATAATGTACAAAGGATGTGTTTCGTATAGATGGACCGTACACGTCCACATAGCGCCACGTGAATAACACACAACCACGCGCATGCGCACACGTGCGTATTCTGAATTGATACGTGTATACTACATGTGCATTAACACCCTCAGTATCCGTGTAATGAAGAGCAAAGAGCTTCAAGTTGTTGACGCGCCTTAAAACTCGCCACGCTTTTTTTCCGACGATACACACACATGTATGTACATGTACGCACATGTATGCACATGTATGCACATGTATGCACATGTATGCACATGTATGCACATGTATGCACATGTATGCACATGTATGCACATGTATGCACATGTATGCACATGTATGCACGTGTATGCACGTGTATGCACGTGTATGCACGTGTATGCACGTGTATGCACGTGTATGCACGTGTATGCACGTGTATGCACATGTATGCACATGTATGCACATGTATGCACATGTATGCTCATGCATGCACATGCATGCACATGCATGCACATGCATGCACATGCATGCACATGCATGCACATGCATGCACATGCATGCACATGCATGCACATGTATGCACATGTCTGCACATGTATGCACATGTATGCACATGTATGCACATGTATGCACATGTATGCACATGTACGTATATGTATCTATATGTACATATGGGGCTGTGGGTATATTGTATCGGATCGGATGTACGCAGTAGTGATGCCGGCGCGTAAAATGTCCGTCACATGGCGATTAACAAAAGACCAGTTTTTACCTACCGCATGCACGTAAAATCTCGCTTTCAGTTCCTGTGAAATGAGCGCAGAAAGGCACTTTTTTCCCTCGCTCGCGATTAAAATACTGTGCATGCGTACAAACGTAATATAGCCTTTTTCGCGCAGTAGTGCCAGAAAGTGCCTTTCTGCCCACACTTCTCAAAAACTAAAAGTGTGATTTTCGTGAATTTATTAGCAAAAATTATGTGAGTGGCATGGGCGCAGAAAGGAGACTCCTGAGTCATTTGAATGCCGCATTTTTCCACTCGTCAGAAACTCCCTTTCTACGTTCGTTGACACACAAATAACGGTTGAGATAATTTTTTTTTTTTTTGTAATACTGGCAAACACTGTGACGAAATAAAATTGCCATCGGCCGCAAACACGAACGATCGGAAATATATACATATAGATATTTCCGATCGATTGTAGCAGCGGAAAAATAACACACATCCACACACACGCGTAGACTTACGTATTCTACATTGATGCGTGTATAGTACATGTGCATTAACACCCTCAGCATACGTCTAATGACGAGCTGAGAGCTTCAGCCGATGTATGTATATGTATGTATCGAAACGTTTTGATATTCCGGGACACCCGATTTTTTTAGATCATTCCCTTCCAAGTGGACGGTAAAGAGTTCGGTACTGGACCGGTTGGATAAAGTGTGGAGGATGTGATTCATATAAAATAAATTTACAACGAGGCCACATTCTGGGGTGACCGACAGGAGGTGTGGTCGATTCTTTGTGGGATGGGAAAGGACCCTTAGGATTTTTTTTTCGGATTTAAAAAGTTCTTTATTTCATAAATGAGGTACAAAGAATGTTTAATGTCTTTTGCTTCGTAATATGCGTAGGTATTAGCTATACCTATTCTTGAATGAACTTAACTAGTTTATTTTTGGTTATAGAGGAATTTTTTTCTGGAGCTGTTTTACCAGCTAGAATCAAAAAAGTTTGGGCAGAAAAGTAGTTTGGGTAAAAATTGAAAAGATCCCATGTATTTATGTTTTATTCTTAACCTAATAGATGTCTTAAACTACTCCTATGTACACTAGTTCCATTTTACTGAATGAGTATATGATGCGGTAGTTTGTACTTTATCTTAAATGTCGCGTAGTATTGTAATGTTTTTGGTTTGTTCGTTGAAGAATTTTTTCGTGCGGAGGTGTATTTCCTCCAGCACACCTTTTGTGCCCGTGGTCACCCTGACATTGTGGTTTTTCGTGAACCATTCTGCTCTGGTGAGCGTTCTTAGAGTTTTAAAGACACTGAGGAAAGGATAGGTAGAGGCACATTTACATCTTTACCACTCGTAACTCTACCAGGTAACAACTCTACCAGAAAGCATCTCTACCATATTAGAATTCTACCAAAACCTCTACCAGAAAGTAAAAAAAAAAAACTCTACCGGAATACAAGGCTGGACGGTAGCCTTATATTCCAGTAGAGTTTTATTTCAAGTCCGGTAGAGTCTTGTTACTTTCTGGTAGAGATTTTGGGAGGGTTTTTATATGGTAGAGTTGTAATATGTAATATACTTCGCTTGCGCGAAGCGCTCCGTCGGCGCGCCATCTCGCGGAAAGCGGCAAAAACCGACCTGGCGCAGGCCGTCCCGTTACAATATATAGTACATATTGTAACGACCGAGCAAATGAATAACGCGCGTATTTAGTTTGGGGGCGGATATTATTATTACAATCGCATCTAAATATCCCGAGCACGAGCTGTCACACGTCTGTTCGTTCAGACGTGTGAGACCAGACTGTTTTACATGACGATCGATCTTGTATCGATCGTCCGTTCGTCCGTCTCTTGTCAATCCTAACTAATATCGTGTGTCTCAACGAATAGCTACATATTCGTTACAATATATATATATATATATTGCCGTCATTTATTAGTGATGGATGAGCCTTTTGTTAATTTTCTTGTCGCGCCGGTCAAATACCAATCGTTAAAATGACCGGCATCTTACATTCGAAAAAGGGACTTGAAAAAAAAAAAAAAATACGTCACAAGACCCTAATTTTACCGGTAATTTTGTGGTGTTATGACCGATGACAAAAGAGTGCATTTTTAATCCCTACACGTGCGAATGTCGAAGTGAGCGGTTGCCGGGTTGAATGAATTAGGATGCACACCCGACCGAGAACTTCACGATCGGTGATTTTCACTCAATTCGATTTCGTCCTCAACTCCAATTGGAATTCAGTGATAATGTCCGCGACGTTGGACTGATACTGACGTCGAATTGGTTCGGATCTCTCCGGGCAACAGAATCTGAACCGACGGTGGGGGATTGCGATTACGTATTGTAGTCGATACAGAATGCAAGTGTACCGAGAGGCTCTGCGCAACGCTCCCTCTCTCTCTCTCTTCATCTCTATATAGTTTATTATTATTCTGTCTCCAATGTAGACCGTAGGGTTCACGAACAAATGGAGGGTGGATAGAGCGGGCTTAGCGATCACAATACAACGACGAGAAGAGGATCTTCTATGGCGAAGATGTCTACTTCGGTGAAGCAGCTGCAAGCGAGCGCCGTATATTTCTTACTTCATTATGAGTTTATGTGGGTCTTCGGGACAATTGTTTTATTGCAAATAGAAGAGAGTCAAAGGCCCGCAAGAATACAAAGACTTTGCAACGGAGCAGGAAAACACATTACATTTCTTGGGACGGTTGAAGTTTTGCTTGTTAATGCGAAACTCTAGCATAAATTGTGCCGTTATTTGAGATTTCTTTTTGATGCTTTTTTTTTTTACTTTATCTGCCGTGTTTAACTGCCGTGGTTCGGCAATTTGTTTTTACTATCTTCATTCTAGTTTTTAAATGACACTTACAGCTTTCTATTTCAGCTATATTTTGCTGATTCTGTCATTTGACTTTCTCGTTGTTATTTGAATTTCGTTTTCCTGTTTTTTTCCGATATATATATTTTTTTAAATTATTCGCCCTGTGTTTACAGGTTTCGTTTTTTTTACTATTTTTATTGACTATTATTATTTTGCATTACAGTTTTCTTACAATACCAAAAACTTTTCATTTGAACTGTATATTCCCGACTCTTTCACTTGACTTTCTGCCTGGTAATTGAATTATTTTATCCTGTTGTTTTTTAACTTTAAATTTTTCTCACTTCATTCTTTCGGATTGCTGTTTTCCCGGAATTTGATAATTTCGTTAATAATAATTTGTTAATTAATTTCGGATTTTTCGGGATCTCAGTGTTTCGCTCGAGGGGAAAATTATGTTTTCCACATAGCGCGAACATATTTTGTAAATTACTTCACTCTGGGCAAATTATTATTTAACGCGAACGTTGAATAAAATTCAACGTTATTCCGCGCGAATTCGACGAAACGAATTTTGCCGGAATATTCGTCGTGAAGCCAACGAATAATTCATTAATACGTATGCATAAATACCTGTACATGCACGACTCGGTTACCGGGGGACTCGTTCGGTAATCGATAGAAGACAATAGACGACCCGGGAGAGTCGAGTTGATTTCAAGAGAGGTTTGCCGGAAAGCGGGTATGCAAAAATTTATCTGAGAAATACACGGTGACGGAATGCACGCGGCACATGCACCGAGTACGCGAGCACATTCCATGAGTTTCTGCATACGAGCCGGTGAGCTTGAAATATTACAATTGTCATGAAAATATTGTTTGTACGATTTTTTTTTCTTTTCCGTACCTAGAGCAAAATTCATTTAACTCTAAACTTTTAATCAACTTAAAATTAAACTGGATTAAGCGAACTTTTTTTTTTTAAGATGTTTTTCAATATTGTTATGTAATACACTGTACTGAATGCACTCCTAATTTTCTTTTTGTATCTGAATTTTCTTTGTAAAAGGGCGTGTCCCGTGAATAAACAAGCAAATAAATAAATAAATATGCATCATCGTTGTTTACATTTTATGAAAAAATCAATGTTAAAAAAAAATCTTAAAAGTAGCCAATTTCAATATTCAACTTTCTTGATCACAAGTCACCCCGAGGAAAACACGAAAAAAATAACAGTGAGAGATAAAAACGCAAAATCGTCCTACGATACATTCGAGCCGCCCGAAGAAGTTAATGAATTGATCTTTCGTTCGATTGTATGTCTCTTACTTGCAAAAAAAAAACCTACAATCTTTCCTTCAAACTTCCCGATAAAAAATAATAATAATCGCCTTATCGGGAATGAAATAATTTATTTTCCTTCCGGCATTTTTCCGACCACGAATTTTTCGTATTTTCTCCTGTAACATCTGAGTTTTATGAAGGGAGATTAATTAAAAATAAAAAGAAAGTCGTTCAATAATTCGTTTGATAAGCCCCAAAAGAAAAAAGAAAAAGTTTGTAAAACATTACGATCCACGCTCACAATACACACGCTGCATAATAGATTCGAGCAAGCTTCTTAAATAAATAAAAAATAAGAAAAAAAACAAAGTATCTACAAAAAAAAAAAATGTTTCAATCGTTCCAATTGAAAGAAATAATAATAATCGTCTTATCGCGAGTAAAATAATTCCTTTTCACTCCACCCTCTTTCCGACAACTAATTTTTCTTATTTTCCCCTCCAACACACACACACATATATATATATATATATTCGCACACATGCGTACATATATATGTGGATCTGAGTTTTATGATGGGAGAATAATAATAATAAAAAAAAGTAAGCGTAGCATGCTCGAAATGTCGTGTGAAGAGAAAAATAACTCCGGCAACTACTACAGCGGTTTGATAAGGTATGAAGTACGAGCGCTGAATGTGACAGGGTGCCGGCGTCGACGTAGGACGTGGATAAAGGGCGTGAAAGAGAAAGGGGGAGGGGGAGCGGTGGTCCGTGAGCGGGCGCGCGAGAGGGTACAGTGAACGAGAGCGAGACCGCGCCGAGATACACAGCTCACGCCGGACTCCACTTGAATAGCGTGTTGAATACTCTCCGGTGACGAGAGGGCGGAAGGTATATGAATCCTATCACGTTAGTTACCATAGCTAAGGATGACACGTGTGAGCGACGGATGGCTTCCCCACGAAAAGTTACGGAAAGTCTCTGTGTGCGGAAAGAGCACGAAGATGAGAACCGTCCACGCGGGACCGACAAACATAGCGTCCGGGCTGTTATATGCAAGAGAGCGAAAAAAAAAAAAATCGCGCCCGTCCAGTCCCCACAGCCGTTGCGATCCGGTTACTCTCTCGGCTTTAATTTCGCGACATAAAATGGGCTATTCAAATACTCGAGTACGCGCATACTCGGTACAAACTCCGGGGAAAATATGCGATATCGCATACAGAGAGCGGAACAAACGTTATTTGCATTTCGATCCACCTTTCGACTCAGTATGTAGATTTAGTTCTGGCACGTAGAGCAGTTGTCCCTCCGAGCGCTCTTTGTATCTCCATGGACATTTTTTGTTGTTCTGCGCTGAGGTGATTCGACTTTGGTCGGTAACGAAAACTGTAATCAGAGCTGGAGGGTATTTAAAGTACATATACACCCTGAAAAAAGATTTACTAAAATCAAATAAATTTCGATCTTCAAATGACATTTATTAAGATGAAGGAATTGTTTACTTGCCTCAACAGAATCCTTATTAGATTCAGATAACGGCTATTCTTTGGTGTAAATGAAAAAAATTATTCAAAGGTTTGTACTTTAAAATAAATGTTTATTCGCGCCAATGAAATTATATATTTGACGTCAAGACAACCGCTGTTATTATCCAATTGCATTACAGAGTCGTCAACGTATCAGTCCTTTGAAAACATTTCTCGCTGATAGTACAAGACTTTATTCCTTACGGGGAACCGCTACATTGTAATAGAGAGGCAACTCATCGGTTTGTCTTTACGAAACTTTGTTGACCTCAAGTTGTGTATTACCTCGATCGAATTGTAGTTGTCGAATGAGTCCTCGAAGAACAAACTTCGAAATTGGTTATGTTATGAGTTTAACTAATGTGCGACGTGTTTAGTGAAATCTTCAGTCCATAATGGATATGTATGCTTATTTAATAATAAAACATTGTTTGTTGATGATTCGTTGATAGTTAAAATGACTTATTCAACAAAAAATTTGTTTCTGTCATTCATAGATCACATTATTGTTCCCACACGATCAAAAGTAGCGGGTCTATCATGATATAAATAAAAAAAATTATTTGCCATAAAGATCTGTTTATTAGATCCAAATAAACATTATTAAATAATAAGAGTAATACTATCAAACAAATAAACATGGTAGAAATTAATAAACGCTCTATTAGGTTATGAAGCAATTATTTCCGATCCGATCAAAGAACATTTATTAAGGACTAAGAAACATGTTTATACATGTTTCTTCGTCCTCAATAAACTTTCTTTTATCGGCATAAACTTTTTTCTGGGTGTATAGTACTTATTTAATACTTTAATTCCGAGACTTTAAAGTACAAGTGTATTTTAAGTAATACCATTTTTCCGAGTACTTAATGTAGGTGTGTACTTTAAATACTGTGTAATGCAATTTTATATTTTTTATTTACTGTATTTAACCATATAATTTTTTATTCTAGTCGGCAAAATATTGTTCACTCATGAGGCAAGAAGCAATAAATGCTCAGAGTTCAACATAGATACATTTTGGATACAATACTAAAATTAATGTTTATTAAACCCTTAGGCAAATAAATAATCATTAGAAGAGACATGAAAATTAACAGTGTCGCAACATTCATTTTTTAAGGAATGAAGAACCAAAATTTGCAGGTTCACATCCGATATTTTATTGAACGTATTATAATCAAGAGCAACAGATTTGTTATCAGAAAATAAATTGTAGTTGACGAATTCTGGGTATAGTCTTTGAGAATAGAGCCAAATCCGGATGTATCGTTGGGAAAAAAATGGGGCATCCAAACATGATTGGAAAATTGAGTTCAGCCCCACCGTCCCATTTCGCCCCGCTCTTCCCCTACATCTTGTGCCGTGGTCAGAGAACGAATAATCGGTAGCGCTTATCTCGCGAATTTCGGCAAGCGAATTTCGCTTGCCGAAATCAGTCGAGCGGAGAGCAAGGTGTAGGTCAACTCATCCCTTCTCCTGTAATTTCACGACTCGCTCGAATTCCAATAATTCTCACGCTTTCTTTCTCTGGACCCTACCTATCTCTCTCTCTCTCTCTTTATGTATTATATAATCGTTTAAAATTTTTAAAAACCTCTACATCTGTACTTAAAGTACCGGAAGTACTTGAAGCACACAAGACTGAAAAAGATGTTCTATTACTTCGATTACTTTCCATTCGTACTTCAACATAGGAACATACTTCAAGTACGTTTCACGCAACACAGTGCGTGAAACGTGAAAATCTTTGTCTCAATCAGTGCTGAGCAGTACTTGAAGTACCGTGTACTTGTTTGGTACTTCAAGTACATTTTTTACGATTTCAAGTATCAAGTACAAGTACTTTTTTACAGAATTATTATTTTTTGGTATTTTTTTTTGTTTATTATTTCGTTCATATCGACGATTTTTTCATTACGATGCAGGATATAAATCAAGTCGAAGTTTACCAGCTTAGCTTTTAAATTTTTTACTCTCCTTCTATTATGCATCATTGACCTCATACTGTATTCGACAAAACAAAAATAGTTGAGAAACTTACAGAGCATCACGTAATTCTACTATTTTTCGATTAAACATTATCGTCCTATTATCTTAATTTGTACGATTTTTCAGTATAACATTTTTTTTTTGTTATTTGATCAACAACTAAATACAATTTTTTTGGGTACTTCATAAGTACTTACAGTACGTAGGACTTTGAGTACTTGGTACTTGACGTGCAATGTACTTTAAATACTTGGTACTTTAAGTACTTTGTCCAGCTCTGGCTGTAATTGTTTGTTTTAAGGGGTAACAATCATTTTCGGTTAAAAACGAAATCTCACGTGAAGCGGATATCATTGGGGGTGGTGCGAGGTTTTTCGTTCGAACGTAAATCATCGGTATTGTTATGAAAAATGTATTACACATTTTTATTACCAACCGCTGTATGTCGCATACTCCGACTTTTAGTATTTCGCGGCATTGTGGAAATCTATCATCCGCAGCAGTAACTTTTAGGTGAATATTTCCAAAAGAACAATATAAAGGACTTTTTTTCGGAGGGTGTGGGGATTTATCAGTTTTGTCAATATTTCATTCTTGGGACAAACTTTTATTGCTCCGCGGTTCAAGCCTATATTCGATATTAATTTTTTCCTCTAGCTATGAGTATTTCACCAATTTTACTCCTGACTCAATATTTGATATCAAAATTCGCACCCGAAGCGGAAAATATATTACATTCGTTTCCTGCACAGCGCAAACTTTCCGACGTCTGGTGGATACGATGATATAGTTAGTAAATCTTCCGGCTTCGTTAAGTTATGGGAGCTTTCAGCGTCATAGCCGGCGAGGACGCATTTAGTATAAATAGTTTAGTGAATATAGAAGTTAGCCAACATCCCGAATGGGGAAACGCACTGGCCACAGTTTGAAAAAAAAAAAATAAGTACACGAGACGTAGACCTTATCTAATGGATTTTGTAACTTTACTTTAGAACTTTTTTATATTTTATTTTATTCTTCGAAAAATGAAGTTGCCACTAGCAAACGCAGATATGCGAAGAAAATAAACACGCTCAGGGGGAAACTTTACAATCTACCGAGTTTTTTCTTTAAAAAAGCCGCTGGACGAGCGCGGTAACCACGAAAAAGGTGTTTTGTGAAGAAAGGGACAGCAGAGACGATTATGTACATGGAATGTTAATGTGGAATTTTATAGAAAATTGTAATTGAAATAATCGGAAGAGGTCATATTTTACACGCAAATATTTTTGAAAGGTTTTCAAATTTTTTTTTTTTTTAAATGTTGAAAATATTAATTTTTTTCGGCTCACAAATCTCACATTGAAATGTTTCAGATATGTTTCGCTGTTTTAAAAACATTTTACAAATATTCATTAAATACTGGTCAAATATTTATTAAATATGTTTCTGAAATATTGAAGTCATTATAAATATTTCGCTGCTGTAGATATTGTTCATTATTTTGAACATTTACTGCCTCCAGCACTTCGTCTATGAGATTACTGTGAGCCCCTGCAAGAGTGTCTGTGAGTGCCCACGAGTGTTACGGCAAATGCCTTTTAGTATCTGTGAGAGCATTTTTTCAATACGTATTTTTCACTATGTTTCAAAAGTATTTCTGATGTGTTCTGAGGGTTAAGTACGATTCTGTAATATTTAAGAAACGTTTCGTCGAAATATTTTGATAGAATATTTTTAAATATTATTCCGATATATTTCAGAAATATCTTGGAAGATTTAATAGATTGAAAATATTTTAAAAATTACTTCAAAAAATTTACTGCTATATGGGTATATTCTTTTCTGGGAATTTGGGATGGGATTACAAAAGGCCGAAGACGCCATACACAGTCAAAAAAAGTTTGTACTTTTTACAACAACTTTCTGTCCATAAACGTCTACAAATTTTTATTTGTTAATTTTCTGGTTTTACAAACAAAAGTACAAACTAAAATGGTCAATGACACGGGAAATAAAAGGACAGGCTCGTATATTCAAAATTATTTTTACGAAATTATTTTTTACTGTATACATTGAAATAAATCTACCACCAATAAACAAGCTCATATTACAATTGTACTTTCGAACGTAAATTGTCAGAAGGGATTTAAAAAAAAAAAAAATTAATTACATTTTTTAATTACCGCCCGCGGCTTTTCACATCGCTTTAACACGACGTTAAGTATTCTCGCGAATCTCTCTATATATAAAATCTATATATGTTCATTCCGTTTTAAACTTTGTATCAGTGCTCCGATTACCTTAGGTCGGCGTTTGCCGTCTTTCCGTTCAGTCCGGAATCTCTCATCAAATACTATTTTCTCCCAAAGGGCGCGTCCAATTTATTTTCAGCCATCGATCGAAATTAATAATCCGGTGAGCATGAAAGAAAGGCCAACACGAGTGATCGACAAACTTTAATGATTTTCCCTGTAAATCGAGGCACTCGAAACGTCAAAGTTTTAATAGAATTTTCATCGAGTAGTATTCTCCAAACGAATAAATCATGTCCGATTAATTTTAAAAACCACCCATCGTTGTTGCAATAAATAATTCCGTATCATCGGTAATACCAAAAAGCTCGACATACATTCATTAATTTGTAACTCGTTAATTTAAACTCTCCACCCCATTCCACCCAACACTTGTCCAATATTGATTAAAGCTTTCGATAATTAAATACATTTTTCGTAAAAATACATAATACTATCTTACAGAAGAGTTCAATTAATTTCGAACGAACGATGAAAATCCATCGATAAGAGAAGCAAAAGCTTCGATGTTTCGATGATAAATAAACCGACGGAGTCCCACGTGACGTTCGGTACGATAACAGTTTCGGTCACGTGTACGCCAAGCTATGTGGAACGACGAGAATTAAAGTCTTTTACAGAGATAAATAGAGACCGAGTATCAGTGTGTAGAGGTTTCCCAGAGAGAGTTCCTATTTCACGGTCAGTTGATATCGGTTGATATCACAAATATCGGTTGCATCGTCGCCCGTTGCATACACAGTTCGCCCGCGCTACTCCTGCCCTCCCGCGGTCGCTGCCAGAAGCCTTAATAATTTTCCGATGCCAGCAGCGAAACGTCTGCGACGGGCGCTCGGGACGCCGTAAAAGCTCGTTTTACAGTTCCATTCGGCATCGATTTCCCATTTCAATTCCAAGACCGAGGCGATCCCTCGTGCTTCCAAGTTAACCATTGAAAGGAGAGTTTCGAGTTTTTCCAAGCAACGTGAGGGACAAGATCCCTATCGAGATTACCTGCCAAGAAGAATCACTGTCGCTTCTCTCGAGCTTAATCCAAACCTTTCTACTCTCCGAGTCCCCACTCGCTTTCTTTCTCGCCGTCTTTCTCTCTGCCTCTCTGTCTCTCCTTCAACGAGATGGATAGGCAACTTTGTGGATAATGATTACAGTTTAAAATATATACCGTGGTTTATACTAATGAATGTCTCGCTATTCCGTGCTGCGATATCGAGACTCGTTATAAATTTGTACTAGTCAGCTGCTTTCGATAACACATTATGTTTTACATTCATTCATCTCCGTCTCCAGGTATTAAATAATATTGCGAACTAATTTCTAACAGAAAAAAGATTCGTGCCTGTTGAACGTCATTGCTGGTGAAAATTCAACGGTATGCAAATATTATATTTGAATGATTTGACAATTAAAATAAATGGGAAATATACTACTTAATGCTGGGGTAGAAATAATTTTATGGATTGCGCGTTTTTTCAGACCTTAGGAGCATACGAAACCCTGTAGAGTACGAGAGACTAACTCGGAGAGAGGTTGCACATCGTCCTACGGAAGGACTGCGTGGCACAGTAGTCAAACGAGTGTTAAATTTTTACAATTGTTTATCCAAGTAAAATTGTATGCGTTGATTGACAGTAAAGGAGGTTGATTTCTATTATTGCATGTGTCCTCGATCCAGAGAAATTTTAATCACGATGTTCTTGCAAGAACAACAGCTGGTAAATGCATATTTCCATGATAGTACGTTTTTGTTGGGCATTTTAAAAGTAAAATCCGTATTTTGTTTCTTAAACTTTACGAATTCACTAAGTAGATTTTTTCTAGGTTTGACCATTTGACGAATACCCATTGTTTAACCGGTGAATTTATTTCACCATAAACAAACTGCTGTAAATTTTAAACGACCAAACACATTTCGAAAAATGTATTTGGTGAATTCGTAGAGCAACGTTTGAGGAACAAAATGAGCAGCGGTAGATTACAATTAGTTGAAAAATAAGAATTCCTCTTTGAAAAAACTCGACGAAAATTTATCGTCATGGAAATTTAAATTTATCATTTTATGTATTTGCAAAAACATCGTTATCAATAGTTTCCTCGATTGAGGACCCATGCAGTAACACAAATCGACTGCCGTTATTGTTATAAGAGGGTTCGTGTGAGAGCGAGCGAGAGGGGGTTTAGCGTCCTCTTAAGGCGAGGCTAAACTTGTGCGGCGAGTGGCCGAGTGCGAGAGAGACAGCGCCATAGGGTTCGTGTGAGAGCGAGCGAGAGGGGGTTTAGACTCCCCTTAAGAGCATGTGAAACATGCCTTTTCGAGTGTGTCTCCCTCGCTCCGCCGAGAGCACCACCGATGCTATCTCTCTCTCGCACTCCAGTGTTTCACATGCTCTTAAGAGGAGGCTAAACCCAGCCGGCGGTTGCTTAGATGTGGGAGACAGCGCCATGCGGCTTCTGTGAGCGCGTGAGAGAGGAGTTTAGACACGCCCTAAGGCGAGCGTGGGTTTAGTCTCCCCTTAAGGGGAGTCTAAACCCCCTCTCGTTCACACTCACACGAACCTGTTTCTCTGTTTCTGGCGCTGTCTCTCTCACACTCGACTGCTCGCCGCACGGGTTTACCCTCGCATTGAGGATGTTTCGGCCAAAACGCGTTTTTGTTCGACCGCTATAAATTTTTGCTAAGTACAGTACACGACCGCGTTTCTCCGATCCTCGGGAGCCAATCCAATTTAGCACGATCGCGTAAGTTTGATACCCCACTACCTGCCCAAGTACCTGTCCACCGTCCCTTTCTATGAGCAAAATTCCTTTTCCGAGAACCGTTACGCTTGGCGCGTGGAGATACGTATAGCCGCAAAAATGACCGTAATATTAGCGTGCAGAAATATACTCTATGTATGTCGCAGCTCAAGTCATAGTTAGAAATGCATTCTGTCGTTTAAGGGAGATCCATAAAAATCCCCTTTTATAAATTATGCATTTTATATTTATTTGATTTGTTGCTTTGCTAAAGTTAACAAGCCTTTGTCTATGATAGATATATTGTTTCCTCATAGAGGAAGCTATGATTTCGTTAAAAAAAAATCGCGAGATTTTAACGTCAGAGTACTTAAAATAGTCCAAGACATCGAGTAATGCGATTATTAGCTGGCGTCTGGATATGTGTGTGCACGCGCGCGCGCACGCGCGTGTGTGTGTGTGTGTGTGTGTGTGTGTGTGTGTGCGTGCGTGCGTGCGTGCGTGCGTGCGTGCGTGCGTGCGTGCGTGCGTGCGTGCGTGCGTGCGTGCGTGCGTGCGTGCGTGCGTGCGTGCGTGCGTGCGTGCGTGCGTGCGTGCGTGCGTGCGTGCGTGCGTGCGTGCGTGCGTGCGTGCGTGCGTGCGTGCGTGCGTGCGTGCGTGCGTGCGTGCGTGCGTGCGTGCGTGCGTGCGTGCGTGCGTGCGTGCGTGCGTGCGTGCGTGCGTGCGTGCGTGCGTGCGTGCGTGCGTGCGTGCGTGCGTGCGTGCGTGCGTGCGTGCGTGCGTGCGTGCGTGTGTGATCACATCGCTTCGTTCGAAAAATTAAGCTTTTTATCAGAGGAAAACTTTGATCAATAATAAAAATGGGAGAATATTGAGGCTATCGGACGGGATAGATTCTCCTTTATGGTAAAATGACGGAATATGTCCGATGCTCGAATATGAGAAAATGTAGAGGAGGAAGAATTCATCGATCTTTGTCTCATATCAAGCTTGCCGCCGCATTCCCTCTTTGTCGGAATTACAGCAGCGACGATTTCATTCGCAGGTAGCAAAAGCGAAGGCGTCGTTTGTTCCCCCACCAAGCAGGTAACGGACCTTGAAAAGGGGCCGAATTGGACTTACGCGGTCGTCATTTTCGGAAATACGCGGTCGTTCGGAATTATGCGGTTGGGAGAAACGCGGTCGTGTACATTGTAGGGAAAGACCCACTGAATCGTTTGCAATTTGTTCAGATTTTTTGACCATGTAGTTTTTGTTTAGCAATGTACAACGCTACATAAGGTGTATAAACGTTTCGGAAATCGGTCGGTAACGACAGAACGTAGCGATTTTCTACCACAGCGAACGGCAAACGATAGTATGCCGTTCGCTGTGGTAGGTTTTTTTATTGGACACAATCCAAATTTAAAGAAGATTCTTCTGAGATAAGTTCAATAAACGAAAGAGCTATCTCTGTGTAGCAGCTTGCTTTGCTTTGTCTGCGTTTCTCACTCGCACACTGACTAACGCGGTCAGCGGAGCCCCTCTCCCGTTCCCGTCCCACGATTTCGGCCCAAACATCCTGAAGAGCATGTGAAGCACACTATCGTGGTGTCTGTTTCGCTCCATCGCGAGTGCGAATAACATTATCTCTCTCGCTCCCGTGGCGCAGGCACTTAAGAGCATGTGTAACACTATGGAGTGCGAGAGAGCTAGCATCAGTAGCGCTCTCGGCGGAGCGAGAGAGACACGCTGAGAACGTGTTTCACATGCTCTTAACAGCATGTGCAATACCAGGGTCGGTAATCAAAACTGTAATCGACTTTTTTCACTAGTGATTAAACGTGTGATCAAATGAAAAGTCTCATAGTCTCATCGAAAACGGATATCGTGTCAGCTTTCGATGAGACTTTTCTTTTAGCCGTACAAGCCAGAACCAATGAAAAAAAGTTGATTACAGTTTTCATTATCGACCGGACCAGGCTCAGACGGGGCGGAAAGTTTTTCGCATACTCTTAAGGTTAAGTGAAACACGTTCTCTGTCGTTCTCTCTCGCTCCACTGTAAGACCAATACCGCTATCTCTCGTACACTCCTGGCTCGGCCACGTGACTTTCACTTCACCTTAACGCCATGTGAAACACTCTCTCGTGCTTTCTTTCTCACTCCGCTGCAAACGCCAATAACGGCATCCTCCTAGCTCTCGTCACGCGGTCACGTGACTTTCACATGGCGTTAAGAGCATGTGAAACACGTCCTCAGCGTGTCTCTCTCGCTCCGCCGAGAGCGCCGCTGATGCTAACTCGCTCGCACTCCATAGTGTTTCGCATGCTCTTACGGGCATGTGGTACAGACTCAGTCGGTAACAAATCGCCTTCCCTATTTTCTCCAAAACGATTGATACGCCGAGCAAAAGCAAATTAGGTTTTCATACTTATATCTATTGCCTACAAAAACCTAATTTGATTTTGGTCGAAGCATCAACCATCACGGAGAAAATAGGGAAAGCTATTTGTTACCATCGGAGCGTCTATACGTATGTATCACATGCCCTTAAGGCGAGTCTAAACCCATGCGGCGAGCGGCCGAGTGCAAGAGAGACAGCGCTATAGGGTTCGTGTGAGAGCGAGCGAGAGGGTTTTAGACTCCCCTTAGGAGGAGGCAAAAGTCACGTGACCGCGCTACGAAAGTGAGAAAGATACCGTTCTTGGCGTTCGCAGTGAAGTGAGAGAGAAAACACGAGAGAGTGTTTCACGTGGCGTTAAGGTGGGCCTAAAGATCAACATAGCCTCAAAATATTTTTAATTAATTTTTCTCCGAAACGTTTTTGCAACATAATTAACGAATCGCGGGGCTGCGTTGATCAAATACGCAGTGAGCTGCGCAATTCGTTTTTCATTTTGTAGGATCGTTTCGGAGAAAAATGGATTCAACGTTTTTACTCTGTCTCTCCCGCACTCATACGTGTTTAGCCTCCCCCTAAGGACATGTGAAACGACTCACTCGGTAACCAAAATCTGTAATGAATGCGATTCAGAGACCGCAGACTTTTCGGGAAAAAGCAAAGCATTAGCGGATGTACAATTTAATACCGCGTCCGATGATACTTCCGTTTTATCCGAAAAGTCAACCGGTTTTAAATGGCATTCATTCGCAAAATGCATCTATCTCTCTCGCACTCATATGTCACGTGGTACATCTTCACAGGCCTTAAGGCCATGAGAAATCGCTTTCCGAGTGTGTCTCAATCTCTCCGACGTGAGCGCGAATAATACCTCTTCCACACGAGATAAACTTTCACATGCCATTAAGAAAAGTGATACTTACACGTGCGACACACGTAATTGACAGACGCATGCGACGATAGTACGCTTTTTTCCTTGGATGTGTACGGTCTCCGAACGGCATTCATTATATATATATATATTTTTTTTACGACCGTGGTATTTGATAATGGGTCAAGATAATGTGGCGCACCCTCACGCCCATCCGACCTGCGCTCTATTGGTAACAAAAAACTGCAATGAATGCTGTTTCGGCACTGCAGATACCTCAGGAAAAAAAAAAATTGCCGTTCACCGCATCCGGCAATTCCCCGGGGAAGGACGATTTTCTTTTTCTTTAAATGTCGACAGCCTCGAAACGGCATGCATTACAGTTTTTGTTACCGACGGTGTTATGTCACGTGCTCTTAGGAGCATGCGAAACCCCGTCGAGTGTGAGACTGATTGCATCAATTAATGGTCTCTGTACTGCCACGGAACGATGATATTACTTACCGAAGACATTTCTTTTTTTACGTCGTTTGTAGTTTATATTTAGCACAATATAAATACCGTTCCGATCGAAGTTCGTCTCCATTTTCGGAGCCACATCCCCCGCATACATTAATTTCTTCCTACCTTTTCTATTTTTATTGGGGCGTCAAACACCGCTTACTGTCTCTTGCCTCAACCGTAGCCGCTAGGATAATTCGAATATGTACGAAAATAGGACCCCGAGCACTCAACGTGGGAATTGTTAGTCTCTAGGAGCGAGAAAAATTGAACGATCGGAATTCTCGTCAGTTCGTCGCGGCGGAAACTAAAAATTGTCTAGTCAAAGTTTTTTCACATTTGAATAATTCAGTTCTAGTGGCAGAAAACTACTTCGTCATTTATTACCGCAATGTAAGACAATTATTTACATAACTTGCAAGCTTGAAAAATAGACATTTTCGTTTTTCTGTGCTGCCCAAAAATTCTGTTCTATTTCTTTCTCCATAAATTGTTGATTTCAACAAGATCCACGCCTCTATTCCGTTGGTCCTCGGTAATTCTTGAGATTCACGGAGATGTACACTGGGATTGCCGACCATCCGACAGCCATGACGAGGCCGTGAACCACCTTCTCCTGAAATAGGAATTGGAAGACAAAATTA
Organism: Exephanes ischioxanthus; assembly: GCA_958510785.1. Classification (NCBI taxonomy): domain Eukaryota; kingdom Metazoa; phylum Arthropoda; class Insecta; order Hymenoptera; family Ichneumonidae; genus Exephanes; species Exephanes ischioxanthus. The sequence goes on along the minus strand of OY294018.1, from coordinate 12,698,802 downwards.
AAGTTAATAAATCGATAATCAATCTGAGTTTTGTCGGAACGACAGATTGGCGCTAAATAAAGATTGTCGGCGATTTTTGTAGTTGAAATTTGATTATCGCATCGGTATATTTAATAGATTTCACAGACTTCTCGTTACTCATTACTCATCCAACTGATTTCACCGATCAGAATTTTTTGCTTAATAAGTTTTAACTATAGAAACAAACGGCCCGCAAATAAATCCATCAACGCTCCCAGCTGAACCGCAATTATGCGATAAATGTAGTGTACAAAAATTATTTTCATAACTACGCATTTCATGCGATGTAGGCTTCCGGCTGACCGATCTGGCTCAATAAAATAAAAATATTAAAACAATTTCAATATAAAAAAATAGCCCAAAAAATTAACAAAGAAATATTTATTGCAACGTTGTACTGCACGGTAAACTGTAAAAAAAATTGTCTATTTAATGTACAATTTTTATGAAAAATTAATATACTTTTTCATTGAAATTTAAGTACTTTTATAGTAAAATTGAAGTAAATTATAAAAAATAAAGTATTAACAATGTTTTCAATACACTGAACACTAATTGTTTCATCACAATTACACATGAAATTTAATATACCAGTTTTTGCATGAAATCTTCCAGTTCCGTACATTACATTTCACCTGAATTGTTTTTACAGTGTAACAACATTGTCACAAAAAAAAAAAAAAAAAAAATAACACTAGCAAACGGGCGCCTCGAAAAACGTGGCAAAATAAAATATTCCCGAGGCGCACCGAGTACATCAATACAGCGAGTGCGAGAGAGATAGAGAAACAATGGCAACGACCGAGCATCGTCACATTCATTTTTTCTTATTGTACATATTTATTCTTTAAATGTAATCCTCGCCGCACAGCGACGCCGGTTGCAATTTTAACGATGCCGCTGCGCTCGGCTGGAGCAAAGTTCGTAGACTGATAAGCAATCGAAAGCACACGTGACGCCTGAATCGGGGTTACATAACGATTTAATAATTATTATACTCTGGATTCAACAGGACTGCCTTAACGAGAACATATAATGGTGGACTTACCGCGAAAGGTACGCGTACACGAGGCGGCGTTGCCTTGCTGTACGATCTAACGAGAGATCTATTCACCGATCTCGCAGCAGCGAGCTTGGTAAGGAGCTTCCCGGAGTGTATCATCCTCGGCTTCTTGCGATTTACTGAGCGAACGAACGAAACAACGCGCAGCGCTATGGCAGATGTGCGTACACAAAGTAGATCCCAAGGTCAGCTGCTTTCGCTGGTACGGCGAACCTAATCGATCCCCGCCCCGCCTTTGTCGCCGCTGTGGGGAACGGTACGATTTTTTTTCCACGTTTCTTATCGCTCCCTCCGGTTAGTCCACGCACGGATATCGTTCCGGGTGCGTGCGTCCCAGATTGTTATTTTGGTAATACTGCGCGCAACTTCGGAGAGTCTTTCCGAGTGCGAAGCTAGCGGATCTAACAGGTATACGGCTTCGCGCCTGATGGGATCGACTACGTCGGCGTTTCCCGAGACAGGCAAATACACAGTCGAGATATTTACATTTCGTTATTCTCGTTTCAGGGCCGGAAGGTTGGTACGGATCGGTTTAACGACGTGAACGATCGCATCCGGGCTCGGGTGCGCTCGAGCACGTTTCGAGGTAAGTCGCAGCTTTCTACGCTTTTACAAACTTTTTTTTTTCGGTGATAGATAATTGATACCGCGGCGCGGAGCGTAATGGCCGGACGAGAGTTTTTGTACACATCGAACAAGCAAAGTATTCCACCCGCGGTCGCAATAAATAATTTACCAAAAAATAGTTCACGAAAAAAAGTGCGCTAAAGTGTGTACGACGATCGTGATATATATTTTTCTACCGAAAAAAAGCTTCGGCATCTTCGATGCCGTAGATTGTGAGCGACTAGTGAATTCAATGAAAAAAAATCTATCTGATTATCTTTTGTTTTTTATTTGCAAAAATTGAATGATCGATTTTGCGTGACGATTAATTTAGATGTATATTCAATTTTTACGAAAATTTGACTGTCCCAAAAAATCGTGTAAGAACTGCAGAATATAATTGATATGTAAGAGGTTGAAGAAATGTAATATTATTATACTTAATTGATTTAAAAAAATCGACTCAATAGTCTCTTCTATGTGAATTATGAATGAGTGAAAAAAAATCTTTGTTCATATGAAAAAAAAAAAAAAAACCATTTGCTTAATTAATTTTTCAAGATATCTATTGGAATTTGTAGGAACCTCTCCCGATTGATTGAGAAAAAATTAAAGTAAAGCTTTGTTTTGGTTTATTGGTATCCGCACTCTCGATAACTTATTTCATGATACTGTACGAACTGTCATCTTATCCAATGTGTATAATAAATTTTCTACAAAGATTCACTAGCCAGACTTGCATACGTCGGCTGGACAGCATAATTATTGACGATAATTCTTGATGTTGACGGCGACGTAGGCTGGCACTGCCATAAGACCAATGAACATTACCACTCCATGAGCCACTTTTTCCTGCAATATAACAATTAAAATTTCATTAAACGTCACTGTTGATAAAACAAAAAATAAAAAAGATCATAATTTTGTATAAACATAGAATAGCATCGAGCGAAAGCTTCTGCGTAAAGAGATTTACACAATACTCTTTGCTGTTGTTTTATGTTCTATCATGTTCATTTATGTTCTTTCATGTTCATTTATGTTTATTTATGTTCTTTCATATTCTTCAATGTTCTTTTATTTCTTTCATTTTTTACGTTTAATGTTGCCCCTTTTCGCTCTTAATTTCTTCAGTGCCAAAAGCTTTTCAAACATTTCATCCACAATTGTCGAACAGTTTGAATTTAGCGCGATAACGTAGGCGATACAATTGTTGGTTCAAATTGTAACGAAACCAATTTTTCATATTTTTGTGTTTTTCATCGGTGCAATTCCATTGCCCGTAAAAGTTCGTCAGAGTGCCGATAATTCTAACGCTCGCTCTTATGCATCGCGCGGCAGCCGCGAGGTTAGCCACTGCCTCCACGTTAGAAAAAAAAATCCGTGTCGTTCGAGCTCGATCGAATTACAGAAAAAACTCCTCGAAACGAAACGTCGAAGTAACAAAAGCACATAATTGATAATACGATGTAATTCATAATACGTCCAGTACTATCAATCACGATGTGATTGATAATACTGACGTTTGATTTTATCTTTCTGTGCATATTACATAATGATCTATGTCTGTGACAAAAAACCGAAAAAATTGCATTTTCTTACAGGGAAGGATACCCTGACCCTTGGCGGCGTGCCGATGTACGTTCTCCTGGGAATAACGAATCGTCCACTCGCCTGGCCGATCCTGATGATTTGCTGGGCGGCCAACATCTTCGAATTCCGTTAGTTCGAGGAAACTTGACGATCACACGAGAGCCGAATTACGTCGAGCCTTGAACGATTGCACAAACCTTTCTGCGGGCTCTGGGCAAGCCGGGTGCGACGAAAATTCGTCGCTACAGTTACACCACCGATGTCCCCGAGTCAGTCGCGCGTCTAACAATTCGTGATGATAAAAAGAATAACCCGGTAAAGGCTGGTGTCGATTTTTTTTTTTTTTTCGTTATATGTACGATATTGTTAAGCTGTCCTTGTAATTTATTGTTGAGTCAGTTGCAGCAATGGAACGCTGCTTTGATCAGCGCGCATAGCTTCGCCGCTCCTCCGTAGGACACGCCAATCGGTGTATCGGATTTTTATGTCATATATATATACGTGTCTCCAACGTGCGGGCCGTAGGTCAGAGTGCACGGTCTTCTTGATACGAGAAGGCTAGGGCATGTTTGACGGGCATGTTCTCGAAACTGAAAAACGTGTTTGGGCGAATCAGATGAAAAGTTCAGTGAAGGAATAAATTCGAACGCCAGATCGTCGCTCATCATCCAATGCCCCTGATATACAAAGCAGCACGAAACGCAGCACATGACACAATAATTACGGCACGTGCTGCACATGCCGTAATTATTGTGTCATGTGCTGCGTTTCGTGCCGTTTGTCTATCAGGGGGCATCTACCCTACACCTTGTTCTTTATTTTCAGGACTGCGATACGCTATAATCCCTGTGACAAAAATTAATAAAAAAAAAAATTAGAACATGAAATCGTCGATTTGTTTTTTTTTCGTTCTTCCGTCTCCCCGACCGATGTAACGCGATAAACGCTCTATACCAAAATTGTTTGCCATACACCTTGATTTTATTTTTGGGACTGCCCATACTCGATAATCGACGTGACAAGAATAGATGGGAGAAAAAAAAATGAACATGAAATAGCCGATTTGTTGTTTTGATCGAAGATCCGTCTCCTCGATCGCGAGATACGATAAACGCTCTGTACGGTAAATGTTTGCATAGTGTGCGAAGACACCCGCTCAAAAGAAGAGCCGAGAAAATTCTAATCTTGTAATTAATCTTACCATAATATTGTAACGACCGAGCGAATGTATAACGCGCGTATTTGGTTTTGAGGCGGATATTATTAATAACGATAAACGGTAATTATCCCCATCACGTAATGTCACACGTCTGTGCGCTTTGAAAGTCTCGTCCAGACTCTAGACATAACGATCGATCTTGTATCGATCGTCTATGGTCAAATCTAACTAATATCGTCTGCCTTAACGAATAGTCCGCTGCACATTCTTTACAATATTTACCATAATATAATCCTATTACAGTATTAAATCAATGAGAGAAATTTACACAATTTCCATATTCTGCATTCGCGTGACTGTAAAACCTGATATCTGACGAAAGTTTAGCCAGCGAATGTAAATAATAGAGAATACTCTGTTTAGCAGCTTAACTGGAACGAACTTTCCTCCGCGATGAATTTACAGTAGAACCCCGATTAACCGGGATGCTCGAGACCGAAGAGTTCCCGGATAATCGAAATCCCCCCTGATAGACAAGAGCAACGAAAATCAGCAATATTGGCGCGATATTGACGACATGTGCGGCACATGTCGCAATTATTGCGCCAATTGCTACTTTTTGTGCCGCTTGTCTATCAGGGCCTAATCCGACTTAGACTGCGAAAGGATATAAGTCAATAACGGCTAATGATACAACTTTATTTTGACTTCTTGTCTTGTACAATGACATTTGGTACAACGTGCACTTAATTGTTAAATAGTGTGAACTGGAATGCAAAGCTTTGGATATATTTTTTTTAATTAATAGGACGTAAGCCAGTCTTTTTTTTAATACTCAGTCACTTTGGTTTGCTCCAAGGATAAACAAAAAAAAAACCTCGGAAGACGCACGGTTAATCCGCTTCCCGGTTAATCGAGGTTCTACTGTATAAGTACGAATTATGCAACACGTACATGGACAGTTACTCAGAAAGCGTGCAACGTACCCCGTACGTTTTTCTTATCTCTAAGTCAATTGAAAAATCAATGGCATAATTTTCGATGACACTCGTCGATAACACTAAATTGCCGTGCAGCGTAAGTTTCTCTCATCGCAAACCCCTCGGCGATAAAGCGCTGATTGATTATAAAAAAATTTAATCCACTCCTCGAAAAATCGGTGATTTAATTTGCGTAAAAATATTTTGTATCTCTCGTAATTGTTTTCGAAATCTATAATCCACTTTCTCGCGCGGAGCTAGTGCAGGCTGCGTGGATGCACGTTGGGTGCCGTGACGTCGAGTGTCCCCTCTCCTGCGCTGTGCCACACGCAAACAAACGCGCGCGTACACACACACGTGGAAGTAAAGGTATAGTGTGTGCTAAAGTATTCCAAATACGCTTGAGCGGCTACAGCGATAAACTTCGACGACTTTTCTACGGGTCGGACTTAACCTTTTCTTCTTGTTTCCACGCTCGCGACTATCACGATAAAAAGTTTCGCGGCGTTAAAATGTACACCGCTAAATGATAAGGAGCTATGGCTGCCGTAGCGATCCATCCTATTTCGCAATTTTCGAATGTGCATCACCAAGTGCTCGCGCGCAAGCTCGACGGACCTTTCGACACAATACGCACACACACACACACAAGTCAACAGAGAGAAAGCACACATAGGGATAATACTGCTGTTCCTCTCGATGTGACTTCCTCGTATACGTTAAGATGACAAGTTTGCCAAAGTGCTTCGAATAACGTGGATGAGACAGCGTCGTAACAAGGAAATTATACTAGCGAGATGGTTGATCGCAATGACTTTGGGATCGTCGAGACATCGTTGAAAAAATTGCACCATCAGGATTTATCTGGCTTTCGCGATGCATTCGAATGTAAACATGGCCGACAGCGTGTTGTTGAACGAGTGTTTGTGTATGCCTAAAACCGAGTGCTCTGATACGAAGTCATAATAATCGAGAATAAAATATGCTCACTAAGGACCCAGGTAAACGAAAGGACGAATTATTTGCAAAAAAAAAAAAAAATGCTGACGCAGGCCGCGCTAGGCACGAATGTACTTTCGGGACACGCTCGTTCGTCAATGAAACTTATCGTTTGTGTCGGATAATGAAAATTTCGATATTTTTGCCTTTCCATTGTTTTTTTTTTTTTTTTCATTATTTAGGTCGAGTCTGCGAGCCTTCGCACGTAGGACTGTGTTTTGATCGTCGAAACGCTAATGTTTTCACGAGTTACGAGTGCGTTATTCGCGACAGGTCGTCGACGAAATTACCGCGGAAAACAGCTGGATTATCTGGACGTTCAGCTGGCCGACGACGTCGGTTCGCAGCACTAGATCGAATTTTTTGTTGTTGCAACTAATTTCGTTGGATATATATATCACCGTTTCTTAAATAATATTTTGCGTCTGCAACGGGAATGATGACTTTCACAGTGTTCGCTGATACCGAGCTTGAAATTCAGATTTTTAAATATTTTTTTTATAGCCCCATAAAAAAAACTTGCAAATTTTCACGTTGATAAATTTTTCATTGGTTCCGTGGCAGAAAATTACTGGCTTAATATTTTGACAATTTTTTTATTATTTCTGTGTGCGTAACTGGGTATTTTTTAGGATATCAAGAAAGTACGACCTACTTTGTGTTTGCGTCGTCGAACGAGGCGTACTTGCTTGGCTCTGCCGACACGGTATAGACGATTTGCTCGCGGAGACGGTGACGGAGAGATAAATGTGGTTTAACATATTTTTTTTTAATTTTTTGCTTTTTAATATATTTCAGGCTGGTGTCTGGGTGAGCGATGAACGTATTCCGGATCCTGATTCCGTGTGCGTTGCAGCCGAGCGAAGACAGCGAAGAAACGGGCGGCACTTGGAGAAGCGGAGGGGGTTGCTGGTCACTTGGACGAGGACAACAAGATGATTCGCATATGACCCATAGAATGGGAGCATCCGCTTCTACAAACTTTCCTGCCAGCGGCGGAGATCCCGTTCAGGCTGCGAGACTCTCCTCCTCTGGCAATGTCGATCAATTCGGCATCATTGTTCGGTACGCTTAGTTCATCTACTTATTTTTATTTATGATCTACAATCATAGCTAGCGGAAGATTCATTAGCACATTGAGGGGGTCGGTAATGTGCTGAATACAAACCACATAGTAGGAAACTTACGGTCGATAAGAGCCATCAGTAAGATAGCTAGAAATGTACACAGTGCAAAGCTTTTGTTTACACAATGCAAAGCAATTTCCATATCCGCAATATTGTTGGGGGAAATTCAAAATTGGATTAAACCCAAAATCGGGAACCAATCTTCTCGCAAAATCATTCTGAATGAAGGAATGCAATCGCCTCAATAGCGCACGAAATTTAAGCCCTCTAGTTTTTTGTCCACTGGCAATGTCAATCCATTCGGAATCATTGTTCGTTACCCTTTGCTTATTTATTTATATTTATTTTTGTATTTATGGTCTCCTTACAGAAGCCTAGCGGAAGATATTAGATGATTCGTTAAATTAAGGTGGTTCGTAAGGTACAGGATAGAAGCAGAATAGGCGGAGCAGAATAGGCGGAGACTTACGGTTGCTAAGAGCCATAAATGAAATAGCTACACATTTACACAAGTCAAAACTACGACAGACATTATTTGGAAAAAATTCAAAATTGCATTAAACCCAAAATCGAGATTCGATCTTCATGCAAAGTTACGCTGAATGAAGGAATGCGATTACCGAAGGAATAGCGCAGGAATTTTGAGCTCTGTAGTACGAGCAATTTGTGAGCTGAGAAGGTTTAAAAAACATCACAAACCCAACAAACACACACATACATACGGACTCCAGTAGAAATTGAACTTCTCGACATTTTAGACAATTTTAAGTATTCTGACGATAAAAACCTCAATTTTTAAAATTATTAAAATATGTATTTTTTTTACAATAACATGACTTTTTCCGTGGGCGAAGTAAAAAGTATCTTTCAACGCAAGCGGGAAATGTTAATTTCGAAATCTTAAGCTGGAATCTTAAGCTGGAGCATTGTCGTAAGTTTATTGGAATCTCCAAAGTTAATTTTATACAGACCAGAAAAAAACTGTATGGCTTGCTACCCATAGTAGATTTTTCGGCTATTGCCGTAAAATTCGTTGATGTAACACATGTAAGCCATGACTACTTTGACGCTGTTGAGATAATTTTCAATAGACATCGATTCATCGTTCTTATTAAAGTCGTCCGAGTCGCTGAAACAAAAAGACAATTTAGTTGTAAATTTAGTTGATATCAAACATCGATTTTATAGTCACCTCAGAGGAAGAATCAGTGAACTAGTTTGAGGACAAATTGCTTTCACGATAGAAACCGCGGGCAACGAATATCCGTCGCAGACGTACAATGGATCTTTTCCGTAAACCTGTATTGCAGGCGAAAACATACATTTTTTTGTCGCTTATTGAATCAATTCTATCGGGCAATTTGTTATTTTTTATTTATTTAAATTCAGACGATTTTATGCAAAGAAACGAATTATTTTTCAACTTAAAAAGCCTTTCCTGGCTTATGGCTATTTCACGTATATACTTTATTTTCGTCATCAAATTATATACCTGTTAATTGATGCAATAACTATTTTTTTTTTCATAGATATCATATTTCATCGTTGCTCGAAGAAATCGACATTTTTACCAATTTCATAGCGCAGGCTGCCGCATCGTAGTGCAAACTCGTCGGATCTTCCCTCCACGGATCGATAGCCATGTCCATCCGCAGTTCGAAGTTGTTCACACTTTTATACTGACTCCACGTCTTTCTAACGTAATTCTCAACGTGAATCTGTGTGTCGCGTGCCGTTTGCTCGGGTACCAATCTTATCGAAAACTTTGCCACCGTTCTACAATTATCCATAGCACATTGATGAACTAGTTATATCAAAGAGCAAAAAAAAAAAAAAAAAGAAGAGTGAACGCACTGTCGAGTTTCCGATCAAAAACTGACCGAATTTCTACCTGCAAGAAATCGTCGCGCAATTCTTGGGATCCGAATAATCGGTACTCGTCTCAAATCCGTGAACACTGATGCAGGGCAGCCGACTTTTATGAACCGCGATGCGGGAAGCGTTTTCCTTGTGTCTCAACCGTCTGACACCAATTTTCTTCTTTATTTCATCGATATCCGGTTGAACTTTGTCGATAACTTCTTTCTCCAGTAGCGACAGTGGTGCTGCGTCTCTTACAACCTGCAGTATTTTTGTTATGTTTTTCGTTTTATTACTTATCGATTAATATAATTCTGGCCGTTTGACCCTTCACAGGCAAGTTTCTCGGCGCTCCGCAAACTTCACAGAGCTCGATTAATATCGAGATGCGATGACATTTAAAAAAAATGTGCACCCTCGTATACCCTGAAGTATAATTTTATTGATGCCACAGAATTTATTTATTTTTTTACCAGATTCTGTATCATTATTATCAATAAAAGACTCCGATACCGTTTGCTTCCGGCGGTACAAAATTCGGTCGTATGCGAAGGGTTGATAATTGAGATAAAAACGAAATATATATATAAAATTAATTACGTTCGGTACAGCGAGTTTATCGTATTTGTCCATCAGGCTGGAAACTATACGAGTAGCGTCCACGAGTGGCTGGTCGAAAGCACCTCCGTACTTTCCGCTATCGATATCCTTTTCTCCGCACGTGATATCCAAGGAAAAATGACAAACGCCCCGATAGCCGTACCTCAAACACGGACCATCGTTAATCTTTTTGTCAACAGTGAAGCATATGCAGTCGACGTCATGGAAAAAGTTTTTTTTCCTATCGACGAGTTCGTGCAACGTGGGACTGTGAGATTCCGCGCTCCCTTCGACGATGAATTTTACATTGACCGGTATTTCTGACTTTGTGGCCGCATAGATTTTTAATGCGTTGAACCAACAGAATAACGGCCCTTTGCTCCTCGAGACACCGCGACCGTGCATTCGTCCGTTCTTTATTGTCAGCTCGAAGCTGTCCGGCCTGGAATCCTCTTCAATACTCATCGATACAGTATCTGCTCGGCAAAATTAATTATTGCACTTACATAGTACCGAACTTAATTTATTTGATTTGGTTAGTACGTTCCGTAATTTATTTCTCGCCTCAAAGCCTAAAATTAGGTCCAATTTATTTTGCATTGTTTACAGCAAATTTTTGAGAACCTGGAAGAAATATCTTCGCTGGGAAGGAAAGGGTTAAGAAACGTAATTCTACCAACCGACATGCCCATAGACGCATATGGTTTTTAATTCCTCGTCGATGAACAAATTTCCGAACAAGATAGGAGGATAAGCACTGCTTCCTGTAGATATTAATTCTGTTTTCGCTCCCAAATCATCCATTTTCGACTGACAAAGTTTCAGCTAAAATAACATTTGTTTTCGAAGCCGCGGGCATTACAAAAATAATCACCCTGAAGATATCTGCATGAGACTAAATTTCATTCAAGTTATAACGGCCGTGTTTTGCATCGCACAAACTTCGCTCGGGGAAGTTCACTTATGGAAGAAAAATTCTATAAGCGAACCATTTTTTTTTTCTTCCTGAAGAAGCACATTGAGAAAGAATTGTCGGAGATGAAATTTGATGTCGTGCAGGTTTCTTCAGGGTAATAAAAAAATGACCCTGAAGATATCTGCATGACATCGAATTTCATCTTTGGCAAGTCTTTGTCAATACACTTCATTAGAAAAAAAAAATTGTTTGCTTAGAAAATAAAATTCTACAAGTAAACAATTTTTTATTCTTCCTAAAGCAGCGCATTGTCAAAGACATGCCAAAGATTAAATTTGATGTAGTGCAGGATATCTTCAGGCTCATAAAAAAAATATTGCGCTATCGTGTATATAACCATTTTCGTAACGTCAGAAAAGCGTTCCTCACGCGACAGGGATGGAATCGCGACGGCCTCTTTCAGGGTATCGATCATGCTCGTCTGATTTTTATCCACGTATTTGTACAGTTCCGGAAGTTTGAATCTCGGAAGATTATCTTTATCCGCAACGTCTGCCATTATGCGAATTAATTGATAATTATAACTCGATCAATCAATAACATCTGTCAACATAGACTTGATTGCTTTTATACACGTCGAATGTTATTATCGTTGACGATCGATCACATTTTATTTATCGTTATGTTTTTATTTTCATTACAGGGAAAGAAAGAAAAGGGTGACCGGTTTCGCGACGCTGCGAAAAAAGTTCATAAGAAGACGCCGTTCGTCGAAAGCCTGCGACCACGGCCGAGTCGTCAGGGAACTTGTGTCAACCTGGAGTCCTTTAGAGGCCGGAGCACTTCTCGAAGAATACGAGGCTTTGGCTGCCCTTAAGGATTTACACGTTCAAGCGGAACTGGCTAGACCCCCCGCAACGACTTTCAAGCAGGATCTCTCGACATTGTACGACTACAAATACTGCACCGATGTCGATCTCGTTTATCGTGGAGCGTGCTTCCCAGTTCACAGGGCGCTACTCTCAGCCCGATGTCCTTACTTTAGAGAATTGTTGTCAGGATGTCCAGGTACGTTATCCCCTTTTTTTATCAACTTCTGGGTGGGTTCTTAAATGCAGTTCCGTTCTGTTCCGCTAAATCCAGAATTATTCGAGTTGCATCCACACGCATACACAGCCGAAATAGGCGTTCATATATACCAGTCTGCTCTCAGTGCTGGGTTTACTTTTGGCACAAATTTGCTCTGATGAGCGTTCCTTTGTTATCAAAACGGACAAAATGAGTCCCGCGCAAAGAATCGGATGTACCGTTGGCAATTAAAAAAATCCACTAGCTGCGGACAGTCACAAATAAAAGAACGCATAGCTTGGCAGATTTGCATTCAAGAATGCACCCTCAGATCTTGTTAAGGTAGTCCTTGCGAATAGTGTTCACTTCGCACAAGTTTCAGAGAAATGAGAGGGAATTACAAACACTTCTCGATTTTATAAAAATCTGAAAAAATCAAGCATATGAAAAGTGCTGGAAATATTAATTTTGCATAATAATAATTCCAAAATGATATTGACAAATAGATGGAAAGTAAAATTGTTCAACAAATCTCCCGGAAACGTAACTTTTTTTTTATGAATATGATTCGTTCACTTTTCTAAATACGTATGAATTTTTTCAGATTTTTAAATTCACTGTAAATTTTTGTTATATGGGGAAAATGTGTAGAAAGTCGTTAAATTCAAAGTGAATTAAAAAATCTGAAAAAATTGATTCGTATTCAGAAAAATGAATGAATCATTTTTATAACAAAAAAAAGATAGGTTTCCGGCAGATTTGTTGAACAATTTTATTTTTCATCAATTTGTTAATAACATCTTGGAATTATTATTGTGCAAAATTAATCTTTTCAGCACCTTTAATATGCGTGATTTTTAAAGATTTTTATACGATATCGAAGTGTTTGCAATTCCCTCTCATTTCTCTGAATTTTATGCGAAGTGAACACTATTCGCAAGGACTACTTTAATAATTTCCCATCTCCGATCGAAAATTAAATTAATAGTGGTCGTTTTTCTTGCCTAGGTTACGGCGCTCGAATATGCCTGGATCTGAGGACGCCGAGCTTGGAGGTTCAGATGTTTTCCGCACTGCTACGTTATCTCTACACCGGTGACATTTGCCCTCACGACACGTCGCTCGACACGAATCTTTTGCGGCGCCTTGGCGAGGAATTAGGAACTCCGAATCTTCTCGAGCACGATCTGAGATATCTTTTGGACACCGGCGATTATGCGGACGCCGCGCTGGTATTCACGTCGGACAGTGATTACCAGAGACCGGACAGCGGTAGTTCCGAGTATGGTTTTCGTCCGAAACTGGAGTTACCTTGTCACAAGTCTATACTGTCCGCGCGATCGCCGTTCTTCCGTAATTTGATACAGCGACGAACGAGATCCGGCGAGGATCACACGGAGAGAGCTCTTCACATACCAACTAGGATAGTTTTAGACGAGTGCGTTATACCGAAGAGATACGCGAGGGTATTGCTGCACGCGGTTTATCTCGACACTGTGGACTTGTCGCTCATACTGCGGGGCAGCGGGTGCGGAAATAGCGCGGGAAGCCTCGGCGAGGTTAATATCATCTTACGAAATTAATCTATTATGCCATAAGGGAGGAAAGTGCGTCTATTCACCGAGTGTGAAGTTTGATGCCCGAGCGAAGCGAGAGCAGAAATTCACATGAGGTGAAAAGGCATTTTCTTGCGAGTGGTATACGCTATTTTTATCCCCGACTATGCTAAAAAATGGACATATTTCTATGCCTGCAACGGGGATGGAAAGTGAACGATTCATGACGAGCCGGAGCGAAAGTAATTAAGCGGGAGGAAAAGTGATTTAGCGGGAGAAAAAGTTTCACCTTTCCTCCCGCTTGTAAAAAAAGGGCCATTTTCCACCCCTGTTGCAGGCATGAAATAGGATCTTTTTAGCGTAGTCGGGAAAAATAGTATATTATGCTACATGGAGGGAAGTGAGTAATTTTCATCGTATGTAAAGTTTCGCTGCATGATGCGAAGCGATAGCTGAAATCACACGTAGTGAAAATCTGCTCCCTCCGACTTTTTCTGACTTCGCTAAAATAACCACATTTCTTTTGTTGACGAATCGTCACATTCACCAATGAAGGATTACTTAGCCGGGAGTAACAGGGCTCCCAGAGGGAGTAAAGAGCCCTATTACTTCCTAGGGAGCAATGAAACAGTACTGAGCATGCGCACAGGTTAATAATGATCATTGGTCAATAATACGCGATTTTCCGCACGTGTTGCAAGCAAGGACTGTGTTATTTTATCGCAGTCGGAGAAAAAACTCTTCAGTATCTCAATCCTGTCGCTCGTCAGACTATATAATAATCGGCATCGATTTTTAATCATGCAAATATGTTTTTTTTCTTGACGTCAGGTCCAAGCTCTGACGCACACGGGACGCATGAGACCGAGCCCTCTCGAAGAAGCTATGGAGCTTTATCAAATCGGAAGATTCCTCGAGCTCGACATACTCTCCCAAGGCTGTGAAGATCTCATACTCGAGTGGCTCACTCAAGATTCACTGGCGACAGTTTTGCGGTAAAACTTCATTATATTTCGTCGATGTATTTTTATCGACAAATCTTCAAGTTATCTCATGAAGAAGGTTTTACGGTAAAACTTCATTATATTTCGTCAATGTACTTTATCGATACGATAAAGAGTCGAGTGTATGAGCATACCGAATGTGATACTATGTAAGGTCATACTGAAAGTCGAGATCTCACAGTCGAGTGGCTCACTCAAGATTCACTGGCGACCGTTTTACGGTAAAACTTCGTTATATTTCGTCGATGTGTTTTTATCGACAAATCTTGACATCGCTTGACATTGTCTAGCGATTAGCCTTTATTATTATTTACTTATATTTTTCGCGTGAAGCATTGTTTAACAAATAATAATTGCAAAGCAATACATTTTTCTGTACAGATGGGCGAGCCAGCCGCACGGATCGGCCTGGGTGCACAGACAGGCGTTGCATTTTCTTCGGGAAGAATTTCAATCCGTCGTCACTTCGCCGATACTTCATCAATTGGATCACACGCACATGAGCAACGTGTTGCAAAGTCATTTTCTTCAAGCCAGCGAGCTCGAAGTACTCCAGGCAGTTCTGAAGTGGGGAGAACAAGAACTCGTGCGTCGTATGGAGGATCGTGAGCCTAATTTGTTGAGTCACACGGTTCATTCAGTCACGCGGAAAGGTGTGAAGAAGAGAGATCTCAGCGACATTGAACTTCGCGAGATACTGAGCGAACTTTTGCCGCTTGTACGAATCGATCACGTCCTTCCCGCCAGCAGCGAGATATTAGCTCAAGTATGGCATTGAATTATCCATGCGTTCGATCGCTTTTACATAGTGACTCAACCGAGTTGATTTATCGAACGATTTTTTTTCCCCCTTAGGCTATCAGAAGAGGCCTCGTGTCGACGCCACCGAGTCATATGATTGGCGACGAACGAGAGAATTTAAGAATAAACGCATGGATACGCGGTGGCAAGAGGAATGGCCTATTCGTACGGCCTCGATTATTTATGCCTTACTACGAAGAGATTAAGGTACTTCTATCGTTCGAATATAATTAATTTATGGGCGGTCGTGTAAAATTTGTTAAAAAAATGATTTTTATTACATTTTTCTATCACGAAGGTTACGTTTGGTAAACGTCAACATTGCAGGCGTTGCGCCAAAGCCATGCCTGCAATGTTTACGTTTTCCAATCGTAACCTTCGTGATTGAAAAATTTAATAAAAATCGTTTTTTTTACACATTGGACACGAACGTCTATAAATTCCTGAGAAAAAATGTCTTATTCGTTTTCTGTCGTTACAGGCTTTAGTCGAAGAACAAATGGTTCAAGAAACTGAACTAGTGAGATTACGGAGGGCGCGATACATTCCCGATATTCCCGATACTCTTTACATGGTCGACGAGAAGCCAAGGTCGATGGGAGCGGTTGGTGTCGACGTACTATCTGCAGCTCTTCCAGGTAAAGCAAGCTCAATGTTTAATATAGTCTTCAACTCTACATTACAGATCACTGGGAATTAAGCTATTTATTAGTTTGCGATTGTCAAGTTTTTCCGGTAATGAAGAAAAAACAAAGTAATTTTTGTAATAATTATCCAAAGATATCATTTAGAGAGAAGCTGTTTATTGTCATCGCAGGACTAACATAACGTTCCCAACCCTTTATTAAAGGTCACAGGGAATTGAGCTATTTATTTGCTTGCGATTGTCAAGTTTTCCCAATAACGAAGAAAAAAGAAAAAAAATCTCATAAATATGCAAAAAACTACAATTTAGAAGCTATCTTACAATTCATTCAAATTCATTCATAACGTTAATACGACGTTATGAATGAATTTAAAAAAAATGAATAAATAAGGTGATGTTAAATCGCAACTCAGACATTATTTCGTTTGGTTCAGTGCCGGACTCGGCCACGATGTCGGCGATGCTGAAGCGGGAACAAAAGTTACGACAATCCCCGAGTTGCCAAAGGGCTGTGAGTTTGCCGCTCTCGTCGAGGCACGAGATTAACAAACAAGTCAGATTACGCGTCGTCCGAGAGTTCAATTTGCCCGATGCTGTTGCCGATCTTCTCGAGGTGAGTCACATCGTTTACGTCTCTTTATAATCATTAATATTCGGAATAAAAAAATATATATGTATAATTGCATAATTACATAATTAATTTAATATGTATAATTAATGTACATAAAATTTGCTGCACCGCAGCTTTGTCTTGGTCAAACTTAGTATAACAATTAGTATTCGTTGTAATTAGTTTAACATACCATTTACAGATAATTATTGTCGTCAAGTATCTTCAATATTTCTCTAACCAGCTCAGCTGTATTTCAGACCAGATTTTATCTCCGCACACAAACATCTAAAGTTTCGATCTGTCACGCAAAAAATTACTCTTAACATACGTAACAACTGAAATTGTTTTTTTTAAACTATACTTTAAAAAAATGTATAGTCGTAAGGGAAATAAGCCACAAAAGTGGTGTTTTTGTCCAATTTCATTACGATTGCATTCCGTCGACTACGATTTTTCTTGTACGTCGGATTGACCGAATATTGTTATTTTTGGCAACGGAAGTAAGTCACAAAAGTGGTGTTTTTGTTCAATTTCGTTTTGATTGCATTCTGTCAAGTACCATTTTTCTTGTAAGTCGGATCGACCGAATATTATGATTTTTCGTAACGCGAACACATTCGTTGTTCGTGAAAATGAAAACATTCTTTGATTAAAACATTCAACATTCGAGCCGGTAAAAAAAAAAAATCCATTACCGTTCACTCTCCGTTCGTACAGGATACACAAATAATTTAGCTACCATAATATCATTTGTGCGTTTCCATAGACGCCTCGGCTCATATCTCATTGAAAAATTCTCTAAAAAAAACAAAAAAAATCAAAGAAAAGTTTTTTCGTAAATTCCAGGTGTCAGCGTTACTTTCTCAGCCATCCGCGTTTCTCGAAGAACTGCACGGTGTGCAGCATCTTCTGTCGATAAACTTCGCCCCCGCCTATCGACAGGAAGTTCTCTTTGCTGTGAATGTCTTCCATTTTCGGTGCGGCACCGGGTTTAGATTTTATCACCTGTATCATCATCAGGCACTGTCCAAATTTAATCGGTGCAAATTTGTTCAACTGTTCGATCAGATCTTTCTCCTTAAACTCGCTCGTCTCGACTTTCAGGGTCTTCAGAGTCTCGACGAAAGACTCGTAGTACAAGTTGACAAGATGATCGAAGTGATTCTCGATGACTTCCCTCGCCGGACTGGATACGAGGAAGAAAATGAGATCCTTGACGCCGTTGTCGTAGAAGCACAGTTGAAAATCGACGATCTTCATGTCGAGGACGTTGCCCTCGTCGTCGCTCTTGAACATCATGTTGTTCACCCAAAAGTCGTTGTGCACCAATGTCCTCCATGGGTCCTTGGACGCCGGCTTGTCGGAAAGTTCGGCTTTGGCAATGTAGTCCATCGTCTTGTCGACGCTGTCCAGATACGGCGAAGCTTCCGGTATTTCCCGCAAATCGTCGAGGGCCTTGCGCACCATGTCCGTTACGCAATTCTCAGCGGTCTCGTTGGCAGGCTGAGCGAGAGCGGGCAGAACTAACTCTTCGAAGATCTTCGGCTTTTTGGTCCTCATAGCGATCGGAATGGCGTGCAATTTTGCCAGCTGCTTAACGGCGACCTCCGCTTGTTTCTTGTTAAGCCCGGCGAGTCGATCGACCGTCTTGTAGCCGGCGAAATTCAAATTTTGCAACAGTATCGTGGCTTGTTCGTCGAATCTTTCGGGATCGGCGAGTCCGAGCCTTCCGCCGTAGTATCGGGCTCCGAGCCACGTTTCTTCGGGCCTCGTTATACCGTTCTCTCGCAGCACCGCCAAAAAAGCCGGCGTCAGGTCCCTGTAGAATTGCAACTCCTTCTCAAAGGTGAAAGGGCTGTTGAACAATTCTTGCAGCCAGGTCGAAGGCGGCGGCAGTTTAGCGACGAGATTCAACGTCTCGGGCCTCGAATCGAGAATCACCTCGGCGTTCACCGACAGTATCAGGCTTCCGAAATTTTCACCGGGGTCGGTCAAATTTTTCCAATCCACGTTAGTCAGCGTCACGTCCTTGCCGAGACTCCGTCGAAGGATCTCGGGCAAATTCTTTACCGGCAGTGAACTCTGCATCTTGTCTGCAACGGTAATAAAAAAACACCATTATGTTAGACGCGCAATTATTCAGCCACGCGCAAATAATATCGCGTGACGCAATTGTACGTGCAACGGATTTGAATATGTGTTCGGTTTGTCATGGAGTTAGAATCATCTGCATACCAGATGCTCACGCATTTTTTATTTTTTTATTTTTTTTTATGGCGCTCGTGAATTCGTAGGCAGTTTTGCAACGTTTAGCTGCAACTCATGCTACATTTTTTTTTCTTTAATTCTACTAACAATGTACTATTCTTGTCCGACAAGGAACAAGGAAAGATAGCAGAATAGAACTGGTCCAGATGAGAGCAGTGTAACATTACAATTTTTAATTTTCTTTTTAAATAGTTACAAACATCCGCAGAACAAATGATCATTCAATTATTTGTTTTTTCTTATGACACTGTTCTGAATTCGTAGGCAGCTTTGCAGCGTCGAGTTCCGACTAGCGCTAATTTCTTTTTTTCTTTTCATTCTACTAAAAATGTCGTATTCTTGGCAGACAAGGAAGAAGGAAAGATAGCGGAATAGAACTGGTGCAGATGAACATTACAATTTTTACAGTGTGACATTAGACTTTTTAATTTTCTTTCTAAATTGTGAGAAACATTTGCATACCAAATGCTCATTAATTTTTTTTTCTTGCTACACTTTTATCGTGAATCCGTAGCCAGTTTTGCAACGTCGAGCTGCGACACGTGCTTTGTACTCATGAAAAAAAAATGTTTTCTTGGTCGAACAAGGAAAGATAGTAGAGTAGAACTCGTGTGGATGAACGCAGTGCTACATTAAAAATTTTAATTTTCTTATCGTATGATGAATAATTTTGGCCTTTGGCACGCACCGAGGTGCGAGCTGTATCGGTAGTTAAACACAAAAAAAAAAAAAACGTCAACTCTGGTCAATGAAATTGATTGCCACTCCTTTAAAGCCTGACCAAGGTCGAGTGCATCGAGTAGCGCTGCGTGTCGAGTTCCTTATTAGTGTGCAAAAATTCTGCCGAGCACCAGTTACGATAACTGTGCAGTCGCAATAGTTTTATCAATACTGCCTAGCGGTATTGTTTAGCGTACTGTTGTTAGAGATTTTTCGATAGTCATATGCGTAAAAATGTTAACGCGTTGGGGGAAAAAAAAATCGGATTGACGTACGTGTATTTGGCAGAAAATATTTAACTTCAGTAAATGCAAAGAAAATGCTGACCTATCAAAATTTTCGATTCATCCAATTTCTCATGAAAAATATTCTAATTCTTTGAATTTTTTAATACTTCGATTTATCCGACGAATGTCGAGCTGGCGACATATTCGATCACACAACAGACTCAATGGTTGGGACAAAATTTGATTTACAATTTCTAAACCCGCTAATCAAAATTTTCACACCATCCGGCCAGCTTCGAGGTCTTCAACGAAGTACCGGACAAATCACCTTGACCTGCCTCACCGTTTTTTTTTTCATCCGGGAAACTAGCATGTAAATAAAATGTGCACACTACTCGTTCTTCTGGGAAATTAACAAATTATCCCCTGTGAGGCGTGCAAAATATAATGAGCGCAATCATTTATAAAATAGACACTTTGAACGTTGAAAAATAATAAGTCATCAAGGTGCAAATTAGCTTTATTCTTTGTAAAAAATTATCTTCTTTTTTTCTTCTCCTCGCAACAAAAGCAATTAGAATACCCGGAGGTGTCTAATAAAAAAAAGGTGTCCACTGCACTAAACCCGCGCTGTTGTGTGCCACGATGGTGGACCTACTTTAGAAATAGCTTCGCTAAATTTCCCGTGCGCGTAATTATAGACCGCAAGAAACATGACTCGGTGAGCGCTTACAATTCCGTCCAGCTCGTTATTCCACGCCCCGGAACAGTCCCGTGTTCGCATAACAATTGGCCGTTCGGGTGTTACTTAACAATTCCAAAATATCGAAGTTCGCAAACTATTCGAGGGGACGAGCCACGGTATTGGACGTCTCGTTAATTTTTTTGGTAAATTTCGTTACATTTGCCGCAAATTCTATTCATATTTTTATTTTCATTTGATGTTATTTTTGTTTTATATTCTTTTAAAATCTTTTATTTGTAATTTTTATTTATTCGTGAACCTTGTGGCACGGTGTTACTTAGGGGGCTTTGGTCCCAGAACGTGGAATAAACGAATCTATATATCTATTATGTAAATTTGAAGCATCAGTCACATCTCATAACCGGACCTTGAAACAAGTACTCGCTTCCTCGTTCAAGTGCCTCGAATTATTCGTTTCGAGTCCTGTTGTTACGCAACGTGCCGGTTGCATTGTGTCGGCGGGTGCACGGAGGGCACACGTGGAGACATGCATTATTGTATGCGGCTCCAGTGCCTGACCGATCGTACCTGTCGGCGATCGAAAGCCTACATGATTCACGGTGTCTCGATGCGAATTAAACTGCGCCTCAACGAAAGGTGACTTTACGCGGGAAAAATTAATTTTAACTATCGACTCCCATCTCACGAAAAAAAATTTGGCATAAATAATTTGGAAATAAATTTGGCAGTACCTTCGGACCGTTCACACCTCCATATGCAAAAAAAAAATATATTGATACTATTTTCGCAAAAAAAAAAGCTACAAAGCCGACATAAAAAGAAATTGAAACTCTAAGAAACGGCACCTTTTTCATTATTTACTATCTACTATCAGCATTTACGTGACAAAAATCTACTTTTAGCAACTACTAAAAATCGTCGAAAGGAAAAAAAATTACACAAAAATATCTGCCTTAGAAAAAAAATGAATGCTCTAAAAAATGCACTCCTTTTTTTTTTACTAATTACTATCTACTATTATTATTTACGTGGGAAAAATTAATTCTTACTAAAAATTGCCGAAAAAAGACACTTTCAGATTTATTGTTATCAACTTCACGACTCGACAATCCGTGGCAAAATCAATTTTTACGAGGTTATATTAACCCGAGCACTATCGAGCGTGGAAACAGTTTTTTTTTTTTGCATTTGCTTACCGAGTTGCTACACTTAATATCTTCAATTAAATTCAATTGCGCTGTCGTCGCGTCTGTTAATTCTTCCGTATTAAGTCGTCGCTGTCGTCGGCCCGCCGTGCATCGTAAGCGGCTTGAATTTGTGCGCACCACAATGAAAAAGCTTAACGGCTGTAATTGCAAATCTAGGACAATATCGACGATAATAAAAGAAGGCGAATGGAAGAAGGCGAAAAAATGCCCCGTCCCCGATGAGTTAAAGCGATAACTTCTAATCGGTAACACCACCCACTTGCGATAGCAGATGTTTTCTGCAACCTTTCGACTGCACTTCCAAAGCGCGTTTGCGGAGCCAATAATGATTACGATTTTATATGTATATTTTTTTTTTGCGTGGCGAAGATCGAATATCTATTTTTGGGGTGATTGCGAATCGTTCGTTCGAATATTCGAACGACAGTGACTTACCGGGATTATTATTTTTTTTCGGTCAACGCTTATCGCAAAGATAATATTTTCATAGAGTCCGGAACGAGTCGAATAGCACGCGAATTAGAAACCGCTGAGCCGCAGTGTACGGGCGCTTCGGTTTGTGTCAAGTCGGTGCAACGGAGCAATGACAACTGAACACCGCTTGACTTTGACCCTTATTCTCCCCCTTGCAACGACACATGCGAATCCCCACCGTTTTAACAGCGTCCGAATTGAATGCAACGAGCGAGGCGAAACTGATAATACTTAATCCCCAATTTATTAATATGCGTCGAGATTTTTTTTATTGCCAACAATTTTACAATGTTTTTGGCCCCATCAAAAGGTTGTCAATGATCGAAGAATTTTTTTTTTTAATTTTTAATTGCTTCTTTTCATCATTGAGGCGATGTTGAAAATTAATCGGACCAATTTATTTTATGGTCAATGATTGAACAATTGTGGCGATGTTGAAAATTAATCGGGCTAGTTTGCTTTATTATCAATAATTGAACGATTAAAAATTGTTCAATTGGTTGCCACGTTAAAAGATTGTCAACGACGAAAAAAAAGTTTTTTGAAAATTCATGACCAAATTATTTACTTTGTTTTTTTTTTTAATTAATGAGACGATGTCGAAAATGAATCGGGCCAATGTTTTACGAATTTCTTACCTCGATCGCAGATTATTACACTTAGATGAGTGGCCGTAGTAGATCAAAGCGATACGAGCTTTCCTGTGGCCCGTGAAGGAATAACGGTTAAGGCAAGTCGTCGGATATAAAGCGTGTCGATTTTGCTACGCTGTAGCGGACGACTGACGAGTGCAGTTTACTCCGGATACTTAGCCGTTCTTATCTTTGATATTCCTCGCAACTGACCGTCCCTGAGTTTTCGAGCCGTAGGTTATCGTTGGTTCTTGCGTACATTGTCAAACAAGAATATAGGACCGGCCGATTGCTCAACGATTTAGATGCATTTAGTGCCTCACGATTGCGACCTCGATAGTGCTCGAGTTTCACGTGAAAAGACTTTTTTTTCATTCGATCATTATCGAATTTACCAAATGATTAAATTTAAATTTGAAAATTATCTTCCCGCTGGTTTTTTTTTTTTTTTTTTTTTTTTTTTTTTTTTTTTTTTTTTGAGACGACGAATGTATGTCGATACATTTTTTCTTCAAATCAATACATTTTTTCACGACCAGAAACTTTAACTGTGTAAAATAACATCTGTTATCGTTCAATTAAATTTTTTTGATTTTTGAATTTTTCCTTTTTTATATATCGTTGAAACATTCTTAAACTTATTTTATTTATTTAAAAAAAATTTTTACTGGTAATCCGTTCCTGTTATTTAATTTGCATGCGGTAACGTTCCAGCTATCATTTAAAAAAAACGAAACAAATAAAACCAGCACTCTCCTCGACGTCGTGCGAAAACAGTTTGAATTTACGTTCGTGCTTCTCGGGTCAATCGCATTAAACATGAATTGAATCTCGTAAAAATTGCAGCCGCTAAGTGAAAGGTGCAGTTTTCAGTGAAGAGCAAAACCAGGAATCAACCAGGAAGATATCAATCGACGCAGCATGTGAAAAAATATATATATATATATTTATTCGTATACCCTTTTTCGATAGATTTCGATCGGTCTAATCTGATCAGTTATATTTCTGCTCTCGATAGAACGACGTTTTTCAATAACTTCTTTTTTTTTTTTTTAATCTGGAACTGATAAACAAGACTGCACTGTCGCGTAGACAAGAATCTACTGACCGCTCGACGATACGTTCTTAGAATCCCGTACCAAATTGCCGTGGGGGTCTCAGATATCGCGCGAATACAACCAGAAAGGCGTATCTCAAATGCTTGTGTACAGACGATACGCTTTACTGATTGCAGTGATGCTGTATATGAATATCGAATAAATATAGATATAGGAAACATGGAATTTGACTCAATGAGGGCTTTGAAATCTTTGAAATGTAGGACGCTAATACTTATCTAAATATCATACTTTATTGAATTTTATTCTGATTATCTATAGCTTGAAAAAAAAAGATTCAAAGTCGTTACTGTAAAATACCGTTTCGTCAAAAGTTGTTTCCATATTCAATTTGTTATTAATCGTTGAATTAATTGCGTATCGTACGACTACAAACAGAAGGTCGTATGTCAAACGCTTGTACACAGACGATACGCCCTTCTGATTGCAGTCACGCTATATATAAAAATCAGATAAATATAGGTACAGTAGATCCCGGATTAACCGAGATGCTCGAGGCCGAACGGTCTCCGGATAATCGAAATCCCGGTTAATCCGAACTAGACAGCGAAAGTATATAAGTCAATAATGATACAACTTTACAACTTTATTTTGACTAGTTGCAATGACATTTGGTACAACTTGCACTTATTTGTTAAATAGTGTGATCTAGAATGCAATGCATTGGACTTTCTTTTCATTAATAGTACGAAAGTTACTGTTTTTTTGGAAGGACTCAGTGACTGGTTTGCTCCGAGCATTAAAAAAAAAAACCTCGGAAGACGCACGGTTAATCCGCTTGCCGGTTAATCCGACCCCGATTAATCGGGGTTCTTCTACTGTGAAGAAAACATGGAATTTGACTCAATGAGGGCTTTGAAATCTTTGAAATTTAGGACGCTAATATTTATCGAAATATCATAATTTGTTGAATTTTGTTTTTATTATTTATAGCTTGAAAAAAAAGATTCAAAGTCATTACTGTAAAATACCGTTTCGTCCACAGTTTCTTCCATATTCAATTTGTTATTAATCGTTGAATTAATTGTGTATCGTGCGACTACAATCAGAACGGCGTATCTCAAAGCTTCTGCGCAAACGTTACGTCCTTCTAATTGCAGTCACGCTATATATAAATATCAGACAAACATGAGTATAGTATAAATGGAATATGCCTCAACGAGTGCTTTGAATCTTACAAAGGGCAATATGGGCAATGAAATCTTCAAAATGTTGGACGCCAATATTTATCGAAATTTCATACTTTATTGAATTTTATTTTTATTACCTACAACTTTAAAAAACCGATTCAAAGTCATTACTCTAAAATACCATTTCGTCCAAAGTTTTTTTTCCATATTCTATTTTTGATGAATTATTTTTTGTTTATTTTTATTTTTACAGAATGCAGCATGTTACAATCTAGGTGAGCAAGACGAGAACGTGACGGGTATGGAGGCGGTTAGTACGGGAAGCATAAACATGAACAGCGGTGCTCCGGCTGCACCGATGGGATACGGCAGAAACATGACATTTCCCCGGCAGAGTGCATCGTATGCTCTGAGACACGAGCTCCCAGCAATTGTTACAGAAGGAGAGAATTATAGACTTCCCGGAGAGGTATTTATCGTCGTTTGTCACTGCCAGCGTTTATCTTCGTTGCATCTCAGTAGCCACTTACAAAATGCAATTGCTTTTTTTTTTATGTATATTTCAATTTTTTTTTAAATATCTTTCAGCAGCCAGAGAACAACGTGTGCGGGGATGGTCACTTGTCTGGAATCATGCCCGACGTGGCTATGGCCACAGCGTCGTTTGGCGCTCTCCAATTGGTAGAGCAACAGGAGTTGGAGCTGGACCTCGGCGATGGAACTTCACACCTTCTCCAGCACGGCCCCGTCTCGATCGGGACCGTCGGTCCTCGTCATCCACTCTTTCCGCATCAACGGCAGAGACACTTTCCGGGACCTCCACCACCGCCCTACATGTACCATCGTTCGAGCTCCGGATTACCAAGGTTCATTTGAGCAAGTTACACTAGACGGGTGAACCGATTAGCACGCAAACGTCGTCTCGTAAACGAACGACCGATCAGTTGCCTGCCTATTTACTACAGTACTTTCGCGAAACTTTGAGCGAAGTTAATGTAAAAAATAAGATGCGGAAGGCAGTGGTAGTTATCGACGTATGGATTATCGAAAAGTCGATTTTTTTTTGTAGCGGAAATATCTTCGAGATTTGAAAGTTGCGGGAGTTCGTCACATTAATTTCTTTGGCACTAGTTTTCTGCCTCCTAAATGTGAACAAAAAAGTTTGCAAATAGCATCTCTCTATTTCACGTTGAATACATTTTTTTTTTTCATTGATTAGATATCAGTAAAAATTGATAACGAATCAGAAAAAAGGTGTTTAACGAAAAATGTATATTTCCTGAAACCGATCGGTAATTTTTGTCATACAAGTTCTTCAAGTACGCAGTAAAAACATTCGATCTGGATCGCTGGGAGATTAAATTTTATACGATTTTGATTGCGTTCAAAGTTCGACAAAGATGTTTACTTGCTTTCTCGCCTTTTGCAGGTAAATAACGAGTTCCGGGAGAGTGTTATGTGCACAAACTTCAACGACTTTCAAAATTCACAAAGATTTTATCTTTGATATTGAAAATTTGTATCCAGGATGCTGTTGATCGGTCGTTCAATGAAAAAGAACTGCGACGAGTTCGCCAAGAAGGGATAGCCCAATGATCGCCGTT
The DNA here is from genome assembly GCA_958510785.1 of Exephanes ischioxanthus. Taxonomy (NCBI): domain Eukaryota; kingdom Metazoa; phylum Arthropoda; class Insecta; order Hymenoptera; family Ichneumonidae; genus Exephanes; species Exephanes ischioxanthus. Next base: position 12,672,103 of record OY294018.1, on the reverse strand, counting down.
GAGTGAATGTATACGATTCTTTAATCCGCCACTTTGGTACTTTCGAATCACAATTTCATTGCGATCGTGGACCAAAGTCGCTCTACGTATTCTCGGACGCTATCTCTGCTCTTATCCAATGTATCTTCCTTGCGTTTGCGTTATTACTTTAAGTATAAAGCAAAACAAAAAAAAATACATAGTTTTTCGTGTGATGCACCGTTAAACTACTTCGGTACTGAGGGGTAAATCTCGTGTGATCAAAGACATATACGTACGGCTTACGATTTAAAGAAAGAATCCCATCGAATCAACTACTTAGACACACAACGCATAATTATTATTGCAATATAAACAAAAGAAGAAATAAAAACAAAACAAATCATGAATTGATTTATTCGTCCATACGAATTATATTTATTGAGGTAAAGACGGATTTTTTTCCCTAGACGCAGGATATCGGGCAGTGAGGAGCTTATTGTTAGCCAAGCACGAGGCGTAATTCATATTGGACCAATGTAACTACTGTCAGTTTAAAGTAGCCAACCGTAGATCGTATTAATGTTAATGCACGCACATTTAAGATATTCTAGGAGTCTATTAAAATGAATAAAAAAAAAAGATACATTAGGCAGGATGTTCCGAAGGTCACTCACCCGAGCTTAATCTTCGTCGCTCCCGAAACACACAGAGGCAAGAACGTGGTTATCATTTTTTTTAATACTCATTGCGTGTCACGATGTATTTATTTCGCAGTTAATTTTTGACGTACAAAAACGTGGCCCACACTGATATGAAATATTAGAGAACAAATGCACGTTTTTCTACGGTTTTGAGATTCAAGTTTCACGCATCGACGTCTCGGCGACGAATTCCTCGGGCGAATAATTGCGGGGCAATTATTTCGAGGATTTCAGCCGATGTAACGAGTTTGATGCTCGGGCGTACGACTCTCGGAATATAGTGGTATATAAAATGCTTGGAGAAAAATAGCTTACCCGAGTAGCAAAGTCGTAGCTCTCTAATAGAAATGGAAAAAAAAGAAGTAATATGTAGACTAAAATATGTACCTGTTTGCGGCAATATTCTGAAATCAGCGGTTTCCCATGCTTCTTACCATTTTTTTTTGTCGCAATGAGATTCTTTTTTTTTTTGTACCAACAACGAAAATTTTGTAATTTCGAAAAGAAAGTTTGCTAAACTGTTTTTTTTTTTAAACAAAACAAGTATATTTGGATTTGAGCTGCGCTGAATCACACAAACTCAAATTTTTATTGTCCGAACAAATAAAATTTGAGATAGCGAGGTATCAGCGTAACATTAACTGCGATTCCGCCCAGCTCAGATATTACGAAATATCTTTTTATGTACCTCTTTTTCTCACACAAAAAAAGGGTGGAATTTTAAACGTTCTTGTGTTATTCCGAGCGTGTTCGACGAGTTGCACATGCGAATACAAATTGTTTTGAGAATTTTGTGGAAAAATGAGCGAAATGTCGATACTTTGGTGTTGTAAAATTTGTCAGAAATTTGAACAACTATCGAGTTACACGTACAACGCTTACAATTTTTATTTCAAACTTGTTTAGAGATACAATTTTACCAGTCAATAGTTCGTCAAAAGTTGCGACAGTGTGGTTAAAAAAAATCGTCAGACTAACGCGAACGCGGTCACATGAAAATGTTACATTCTGCTTTCAATTAATTCCTTAAACACGCGAAAGGTAAATTATCCGAAATTCTCGTAGAGAAATTAATCAGCACCGGATCGGAGTGATCGCGTTCAATCGTGGCAAGTCGAAGAGAGACCTCTCTGAAAAATAATACTCGTAAAAATGTTCCGTCGGATTATTGTTTTGTGCAATTTTCAATGGTGCAAAAAAAATGCTAGAAAATACCTTCAAGATATTAATTATATAAAAATTTGAAAATTTCTTTCACCTGCGTCGCAGCGGTGCACAGCATTTTCACTGCACAGTTTATTAATAGAAGACCATTTTTTAAAAAATCAAGTTTCTTTTCCATAATTCTCTACAATTCTCTTTGTATCACCGTCTCGTATGATATTTCCTTGTTGAAGCTTTGATGCGCGGAAAATCTTTAAAACAATGAAATATCCACGATCGCCGCAGCACGAACTCCAACGAAAAACTTTCTTCTTCTTTTAACTACCGTTTACACTGCCATTACTGTAGAGAAAGAAAAAAAAGAAAGATATAAAAATGCGCGACATTTATTGATAAGAGGAAACCACGAACCGTAACTGAATCAGAAAAAGGACAACAAAAATAAAATGAAGAATCTTGTAAATAGTTTAGCCCTACGATAATGAAGATCTGTTGCCAATATTCGAATGTATATAGGAAGTTAATGCGTCAACGGAAAGGTGGGCTCCAAGCCCGTTTTTTTCGTATTATAAAAGAAAAAAAAATATAGTCGTTTAAATCGATCGGAGTATCCAATCTCCCTTAGACTAGTGCTCTTTTGCGATACTACTTACGATTACAAAAAAAAAAATCTAGTTTCCGTTTTGATCGAAGGTAAAAAAAAGAAGTTACACGAATCGCCCTATTAACTTTTATTATTGTTAATCAACCCAGCAATTTACCGTTTATCATCGTTTTTTTAATATATATACAATTAGCGCTGAGTCTGAGCCATCAACGGACAAGTTGAAGTGCTTCCTTTTTACAACTGCCATTCTAATCTGTGGATATATATATACATATATGCCTGTAAACCGATTATAAATTTGCAACGACATTAGCACCGTAGAGATGTAAGCGTTATATTATTCAGCACGAACGGTTTGCGATGATTTCAAAAAGACTTAATTTTCGCGTTTTCATTTAACTTTTTGTTTTCGTTTCGTCATCGACAGCGTTCATGTTAGAACAATTTGCAGTGGAAAGCAAACAAAAAAAATTGATAATGGCGACAAGAGTCGTGTTAGTCAAAAGGAAATGATTTCGTAAACGTCAATACCATCGGTATCACATGTATGCACGCAGATCATAATAATCGTCTATAAAAACGTGGGATGTATAATGTAAAGCGATATTATTTAAACTAGTTCCTAGCTACATAAACTCTACGAATCGTCCTGTTTCGGGTTGTTAAACTCAATCAATTGCATCGACAACGTATGTTTGTTGTATATATAGCCCAATTGTTCAATTTTTGATTGAAATGCAAAGGAAAATGAAGAGAATAAAAATTGTAAAGCTCATTAGCGAAGTTGAAGAGAGAAATAAAAATAAAAAGAGGAACGAGAAAAGTGGCTGGACAGCGGTTTCGAAGCCCTTGTTAATTTTGTGATATCAATCAGGCCGTTGTTTGCCGTAGAGTTTTTTCAGGAGTAAACAAAAATTGATCTAACGATTAATAGTGATTAATACTTCAGTAGGCATACACATTAATCGCGGTGAAACAGAAAAACAAACAAATTTGGATTGAGCGTGACTGGAATATATACGTGATGTAGTTTCTTGTTTGTGTGATGACGAAAGAAGTGTGTATGTATATGTATATATATATATATATATTTATATATATATAATAGTAAATATGATTATTGCATTCTAATGTCGATTTAACTTACAATATACTTATTATTAGATATATATGGATTATGAATTAAAAATAAACAAATCGAGTTAACGATAATGTATGTCTATTTGGTTTATTTAAATTATTAGTATCCTATTGTTTGTACCTAATATTCTAGACTGAATAAACATGAAATTCAATTGAAGCGATCGTATCAATTGCGTACACACTATACGTTGTTTCACGTTGTTGCGTAAGGTGTAGAAACTTCGGAGGAATAAGTATGAATAGTCGTTTTTAATTATTGTTTAAGTAATTTAAATTAATTTTCGTACGAATCAGTTTATTTGCGACAATTGTTTCTCCACAAAATAAATTATCGTTAATATTTATTTCAACAATGTACAGCGTTAGAACGCGGTTCATCGTTCATTCGGCGATTCGGTGAAGTGGAAGAAGGGGATATTGCTATAACCTCCAAAAATGATATATTTTTTCTTTATCGATTGATCGATCGATTAACAGAAGAGAAATGAATTTTCTTTGCAGTGTGGTCTTGATCAGCAACCTCCCTTGTCCGTTCGTCAATTCCGTCCCTTCGTGTAGTCGGTAAGTTAGGCAGCTGCGAAGATTCTGAGAAGTCACCGGTGTCGCGCGCATGCGCGTCAGGTCGAACTGCGGCGCACGGAAAATGCGCGGCATAATCCTGCATGGGTGCAATGTTCGTCTGCCAGTTATCTTGACAGCGGGAACGATCAGCAGAGTCGGCGCTTGACACTGGTGTCCACTTGAGCCGACGAGAACACACTCGAGGACCCGGACAGCTGAGCTCTTAACCATTCGGGAGGTGAGTTACAACGACAAGGATCGATCAAAGATAATTATCTCTCGTAGTAGCGAGTCAGCCCCGATCTTTCTGTTTACACATATATCTTTCGAACATTCGATTCTGGCACGCATCTTTCTTTTTCATTCGCACACTATGATTTATAGTAAATAACTACGCCGACCTCAAAGCGCACTGCGCGTCGTGTCACGTTAGTAGTGCTGTAATTCAATTTGATATATAAGTAATTCATCGGCTGTCAATATCGCATTATCATGCCAACCGGAACCGAAAATATCCGGACCATCAGTGCGCAATATATTACCATGAGAACCATGCGGTTACACGCTACGCACACATATATATGTGTCGGATGACATAACTCGTGTAATGAAAAATCTTAATAAAATTTAACACGCGATTATGACGCGCCGATACGTAAAAAATGAAAGGTCGAACTGAAAAATTTACGGGAAAACAGACAATTTGAAAAATTCGTTTGGGTTCAGAGTATTCTTTCGATACGATAGTAACTTGCCAATCGTCGCGGCGATCTTCCAGGAGCCTCTTCTTATGGACAGTGCAATGACACAAATGTTTGATAATACACTGTCTCAGAATTCCTATCGCAAACATTTATGTGCAAAAAGGAAATATGATTTTGGAGACAATCTTGAAATGCATTGATCTTTACAGCTACCAATTTATACGTGTCCTGTAGAGATTATAAGTATGCAGTTCAATCTGATGCAAGACTAGAAAAATTACATATTTTTTTTTTCTGCAAATATAAATATAATCTCGAATTTTGTATGATTTTCAGTAAGCGCGTTGTTCGGATTTTGCTATAGAGATATAAAACCAGAGCTTCGCCGAAGATCTTCCTATTCCAGAATTGCTATATTTGGCTATAATTTTGGAACGTATGTAAACATTTTTTGGCAAAAGAAAAAAAGTATGATTTAAAAGATAATCTTCAGCTACATTAATCTTTACGGTAATCGATTTATGCATATACAGAGACTCTAAGAATGCAGTTGCGTGCGTCAAATCTGATGAGAGACAAAAAAAAATTAGAAGGTCATCGACTCTAACTGGCAAAGAGGTCATTCAGCGAAAACCTGTGAAAATATACTCTATGAGATAGGGTGGTACCGATGGATGCAATTGAAGCAGAATCAATAAATATATTTAAAAATAAAAATGATTTCTCGATTTTTACATGAAGAACATTTATACAGAAGCAGATTTAAAAAGTGAAAACTTACTTTCTGATAATAACAACTTGAGTTTTGGGTAAAAGAGTTACTCCATCAATAAATTAAATTTTAAGAAACAAATAATATAATAATAATAATAATAATAAAATTTTGTTTGTCCAGTCAACAAAAACAGGGTTCGTCCCGTAAATAAAATAAATAAATGAATAAATAAATATACATAAAAAATTGAATTTGTATGGTTTTCAGTATGTGCGTCGTTTGGATTTTGCTGTGAAGATATAAAACGAGAGCTTGCCCGAAGATGTTTCTAACGCTCTTTTACATGATGGCAACATGGATGCAGGCGTGGAGACTCACTTCTCTGAAGGCTCGCCTGTCAGCAGTTCTCGCAGGGCCAGAGTCCACACGTCCTACGATCATGTTTTATACAAAACCCGCAGAGGCACCAAAAATGGGTAGCTAATTCTTGCAATTCTGATAACCCACGATGTAATAACAATAATACAAAAATGCATACAATTTTTACAGATGAGGGAAACAATAGTTTAAGCAGAAGCGAGAGCAGGGATGGCCTGAGCTCTCGTCTGTGCGGCAATCAGACAGTGGCTATACTGGGAGATCTACTCTGGTGTCACGGAGACAAAAGACTGTGCATCATCTATCCGCAGGTACTTTTTTTTGAATATCATTTTTTTAATCTACAATAAAAATCACACTGATCACGAATCTACCAGTTATTTAGCTTCTTCCGCAATATTTGAAACGAAAACAGGAGTCTGTTGTGAGGTACCAATTTTTTGTTTTTTTTTTTCAAAATTTTGTAAAATTTAAACGGTTGGATCGACACTTGCCAAATTTAATAGGGAACACAGGTCCATAATAATTCATTTATGTCGAATTTTTTAGGCAAATATCTCAAAAATGATAAGAGCTAGAGTGCAAATAATATTTTTTGAAAAATTGCAAATGTCACAAAACTGAGACCTCTCGACCGATTTTTACCAAGTTCAATAGTTGGTCTACTTGATAGAAAGTTTCAGTGCGATAACTCAAAATTTGCGAAAGCTAGAGCGCGAACACACTTTTCAAAAATTTCAAAATCTGATAAAATCTGAACGAATTTTTCAATTATTGCCTAAATTGTAACAAACAGAGGCACCCAACTGCTCTACATGCGTGCCAAATTTCAACCCGTTTGATAAAACCGTTCTTGAGTGATAGACGGCCGATGAATTTTGCAGGCCTGGCATACACACACACACACACACATCCATCCAGACATTTTTTTTTAAATGTAATTTTTCGACGTTTTGGAACATTCTGAAGACGTTTTCATAAAAATCTCTAAACAAAATTTTTTCATCAATAACAATTTTTTTGTTTGTTTTTGTCGATAATTAAATTGAGGGCATGTGAAACACCGCGGTCGGTAAAGAAAATCGTCTCCCCGGTTTTCTTTAAAAATATTAATATTTCGAACAGAAGCTCGTTAATTTGTCACGCATCCGACCGAGCGAGTGTTTCGCATCGCCTTGATTAAAATTTCTTTTCAGCAAAAAATCGATGTCGGCGGATGGCTCATTTTCCCGAGAGGAAAATCACAGTTTCCACTGCACGTCCAGAGCCACGGCCGAGCGGCTTCGTTGAACGATAATACAAAAATGCACGTGCTGATAGAGGCGGACGTCGAAAGTTATCATCCGCTGGCTTACGCGAAGGCAACAAGGGTTCATACATCTATTTTTACACTAATCAATCTTCTCGAAAAAAAACAGTTTTTCCACACAAACTTCATTAAAGTCATACGCATGTTTGAAAATTGCAGCTCGAGGATTATGGCAAAATTATAACGTGGACGATAGACAAGGATTTCGCGGCGATAATTGAAACCGATTTGGATCACATGACTAAACTGTCTATCGCTTTGATGCACGGAAAATGTTTCATCAACAATGGATTATTGCTTACACGTGTTGAATGTGAGTTCTATGAAACAATACCTTCTTACCGAAACAAAAACGTAATAATAAATAACAAGCAAATTTGAAGAAACTATTGAAAAATCTTGCAGCGATAGCCGTTGCTGGAAAGCCGTGTGTCTACAACTGCGAAGAATTCGTTCGACTTCACCACGATAAGAGTGAGTTCGGTTTTTATCTATGCGACTATCGGTGATTTGTGCTTTAAAATGTATGGCACCATTTGCATTGCTAATTGACTTCTTCTACGCAGAACTCATCGGAAAGGCGCAGTGGGACGCGCACATAAAGACAATGAAAGTTTTTAGCAGTGCGGCTCGACACGTTGCCCAGCAAGGTGTCTCGTTGGAAATAGAGGAGTTACCTGGTGTCGTCGTATCGCCGGGAAATCAACCGATCACCTTGCACATACCGACTATACTAGAAATAAAAATTCCTCTCGAAACTGCAGGTAATTTTTTGTTGTTCCCCGATTTTCATACACGTCGGTGAGAAAAATATTTCAACGAACATAAACGTGTGCATACGCATTTTTGTTCAAGGTGACAAATCTCCGGGCGACTCGACAGGGCCATCGACGCCACCGCCAACCCCGTCGTCCTTGAGCGCTCTGGAAAACGAGACCGCGTCGAGAATCTCTCACAAATTAAGTCAATTAGCCGAACAAAACTCGGCAGAATCCTTGTTCGCGTCAGCGCCGTCGTTGGATAGTCCAAACACGTCGTGCACCACCGATCTCAACGAACCTCCGAAACTCGCTACGCCCGACGCTGCGAAAGATTTCCCAGATTCGATTTTATTCGAAACTCCGAGCGCTGTTGAAAAAATGCCTTCCACTGCCGACGTCACGAAAACTTCGCTGCGCATGTTCTCCACGCATACATCGCAGTAAGAAATATTTGGTCATTTTTTAAGCTTTTAAGCCTGTTTCGGTTTTTGCGAAAACCGGGAAAAGTCAGGGAATTTTAAAATTGGTCAGGGAAAAAAGTAAATTGTCGCCGAACCTTCTGTAAATAAACAAGACGTACAAAACAGCGAGCCTTAAAAAAAAAAAATTGCGAACATTTTGAAAAAAAATAATAATAATATAATTAAGCATTAATACAATAATGAGGCATTTTTATTTGCATCATCAATTTTTAAAAACAGAAATCGCTGAGAAGTTTTTCCAGGGAACATTTTTAATTGGTCGGTGCAAAGTCGGGGAAAATTTTTAATTGGTCGGTGCAAAGTCAGGGAAAAGTCAGGGCATTTTTTTCCAGGGAAAAAACGGCCACCATGTTTAAACATTCGGTCAGCGAATACGAAAATGCTGTTTACGTTTGTCTTTGTAAGCGTTTTTTTCCTCCCGAAAATGTACGAAGCATCCCGTATAGATTTCGACGGTCCATCCGCATAGGACTTGATTTTTAGAACCACAAAAACAACGGCTTCGGAAAGAAACTAGCATTGGAGCTTATTCTTGTTGCAGATAGTTAGGTCTTATTAATCAAGGAATCAAATTCACTCAATTAATGTTTCAGCTTTTCACCATCGAAGAAGTCACCGGCGATCTTCAACAGTTCCGTCAAGCCTCCGAACATACTAATCTATGCGGACAGCACAGTAACCAGTGACAACATAAAGGATGTTCTCGGCCTTACGCTCAACAAAGACAAGTAAATAAAAAAAAAAAATCTTTTTCAAAATAAAGAAAAATAATTTTTTTAAATAAATATTTAATGCGAAAACCATCGGCAGGTACACCATTTACACGTTGACTTCCGAAGACGCTCGCAAGGACATCTGGATGGACCAAACAGTTCTGGTGATAGTATGCGGTAACGTCGGTGCTGAAATTTCCGGCCAGCTCGTCGAGTACATGGTTCAAGGGGGTCAACTTTTAGCACTTTGCTCCGACACGCTCCACACATTATTGCCGTCATTCAAAACCGCCGAAGTACGCGAACACGAGCTAGTTCGTTTCTCGTACGGAAAATGGAAGCACGTTCAGATGATGCATCATATTTTTTGTTACCAAGCCTCGCCTTCGAAATCTCGCTTTTCTCAGGACCATGAAGATTCCCGGTAAGTCGGTAATCGGTCTCGATAGTTAAAAAAAAAAGTAATAAATACAGTAGAATCCCGATTAACCGGGATGCTCGGGACCGAAGAGTCTCCAGATAATCGAAAGCCCGGTTAATCCGAACTCGACAGCAAAAGTATGGAAATCAATAATGGCTAATGATACAACTTTATTTTGACTAGTTACAATTACATTTGGTACAACTTACACTTAATTGTTAAATTGTGTGAAGTAGAATGGCAAACTTTGGATTTTTTTTTTCATTAATAGTACGTAAGCAGGTATTTTTTTTTTGGAAGTACTCAGGGACTTTGGTTTGCTACGAGCATTAAAAAAAAACCCTCGGAAGACGCACGGTTAATCCGCTTTACGGTTAATCGGGGTTCTACCGTAAATATAAACAATAACTAAAATAAATATAAATAATGAATAAAATAAATATAAATAATAAATAAAAAAATTGTTTTCATATATCGTATATATTTGTAGAACAACGGCTCCGCACACTCCAGTCTCGGCCGACGTGCGGGACAGAGCCGGAAAGTCACACACGTTTCACGTCAAAGTTCTCGGCACCGAAGAGACCTGGCACACACCGAGCATACTGCTAGCGAATCTCCCCGAGAGCGGTGGTAAAGCGGTTTTTTCACAAATTCATCTGGAAGCCGATCCGTCGCAGTACGAATTCGAAGAGTCGAAATTCAACGCTCTTAAACAGAGCAACGCGACGCGATTGGAAATATTCAGTGACTTGCTCACTACGCATTTTGGAATGGACGCGAATACGGGTCCGAGGGAATTGCCAAAATACAGTCCGGGATATTTTCTTGGAAGACACGAGGTAAATTGTCTGCAATGGAGATGACATAGAATAATTTTTCATTGTCATATAATCATGCAAACAGCAACGCGCGAAATATTATTTCCTTTTACACTAATTTTTCGCGATAAAACCGCTTTGTCTGTTTCTCGTTATCGTAACGGTATTGAATATAGAAGCGGGGTTCGCAGAGGCTTTGTAGCACGGGAGATTGTACAAGAATATTCGAGCGCCGACGAAGTTTGAGCAGTTTAGATTAAAGGGCTTACACCACAGTAAGTGGGAAAAACGCATGCATATTTCGTAATTTTTTTTCATCGGTAAATATACGCTTTATCGATGAAATTTTTTTACGGTTAAAGGAGGATATATTAAAAAACATTTAGGCATTTTTTCAATCAATTTTATTGTTATGTTTTTTTCTTTTTTCGGTCGGCGTAAAGAATTTTTTTTACTTTATTTTGCGGTGTCCCCGATTTCAATTTGTCGCTTTGTCAGAAACAAATTTTTTAAATTGTTTCTTAACAAATTATATATAACGCGGTCCTTGGCGACGGGGAAAAAAACTAGCATTGTGACGGTCATTTGAAAAAAGTAGTTTTTTTACCCATTTTTCAACATTTTATTATAATTTTTAGAAATTATTTTTCAAAGTTCGGCCGCGCCGCTGCTCGACCCCTCCGCCACTTTACACATAACGGTCTCTAACTTTCAGAACCCGCTAACTTTCAGAATTCCTAACTAACAGAATATTCTACAAACTATTAGAATTTAAAAAAAAACGAAATTTTACTGTGGTGTGAGCCCTTAACAAGGTTGAAGTGCTTCGCGCTAGTCAAATGACTGCGACATTTTTAAAGTCGTTTATACAAACCTTTACGCATCTATTGTTTATAGAGGATGGTTATTTGTATTAAATCAGATGTTCTAGAATAACATTGATTGCATTGAATTTGCAAAAATGTTAACTGGTTTTTGTTAATTTTCGAAACGGTACATATTCGTTCAGTTTTTCTCAAACAATAATCCGTAATTTTTGTTCTTTTTTTATGTATTACGGCCCATCATTCTCTGCCTCGAAAGATGCTCTACGAATTCATTACCTAGATATTCGATAGTGTTTACTGTTTAAAAATGTCGTCCACGTTCGTTCATTCATGGACGAACTTCCTTCATAAACAAACAGTAGTCATTGTGAGACAAAAAATACTATCGCATATGAAGGCTGTGAATTCGTAGAGCATATTTCAAGGAAGAGAATGAGCTGTAATACATCAAAATCGAGGAAAATTGCTGATGATTCTTTTAAAAAACTGAACGAATACATCCTACCTATATATAGGGGAGACCGGGGCAAAATGGGACAGTGGAGCAAAACGGGACAATGAGAGCAAAACTCAATTTTCCAAAAAATGTTGTATGCCCCATTTTGCTTTAACGATATATCCGGATTTTCAACCCCGTTTTGCCCCATGCACCATCATCGCCATCATCAAAAAATTATTGGACAATTGCGTCCAACCCCCCCTACCTATATATACCTATACCCTATATATACCTACCAATTTCCTACCTATTCATGCCTACTAATTTCCTATCTATATATACTAATAACCATCCGTTCTAATCAATATCTGCGTAAAGGTTTGTATAAACGCCTTTAAAAATATTCTACTCATTTGACTCGTGTGAAGCGCCTCAACCTACTTAAGGAGGTTGGACAAATTCAGGACAGAAACTTAAATTTTTCACATTTTTTAGACCGATTCCAGGTCTGATGCCAAAATGAAATACAAGCCTAGCTTTTGTTCAATTGATACGCCCTCGTTATTTCAGACCAACGTTATTATTTTACACGTCCCTCTCTAACGACCGCCTTAAAGCTCGTAAGAAAATAACATCCGTATTTTGCATTTTAATTCTGCAAACTTTAGCGATCATACATTATGTATTATTTAGCTGAAGTTAGAAATGCTGGATCGGCTGAAAGATAAGATGAAGCCGAACGACATTTACAAAAATTGGAAAATGGAACTTCAATTCTGCGGTAGAACGACCAAGCCAATGCCCGCGTGTGCTTCGCTCTTGCCTATAATGGTACACCAGTGTCCTGATAATTTTTCCACCGTAGAATATTTCGAGGTAAGAAACAGTCCCGTTAGAATTTTTATTTTTTATTTTTCGACTTTTCGCGACGAGATAAATCAGCCTAGATGGTTTTTTTTTTCGTAGAATTTAAAGTCGAAAGAGTTAGGACGACTTGTCGTGTACGCGGATATTATGACGTCGTCGATGGACGTCGTAGCGGGTTGTCAATTCCATCACGGCTTAGCCGTTATTCCGAGACAACAAACGGCGGGACAAGGTGAGATACGTTGTTCCGGCTCTTTAATAATTATTATTTTTGTCTTAATTTTGTCAACCAAGCAGCAGAGAGCATTGGATAACTGGGAGATACTTTTGATTTCTCTTTAATTATAGGACGGTATAAAAACGTGTGGCTTAGTCCGATGGGCTGCGCTATGTTCACAATGCAATTGCACATCCCATTGAATTCCGAGCTTGGTGCTCGCCTGTCGATCCTTCAACACATCGTCGTGGTCGCTACGGTCTCCGCCGTCAAATCTATACCTGGCTATGAGGTTCGAATTTTCTAACGCTGTACCAACTATATCTCTCCCAGGAAATATCTATAAAATCTTGTTCCTTCGAGCCACGAAAGAACTCGCTGCATCGATGTCACGATTTGTGCGAAAAACTCACGGTCGGAAAGAAAAAAATATTTTCTTTTTTTTTATGCAATTTTTGACAAGAATTGTCTTAACTCTGGGTCAACAAATTTTCTTACGCAAATAGTAAATTATTTAAATTACTCAAAAATACCGGAGTTTTGCGAGTGATGTTCAATAGCTTATTTCGTGAAGCCTGGATAGTTATTCATCGTCCAAGCACGCGTCGCGAGTTTTTATTTAATTTTTTGAGGCATTGCGATTTTTTTTAAAACGAATTTCGACGAAAATTCGTCACCGCCTGTTTTGCAGAACATCGACCTCAGACTCAAATGGCCTAATGACATATACGCGGGGAGCGCAACGAAAATTGGCGGGCTTATAGTGTCAACGCTAGTCGAATCGTCCATAGCTATCTGCAACATCGGTAGTACACATACCATCAAATTTTAACATTTGAACATACCGTAGGGAATTTCATACTTAATGACGAACGATCGTTCAACAATTTGTTTCAGGACTGGGTGTGAATCTCTCGAACAGCGTTCCCACGTGTTGCATCAATGACGTTATAGCCAAGTACAATGAACAGAAGGGTGGAAAATTGCCGAAACTCTCTTACGAACGATTTTTGGCACTCGTGTTTACCGAGCTTGAAAATCTATTGCTTATAGTGCAGGGCGGAAATATGGCTCATTTTTTCGAGCTTTATTACAATTATTGGATGCACACGTGAGTATTACCGTCAATTATTTCAAGTCACACACAGGACACACTTCGATGCAAGGTTACGCAAAATAACAACAGCGATTAAAAAAAAATTAGTTGTACAAGGTTCTGCAGCAGTACCAAAATTAATTAAGCTATATGAGACATTCTTTATCAACCAGGCCACTTTTTTCGGTCGACCTCACGGATGTTTTTTAAAATTTGCCAGTTTGTTGTCCTACTTGAGAGGGGCTTCTCCGATTTTATTTAGATTTTTTAGTGCACCGTTCAGGATTTACGTTTTTTTTTAAATATCAATATATCAGAAAATATTTGTCACTCAAAAAATTCGTAGGAATATTAACTTTTTTATTTTTCATCAACTTTCAAATGGTGTTAGAGTCATAATTTTCCCGATACGGGAAAGTCCATTTTTCGGAAAAAAAAGTAAAAATAATTTGTATCTACTAAACACACACCTTCGATTCTGGTTCCAATTTTACACGATATTTAGCATTGTATGAAGATTCTAAAAAAAAAAATGCCCAAAGTGGTACCTGCGATTCTTACGTACTAAAAAAATGAACAAATAAAACATTTAATTCATGTTAGATTCGTATAAACTCGACTATTATTTAAATAAATGAAAGAGATTCGCCCGTAGTCGGTAAATTTGATTCGCATCAAATTTATTCGTTAGGAAACTTGCTTTGAAATAGAGGTTCTTTCAATAAAGCTTGTTGGATGCGTTGCCCTCGGGTTCCCTCTGCTATATGAATTACATTTTTTATTTGTTTATTTTTGTTGTACGTAAGAATTGCAGATACCACGTTAGGATTTTTTTCTCAGAATCTTCATACAATGCCAATTATTCTGTAAAATTGGGACCAGAATCGAAGGTGTGTTTTAAGTACAAAAAACATATTTTAATTTTTTTTGACGAAACATAAACTTTCCTGTACCGGGAAAACGATGACAATGAAAATGAAAAATTGTGACTTATGAAAAAGGTTAATGTTCCTACGAATTTTTTGAGTGACCAATATTTTCTGAGATATACTGATATTAAAAAAAAAACGTTAATCCTGCAGGGTGCGCCTTAAAAATCTAAACAAAATCACAGAAGCACCTCTCAAGTTGCTACTTGAGTACTACAAACTGGCAAATTTTAAAAAACATCTGAGTGGTCGACCGAAAAAATGGCCCAGTTGATAAAGAATGCCTCATATTTTAAAGAGTCAAAGTTATTTTCCTTTAAATGTGTTTTTCAATAAAATGTTGTTTTCCTTTGAATGTTGTTTTCCTATAAATGATGTTTTTCCTTCAGGGACGCGGAAATAACTGTTATGTCGGCTGATGGAACGTTACAAGAGGTTCAGATTCTTGGCATCGACACGTACGGTTTCTTGGAGGTACAAGGAAAAAGTGGCAACGTATTTACCGTTCACCCTGACGATAACAGCTTCGACATGCTCAAAGGATTGATAGCTCCAATCGCTAAATCATAATCTGCATGATTGTCGCAATGGAGAGCCGTGTGGCGTTGAATTCATTTCGTTATCGTTTGCGGCCGCGGGTAACCGGCCCATTCAAACAAGAGTTACATATTTATTTTTTACCCTCGAAAAATAATAATTTAAAGAGAAAATATTTTTTTCTTCCATTTATCTCGCAAAGTGAAAAAAAAAATAATTCTGATAACTTTTGCCGATATATAAAATTCAACTACACTCTCTCAGTGTAAAAATCCTATGAGACTTTTCGATGTATTTAAAAACAAAATATTGTACAAATATTCAACGACTGATTCCACGTCTTAGACGCATAGTACGGATATTTTTTTCATTTCTTTATTTTTTTTTACTTTTATTTACCGATTATGTGAACGTTGCTGTGAAGGGATGCTGCCAGTAATTTATCCAAATATTTTCGTCAGCGCTCATGAAGTTTATACCAAATATTTTCGTCAGCGCTCATAAAGTACTTTACAACCAATCACCAAATGCCACGAGAGTCATACAAGAAATTTCACGTCGTTAATTTGTCATCGACGAAACGAATAACTAAACTCAAGTAATTTTCGTTCGATTAACTATTTCGGCGACGGTGTCTCGTTGTACAAAAAAAAAAAAAAAAAAAAATGAAACGTCACCCATAAGTACGTTTACAGGTGCAATTTTAAGACGAGCATATTACGTAATCTCGAGAACTATGAAGAATCGTGCGAACGTTAATAATATAAGCTATTTTTTTGTTTTGACCTTATCGAACGTTTATTATACTGTTCCAAAGAGTTCACAGCGATTATAGTACACAATTTTGCAGCAGGAATAGTCTGAAAAGTTCGTTTGTAAGACGATAGATCGATACGATATTTGTTTATATAAATAGAATTATCAGTTGAAAAATGATACCGTTTATTTGATGTAAGAAGGAACTCGCAGATCTGAAACAACATTGCAAAATGTTTTGATAAAAAAAAAAACAAAACGGAGCTTGAAGCCCTTGCACTGATGTTCTGAGATACGTTCCAGTAACGTTTGATCCGTCGATTCGCTAACGAGGAAAAGATTTATGTATTTAGATATACATAGATCTGGGTAACTTCCATCAGCGTCGCAAAATTATAAGAGGCAAGTAGATCAAATTCGACATAGATAGACATCAAAGCTAGGAAAAAAAATTATCATGCGTTGATTCATGCACAGGCCTAGAGGTGCGATACTAAAATTTATTCGTCATTACCTCAGTGTTTCAATAATCACGATTAAGATAGTATATATCATAGTATGTTATAATTGATATGATTACGTAACGTTGCAACTGACGGCAGGATAAACGTAAAATTTCCTTCCATAATCGCTCTACCCATCATACCGATGTTATCAATTTGACGTTATATAAAATGCATTGTGTACGGTTGCTACATTATTATATATGTGTACTTAAGAAATTTATACCGCGCAAGTGTAAAATTGACGAATATCTTCGTTAAAAAATGGAAATTGATCTCTCCTTTGTCGCGTAAAAAAAATGGACGAAGCACTTTAAAACATTCGATGTTGCCTGATGAAATTATATTATTGAATTGTTATCTATCTGCTGTTT
This sequence comes from Exephanes ischioxanthus, assembly GCA_958510785.1. Lineage (NCBI taxonomy): Eukaryota > Metazoa > Arthropoda > Insecta > Hymenoptera > Ichneumonidae > Exephanes > Exephanes ischioxanthus. Next base: position 12,655,117 of record OY294018.1, on the reverse strand, counting down.
TTTTAATCCTGCTGATTATCACTCTTGTTCATTAACGAATTGCATAGCAATTTTTTTTTTTCTCCAAAAGGAAACTAACATTTTCTCCAACATTTCCGGGACGAATTCGGATTAAAAAAAAATTACCCTTAACATTTCATCCCATATTTCCATATGTTCATATTTTTTAGCGATTCAGCGGAATCTTTCCATCCCCAAACGAAAATTTAACGATACACGGCATCTGTATCTGTAAAAGGCATATGTAAATGTGGTTTGGTAAAAATCTATGAAGTGGTTTTAATGGGATGAAATATTTTGTTTTAAAAAATGTATACCAGCCCTCGGAAACTTGTAACTCGCGCTATCTATTCTGTAGTCTCCGTGTTTCCAGTCCACTCATTCTCCCTGTAGCGTATAGAATTTCTTGAGTCTTCAATGTAGACAAAACTTTTCCTCTTTCAGAAAGAAATCAATGTGAAGGAAAAGTATATATTTTATTAGTCGAGACAAAAGGAATGCCGATCTAAATCACCGAGTAGCGCAACATCGGGAGTGCATCTCGATTGTTTTTATTCCGTAACTCAACAAATAATCGCAAACGCGATAGTTAAATTAGATCTTGCACAATAGATACGTTTCTTCTTTCCGCAACATGATGTACGATACAGACTACAGCTTTGGAGCATCCTATCAATGATCGGGTTTCGGCATGGGAGTCGCTACTTCGCGGTCGTCCGGCTGCTCGTCTGCATTGTGCGGCCAGATCGTCGGCTTGTCGATGTTTATGGCCTGTTCCGGATAAGCTTCCGCGAAATCTTCCATGGTCATTTGATCGAACGGAATCATCGCCTTCAATTCGTTCCCTTTGGTTTGGTACTCGGCAATACGTTGCTTGGAGTCTTCCAGGAATCTCGCAACGTGATCCAGCTGAAAACAAATGAACAGGTAATAAAGAACAGTCAATAAATAACGTTGAATGATCGTTTAAAGTAAAGTCACCAGTAACTCACCACTTCTCTCTCCTGAGCTTCGATCCTCTCCGTGTAATTGTCGGCTGGGTATGGGACCTTCAGAGCGTCGTATTCCTTCTGAAATTTATCCACCATTCCGGGAATCGGAACCTGCTTTTTGTACATGGCCCAGTCGAGCTTCACCGGCGCATCCGGCAACGACGACATGCTGCACAATCGTGCAAGTAAATTTATTTATTTATTTATTCGGTTTAAGGGACAAACCCTTTTACTTACATACAATAAAAAATAAATCAGTAAATGGTGGAAGTGTTACAATTAGAATAATATCACCAGATCGCATCTTAATAGAAAATAAAATAAATAATATAAATAATATAAAATAAATAAATAAATCGATAAAATATATTTTATCATTTCATTGAGACATCATAAATTGCTATTAATTGTCGGTTCGTAAGTTTTTTTTGTAAAAACGAGAGAAAGGCAGTTGTTAATTATCGGGCTCAGATTTTCAAGCCATCGTTTGATCTTTGAAACATTGTCGGGTGCTCAGAATTTTCGGTAGAAAATCTCCGCATCTGCTGCGAATAATTGTAAATAATTTTTTTTTTTGCAAAAGTGGGAACATTTTTTTGTTTCGAACGCGACGACAAAAATGCCGAATCGAAGAGGTTGAAAAAACATTTGAATGGCAAGACTTTGACAATGTGGAGCACGACATGGATTTTTTTTTTCATCTTGACGAACTTACCATCGGAACTCACGAAATTATGTAATTATTATTAGAAAGAGAGGCTAGGGAGCTACGAACCGTTGAAGATATCCGTCCGATCTGGATTTCAATGCGACGTACATGGCTTTCTCGGATTCGGGAAGCCTCTCGGCGATAGCCGCCCAATTTATCCCTTTGAGGGCTCGTCGAGACATTTTTGCGAATAAAACGTCGAAGCGGACGACTGAACCCGTGTGATATGGCTCACCGACGACGAAAAATCGCCCGGTCTCCCGATGGAAGTGGCAACGTGAATGGTGCCTCACTTCGGCCGATCGACAATCGATTTATTTCGATATTCGACATCACCGGGTGGACATTTTATTTTCTTACTAGGGACATGTTACGGGCCGATCCTGTTGGGCGGCTGGTAACTTTTGTATCCGGACTCTGGATTCCCATTCGTTGCTGCCTGGCGAATTGAAATTCGGCTCTCAACGCGGAAATTTGTTACGGGTTTGAACACACGTTTGATTAATGAGACACGTTATTATCGTATGAAAACATATCAATTTAATTATTTAACCGTTGAATAACAAAAACACACAATGTCACAAATATCAATTCATAAGATAACGAACTAAAATATAGTTTAACACACTTGTATTATTTTACGACAAAAATACCATTTTTGTCGAAAAATTGTGAGCCTATGGTACCCTTACCATTTTTCGACAAAAATGGTATTTTTACAAAAAAATTTTTTATAATTTTTTCGATAATGAAATCGGTTGGTAAATATGCCACTTGCGAACAATGGCGGAGGTTTTAATTCGATATCTCGAAATTTTTTGAAAAAAGTGCCGTTTTGCAGAATTTAACACAGGATTCCGTATGCTGAAAATGGTCAATTTTAAAAATTTCGAAAAAAATACAAGTTGCGTGTGTTTTGAGCCGGAAATGGTCCACTTGAAGCCAATGGAGGTGGTAAAAAATCGATATCTCGAAAAAAAATATTTGGCCCTTTTTACAGTTGAAAAATGAGAAGGGGGTACCCTTACCATTTTTCGATAAAAATGGTATTTTTACAAAAAAAATTTTTAGAATTTTTTCGTTAATGAAATCGGTTGGTAAATATGCCACTTGAAAACAATGGCGAAGGTTTTAATTCGATATCTCGAAATTTTTTGAAAAAAAGTGCCGTTTCGCAGAATTTAACATAGGATTCCCTATGCTGAAAATGGTCAATTTTTAAAATTTCGAAAAAAATACAAGTTGCGTGTGTTTTGAGCCGGAAATGGGCCACTTGAAGCCAATGGAGGTGGTAAAAAATCGATATCTCGAGAAAAAATATTTGGCCATTTTTACATTTGAAAAATGAGAAGGGGGTACCCTTACCATTTTTCGACAAAATTGGTATTTTTACAAAAAAATTTTTTAGAATTTTTTCGTTAATGAAATCGGTTGGTAAATATGCCACTTGAAAACAATGGCGAAGGTTTTAATTCGATATCTCGAAATTTTTTGAAAAAAAGTGCCGTTTCGCAAAATTTAACACAGGATTCCCTATGCTGAAAATGGTCAATTTTTAAAATTTCGAAAAAAATACAAGTTGCGTGTGTTTTGAGCCGGAAATGGGCCACTTGAAGCCAATGGAGGTGGTAAAAAATCGATATCTCGAAAAAAAATATTTGGCCATTTTTACAGTTGAAAAATGAGAAGGGGGTACCCTTACCATTTTTCGACAAAAATGGTATTTTTACAGAAAATTTTTTTAGAATTTTTTCGTTAATGAAATCGGTTGGTAAATATGCCACTTGAAAACAATGGCGGAGGTTTTAATTCGATATCTCGAAATTTTTTGAAAAAAAGTGCCGTTTCGCAAAATTTAACACAGGATTCCCTATGCTGAAAATGGTCAATTTTTAAAATTTCGAAAAAAATACAAGTTGCGTGTGTTTTGAGCCGGAAATGGGCCACTTGAAGCCAATGGAGGTGGTAAAAAATCGATATCTCGAAAAAAAATATTTGGCCATTTTTACAGTTGAAAAATGAGAAGGGGGTACCCTTACCATTTTTCGACAAAAATGGTATTTTTACAACAATATTTTTTAGAATTTTTTCGTTAATGAAATCGGTTGGTAAATATGCCACTTGAAAACAATGGCGGAGGTTTTAATTCGATATCTCGAAATTTTTTGAAAAAAAGTGCCGTTTCGCAAAATTTAACACAGGATTCCCTATGCTGAAAATGGTCAATTTTTAAAATTTCGAAAAAAATACAAGTTGCGTGTGTTTTGAGCCGGAAATGGGCCACTTGAAGCCAATGGAGGTGGTAAAAAATCGATATCTCGAAAAAAAATATTTGGCCATTTTTAAAGTTGAAAAATGAGAAGGGGGTACCCTTACCATTTTTCGACAAAAATTGTATTTTTACAAAAAAATTTTTTAGAATTTTTTCGTTAATGAAATCGGTTGGTAAATATGCCACTTGAAAACAATGGCGGAGGTTTTAATTCGATATCTCGAAATTTTTTGAAAAAAAGTGCCGTTTCGCAAAATTTAACACAGGATTCCCTATGCTGAAAATGGTCAATTTTTAAAATTTCGAAAAAAATACAAGTTGCGTGTGTTTTGAGCCGGAAATGGGCCACTTGAAGCCAATGGAGGTGGTAAAAAATCGATCTCTCGAAAAAAAATATTTTGCCCCTTTTAAAGTTGAAAAATGAGAAGGGGGTACCCTTACCATTTTTCGACAAAAATGGTATTTTTACAGAAAATTTTTTTAGAATTTTTTCGTTAATGAAATCGGTTGGTAAATATGCCACTTGAAAACAATGGCGGAGGTTTTAATTCGATATCTCGAAATTTTTTGAAAAAAAGTGCCGTTTCGCAAAATTTAACACAGGATTCCCTATGCTGAAAATGGTCAATTTTTAAAATTTCGAAAAAAATACAAGTTGCGTGTGTTTTGAGCCGGAAATGGGCCACTTGAAGCCAATGGAGGTGGTAAAAAATCGATATCTCGAAAAAAAATATTTGGCCATTTTTACAGTTGAAAAATGAGAAGGGGGTACCCTTACCATTTTTCGACAAAAATGGTATTTTTACAACAATATTTTTTAGAATTTTTTCGTTAATGAAATCGGTTGGTAAATATGCCACTTGAAAACAATGGCGGAGGTTTTAATTCGATATCTCGAAATTTTTTGAAAAAAAGTGCAGTTTCGCAGAATTTAACATAGGATTCCCTATGCTGAAAATGGTCAATTTTTAAAATTTCGAAAAAAATACAAGTTGCGTGTGTTTTGAGCCGGAAATGGGCCACTTGAAGCCAATGGAGGTGGTAAAAAATCGATATCTCGAAAAAAAATATTTGGCCATTTTTAAAGTTGAAAAATGAGAAGGGGGTACCCTTACCATTTTTCGACAAAAATGGTATTTTTACAAAAAAATTTTTTAGAATTTTTTCGTTAATGAAATCGGTTGGTAAATATGCCACTTGAAAACAATGGCGGAGGTTTTAATTCGATATCTCGAAATTTTTTGAAAAAAAGTGCCGTTTCGCAAAATTTAACACAGGATTCCCTATGCTGAAAATGGTCAATTTTTAAAATTTCGAAAAAAATACAAGTTGCGTGTGTTTTGAGCCGGAAATGGGCCACTTGAAACCAATGGAGGTGGTAAAAAATCGATATCTCGAAAAAAAATATTTGGCCATTTTGAAAGTGGAAAAATGAGAAGGGGGTACCCTTACCATTTTTCGACAAAAATGGTATTTTTACAAAAAAATTTTTTAGAATTTTTTCGTTAATGAAATCGGTTGGTAAATATGCCACTTGAAAACAATGGCGAAGGTTTTAATTCGATATCTCGAAATTTTTTGAAAAAAAGTGCCGTTTCGCAAAATTTAACACAGGATTCCCTATGCTGAAAATGGTCAATTTTTTAAATTTCGAAAAAAATACAAGTTGCGTGTGTTTTGAGCCGGAAATGGGCCACTTGAAGCCAATGGAGGTGGTAAAAAATCGATATCTCGAAAAAAAATATTTTGCCCCTTTTAAAGTTGAAAAATGAGAAGGGGGTACCCTTACAATTTTTCGACAAAAATGGTATTTTTACAGAAAATTTTTTTAGAATTTTTTCGTTAATGAAATCGGTTGGTAAATATGCCACTTGAAAACAATGGCGGAGGTTTTAATTCGATATCTCGAAATTTTTTGAAAAAAAGTGCCGTTTCGCAAAATTTAACACAGGATTCCGTATGCTGAAAGTGGTCAATTTTTAAAATTTCGAAAAAAATACAAGTTGCGTGTGTTTTGAGCCGGAAATGGGCCACTTGAAGCCAATGGAGATGGTAAGAAATCGATATCTCGAAAAAAAATATTTTGCCCCTTTTAAAGTTGAAAAATGAGAAGGGGGTACCCTTACCATTTTTCGACAAAAATTGTATTTTTACAAAAAAATTTTTTAGAATTTTTTCGTTAATGAAATCGGTTGGTAAATATGCCACTTGAAAACAATGGCGAAGGTTTTAATTCGATATCTCGAAATTTTTTGAAAAAAAGTGCCTTTTCGCAGAATTTAACACAGGATTCCGTATGCTGAAAGTGGTCAATTTTTAAAATTTCGAAAAAAATACAAGTTGCGTGTGTTTTGAGCCGGAAATGGGCCACTTGAAGCCAATGGAGGTGGTAAAAAATCGATATCTCGAAAAAAAATATTTGGCCATTTTTACATTTGAAAAATGAGAAGGGGGTACCCTTACCATTTTTCGACAAAATTGGTATTTTTACAAAAAAATTTTTTAGAATTTTTTCGTTAATGAAATCGGTTGGTAAATATGCCACTTGAAAACAATGGCGAAGGTTTTAATTCGATATCTCGAAATTTTTTGAAAAAAAGTGCCGTTTCGCAGAATTTAACATAGGATTCCCTATGCTGAAAATGGTCAATTTTTAAAATTTCGAAAAAAATACAAGTTGCGTGTGTTTTGAGCCGGAAATGGGCCACTTGAAGCCAATGGAGGTGGTAAAAAATCGATATCTCGAAAAAAAATATTTGGCCATTTTTACAGTTGAAAAATGAGAAGGGGGTACCCTTACCATTTTTCGACAAAAATGGTATTTTTACAGAAAATTTTTTTAGAATTTTTTCGTTAATGAAATCGGTTGGTAAATATGCCACTTGAAAACAATGGCGGAGGTTTTAATTCGATATCTCGAAATTTTTTGAAAAAAAGTGCCGTTTCGCAAAATTTAACACAGGATTCCCTATGCTGAAAATGGTCAATTTTTAAAATTTCGAAAAAAATACAAGTTGCGTGTGTTTTGAGCCGGAAATGGGCCACTTGAAGCCAATGGAGGTGGTAAAAAATCGATATCTCGAAAAAAAATATTTGGCCATTTTTACAGTTGAAAAATGAGAAGGGGGTACCCTTACCATTTTTCGACAAAAATGGTATTTTTACAGAAAATTTTTTTAGAATTTTTTCGTTAATGAAATCGGTTGGTAAATATGCCACTTGAAAACAATGGCGGAGGTTTTAATTCGATATCTCGAAATTTTTTGAAAAAAAGTGCCGTTTCGCAAAATTTAACACAGGATTCCCTATGCTGAAAATGGTCAATTTTTAAAATTTCGAAAAAAATACAAGTTGCGTGTGTTTTGAGCCGGAAATGGGCCACTTGAAGCCAATGGAGGTGGTAAAAAATCGATATCTCGAAAAAAAATATTTGGCCATTTTTACAGTTGAAAAATGAGAAGGGGGTACCCTTACCATTTTTCGACAAAAATGGTATTTTTACAACAATATTTTTTAGAATTTTTTCGTTAATGAAATCGGTTGGTAAATATGCCACTTGAAAACAATGGCGGAGGTTTTAATTCGATATCTCGAAATTTTTTGAAAAAAAGTGCCGTTTCGCAAAATTTAACACAGGATTCCCTATGCTGAAAATGGTCAATTTTTAAAATTTCGAAAAAAATACAAGTTGCGTGTGTTTTGAGCCGGAAATGGGCCACTTGAAGCCAATGGAGGTGGTAAAAAATCGATATCTCGAAAAAAAATATTTGGCCATTTTTAAAGTTGAAAAATGAGAAGGGGGTACCCTTACCATTTTTCGACAAAAATGGTATTTTTACAACAATATTTTTTAGAATTTTTTCGTTAATGAAATCGGTTGGTAAATATGCCACTTGAAAACAATGGCGGAGGTTTTAATTCGATATCTCGAAATTTTTTGAAAAAAAGTGCCGTTTCGCAAAATTTAACACAGGATTCCCTATGCTGAAAATGGTCAATTTTTAAAATTTCGAAAAAAATACAAGTTGCGTGTGTTTTGAGCCGGAAATGGGCCACTTGAAGCCAATGGAGGTGGTAAAAAATCGATATCTCGAAAAAAAATATTTGGCCATTTTTAAAGTTGAAAAATGAGAAGGGGGTACCCTTACCATTTTTCGACAAAAATGGTATTTTTACAAAAAAATTTTTTAGAATTTTTTCGTTATTGAAATCGGTTGGTAAATATGCCACTTGAAAACAATGGCGAAGGTTTTAATTCGATATCTCGAAATTTTTTGAAAAAAAGTGCCGTTTCGCAGAATTTAACATAGGATTCCCTATGCTGAAAATGGTCAATTTTTTAAATTTCGAAAAAAATACAAGTTGCGTGTGTTTTGAGCCGGAAATGGGCCACTTGAAGCCAATGGAGGTGGTAAAAAATCGATATCTCGAAAAAAAATATTTGGCCATTTTTACATTTGAAAAATGAGAAGGGGGTACCCTTACCATTTTTCGACAAAATTGGTATTTTTACAAAAAAATTTTTTAGAATTATTTCGTTAATGAAATCGGTTGGTAAATATGCCACTTGAAAACAATGGCGAAGGTTTTAATTCGATATCTCGAAATTTTTTGAAAAAAAGTGCCGTTTCGCAGAATTTAACATAGGATTCCCTATGCTGAAAATGGTCAATTTTTAAAATTTCGAAAAAAATACAAGTTGCGTGTGTTTTGAGCCGGAAATGGGCCACTTGAAGCCAATGGAGGTGGTAAAAAATCGATATCTCGAAAAAAAATATTTGGCCATTTTTACAGTTGAAAAATGAGAAGGGGGTACCCTTACCATTTTTCGACAAAAATGGTATTTTTACAGAAAATTTTTTTAGAATTTTTTCGTTAATGAAATCGGTTGGTAAATATGCCACTTGAAAACAATGGCGGAGGTTTTAATTCGATATCTCGAAATTTTTTGAAAAAAAGTGCCGTTTCGCAAAATTTAACACAGGATTCCCTATGCTGAAAATGGTCAATTTTTAAAATTTCGAAAAAAATACAAGTTGCGTGTGTTTTGAGCCGGAAATGGGCCACTTGAAGCCAATGGAGGTGGTAAAAAATCGATATCTCGAAAAAAAATATTTGGCCATTTTTACATTTGAAAAATGAGAAGGGGGTACCCTTACCATTTTTCGACAAAATTGGTATTTTTACAAAAAAATTTTTTAGAATTTTTTCGTTAATGAAATCGGTTGGTAAATATGCCACTTGAAAACAATGGCGAAGGTTTTAATTCGATATCTCGAAATTTTTTGAAAAAAAGTGCCGTTTCGCAGAATTTAACATAGGATTCCCTATGCTGAAAATGGTCAATTTTTAAAATTTCGAAAAAAATACAAGTTGCGTGTGTTTTGAGCCGGAAATGGGCCACTTGAAGCCAATGGAGGTGGTAAAAAATCGATATCTCGAAAAAAAATATTTGGCCATTTTTACAGTTGAAAAATGAGAAGGGGTACCCTTACCATTTTTCGACAAAAATGGTATTTTTACAGAAAATTTTTTTAGAATTTTTTCGTTAATGAAATCGGTTGGTAAATATGCCACTTGAAAACAATGGCGGAGGTTTTAATTCGATATCTCGAAATTTTTTGAAAAAAAGTGCCGTTTCGCAAAATTTAACACAGGATTCCCTATGCTGAAAATGGTCAATTTTTAAAATTTCGAAAAAAATACAAGTTGCGTGTGTTTTGAGCCGGAAATGGGCCACTTGAAGCCAATGGAGGTGGTAAAAAATCGATATCTCGAAAAAAAATATTTGGCCATTTTGAAAGTGGAAAAATGAGAAGGGGGTACCCTTACCATTTTTCGACAAAAATGGTATTTTTACAAAAAAATTTTTTAGAATTTTTTCGTTAATGAAATCGGTTGGTAAATATGCCACTTGAAAACAATGGCGGAGGTTTTAATTCGATATCTCGAAATTTTTTGAAAAAAAGTGCCGTTTTGCAGAATTTAACACAGGATTCCGTATGCTGAAAATGGTCAATTTTTAAAATTTCGAAAAAAATACAAGTTGCGTGTGTTTTGAGCTGGAAATGGGCCACTTGAAGCCAATGGAGGTGGTAAAAAATCGATATCTCGAAAAAAAATATTTGGCCATTTTTACAGTTGAAAAATGAGAAGGGGGTACCCTTACCATTTTTCGACAAAAATGGTATTTTTACAAAAAAATTTTTTAGAATTTTTTCGTTAATGAAATCGGTTGGTAAATATGCCACTTGAAAACAATGGCGGAGGTTTTAATTCGATATCTCGAAATTTTTTGAAAAAAAGTGCCGTTTCGCAAAATTTAACACAGGATTCCCTATGCTGAAAATGGTCAATTTTTAAAATTTCGAAAAAAATACAAGTTGCGTGTGTTTTGAGCCGGAAATGGGCCACTTGAAGCCAATGGAGGTGGTAAAAAATCGATCTCTCGAAAAAAAATATTTTGCCCCTTTTAAAGTTGAAAAATGAGAAGGGGGTACCCTTACCATTTTTCGACAAAAATGGTATTTTTACAGAAAATTTTTTTAGAATTTTTTCGTTAATGAAATCGGTTGGTAAATATGCCACTTGAAAACAATGGCGGAGGTTTTAATTCGATATCTCGAAATTTTTTGAAAAAAAGTGCCGTTTCGCAAAATTTAACACAGGATTCCCTATGCTGAAAATGGTCAATTTTTAAAATTTCGAAAAAAATACAAGTTGCGTGTGTTTTGAGCCGGAAATGGGCCACTTGAAGCCAATGGAGGTGGTAAAAAATCGATATCTCGAAAAAAAATATTTGGCCATTTTTACAGTTGAAAAATGAGAAGGGGGTACCCTTACCATTTTTCGACAAAAATGGTATTTTTACAGAAAATTTTTTTAGAATTTTTTCGTTAATGAAATCGGTTGGTAAATATGCCACTTGAAAACAATGGCGGAGGTTTTAATTCGATATCTCGAAATTTTTTGAAAAAAAGTGCCGTTTCGCAAAATTTAACACAGGATTCCCTATGCTGAAAATGGTCAATTTTTAAAATTTCGAAAAAAATACAAGTTGCGTGTGTTTTGAGCCGGAAATGGGCCACTTGAAGCCAATGGAGGTGGTAAAAAATCGATCTCTCGAAAAAAAATATTTTGCCCCTTTTAAAGTTGAAAAATGAGAAGGGGGTACCCTTACCATTTTTCGACAAAAATGGTATTTTTACAGAAAATTTTTTTAGAATTTTTTCGTTAATGAAATCGGTTGGTAAATATGCCACTTGAAAACAATGGCGGAGGTTTTAATTCGATATCTCGAAATTTTTTGAAAAAAAGTGCCGTTTCGCAAAATTTAACACAGGATTCCCTATGCTGAAAATGGTCAATTTTTAAAATTTCGAAAAAAATACAAGTTGCGTGTGTTTTGAGCCGGAAATGGGCCACTTGAAGCCAATGGAGGTGGTAAAAAATCGATATCTCGAAAAAAAATATTTGGCCATTTTTAAAGTTGAAAAATGAGAAGGGGGTACCCTTACCATTTTTCGACAAAAATGGTATTTTTACAAAAAAATTTTTTAGAATTTTTTCGTTATTGAAATCGGTTGGTAAATATGCCACTTGAAAACAATGGCGAAGGTTTTAATTCGATATCTCGAAATTTTTTGAAAAAAAGTGCCGTTTCGCAGAATTTAACATAGGATTCCCTATGCTGAAAATGGTCAATTTTTTAAATTTCGAAAAAAATACAAGTTGCGTGTGTTTTGAGCCGGAAATGGGCCACTTGAAGCCAATGGAGGTGGTAAAAAATCGATATCTCGAAAAAAAATATTTGGCCATTTTTACATTTGAAAAATGAGAAGGGGGTACCCTTACCATTTTTCGACAAAATTGGTATTTTTACAAAAAAATTTTTTAGAATTATTTCGTTAATGAAATCGGTTGGTAAATATGCCACTTGAAAACAATGGCGAAGGTTTTAATTCGATATCTCGAAATTTTTTGAAAAAAAGTGCCGTTTCGCAGAATTTAACATAGGATTCCCTATGCTGAAAATGGTCAATTTTTAAAATTTCGAAAAAAATACAAGTTGCGTGTGTTTTGAGCCGGAAATGGGCCACTTGAAGCCAATGGAGGTGGTAAAAAATCGATATCTCGAAAAAAAATATTTGGCCATTTTTACAGTTGAAAAATGAGAAGGGGGTACCCTTACCATTTTTCGACAAAAATGGTATTTTTACAGAAAATTTTTTTAGAATTTTTTCGTTAATGAAATCGGTTGGTAAATATGCCACTTGAAAACAATGGCGGAGGTTTTAATTCGATATCTCGAAATTTTTTGAAAAAAAGTGCCGTTTCGCAAAATTTAACACAGGATTCCCTATGCTGAAAATGGTCAATTTTTAAAATTTCGAAAAAAATACAAGTTGCGTGTGTTTTGAGCCGGAAATGGGCCACTTGAAGCCAATGGAGGTGGTAAAAAATCGATATCTCGAAAAAAAATATTTGGCCATTTTTACATTTGAAAAATGAGAAGGGGGTACCCTTACCATTTTTCGACAAAATTGGTATTTTTACAAAAAAATTTTTTAGAATTTTTTCGTTAATGAAATCGGTTGGTAAATATGCCACTTGAAAACAATGGCGAAGGTTTTAATTCGATATCTCGAAATTTTTTGAAAAAAAGTGCCGTTTCGCAGAATTTAACATAGGATTCCCTATGCTGAAAATGGTCAATTTTAAAAATTTCGAAAAAAATACAAGTTGCGTGTGTTTTGAGCCGGAAATGGGCCACTTGAAGCCAATGGAGGTGGTAAAAAATCGATATCTCGAAAAAAAATATTTGGCCATTTTTACAGTTGAAAAATGAGAAGGGGGTACCCTTACCATTTTTCGACAAAAATGGTATTTTTACAGAAAATTTTTTTAGAATTTTTTCGTTAATGAAATCGGTTGGTAAATATGCCACTTGAAAACAATGGCGGAGGTTTTAATTCGATATCTCGAAATTTTTTGAAAAAAAGTGCCGTTTCGCAAAATTTAACACAGGATTCCCTATGCTGAAAATGGTCAATTTTTAAAATTTCGAAAAAAATACAAGTTGCGTGTGTTTTGAGCCGGAAATGGGCCACTTGAAGCCAATGGAGGTGGTAAAAAATCGATATCTCGAAAAAAAATATTTGGCCATTTTTACAGTTGAAAAATGAGAAGGGGGTACCCTTACCATTTTTCGACAAAAATGGTATTTTTACAAAAAAATTTTTTAGAATTTTTTCGATTTCGTTAATGAAATCGGTTGGTAAATATGCCACTTGAAAACAATGGCGAAGGTTTTAATTCGATATCTCGAAATTTTTTGAAAAAAAGTGCCGTTTCGCAAAATTTAACACAGGATTCCCTATGCTGAAAATGGTCAATTTTTAAAATTTCGAAAAAAATACAAGTTGCGTGTGTTTTGAGCCGGAAATGGGCCACTTGAAGCCAATGGAGGTGGTAAAAAATCGATATCTCGAAAAAAAATATTTGGCCATTTTTACAGTTGAAAAATGAGAAGGGGGTACCCTTACCATTTTTCGACAAAAATGGTATTTTTACAAAAAAATTTTTTAGAATTTTTTCGTTAATGAAATCGGTTGGTAAATATGCCACTTGAAAACAATGGCGGAGGTTTTAATTCGATATCTCGAAATTTTTTGAAAAAAAGTGCCGTTTCGCAAAATTTAACACATGATTCCGTATGCTGAAAGTGGTCAATTTTTAAAATTTCGAAAAAAATACAAGTTGCGTGTGTTTTGAGCCGGAAATGGGCCACTTGAAGCCAATGGAGGTGGTAAAAAATCGATATCTCGAAAAAAAATATTTGGCCATTTTGAAAGTGGAAAAATGAGAAGGGGGTACCCTTACCATTTTTCGACAAAAATGGTATTTTTACAAGAAAATTTTTTAGAATTTTTTCGTTAATGAAATCGGTTGGTAAATATGCCACTTGAAAACAATGGCGGAGGTTTTAATTCGATATCTCGAAATTTTTTGAAAAAAAGTGCCGTTTCGCAAAATTTAACACAGGATTCCCTATGCTGAAAATGGTCAATTTTTAAAATTTCGAAAAAAATACAAGTTGCGTGTGTTTTGAGCCGGAAATGGGCCACTTGAAGCCAATGGAGGTGGTAAAAAATCGATATCTCGAAAAAAAATATTTGGCCATTTTGAAAGTGGAAAAATGAGAAGGGGGTACCCTTACCATTTTTCGACAAAAATGGTATTTTTACAGAAAATTTTTTTAGAATTTTTTCGTTAATGAAATCGGTTGGTAAATATGCCACTTGAAAACAATGGCGGAGGTTTTAATTCGATATCTCGAAATTTTTTGAAAAAAAGTGCCGTTTTGCAGAATTTAACACAGGATTCCGTATGCTGAAAGTGGTCAATTTTTAAAATTTCGAAAAAAATACAAGTTGCGTGTGTTTTGAGCCGGAAATGGGCCACTTGAAGCCAATGGAGGTGGTAAAAAATCGATATCTCGAAAAAAAATATTTGGCCATTTTGAAAGTGGAAAAATGAGAAGGGGGTACCCTTACCATTTTTCGACAAAAATGGTATTTTTACGAAAAAATTTTTTAGAATTTTTTCGTTAATGAAATCGGTTGTTAAATATGCCACTTGAAAACAATGGCGAAGGTTTTAATTCGATATCTCGAAATTTTTTGAAAAAAAGTGCCGTTTTGCAGAATTTAACACAGGATTCCCTATGCTGAAAATGGTCAATTTTTAAAATTTCGAAAAAAATACAAGTTGCGTGTGTTTTGAGCCGGAAATGGGCCACTTGAAGCCAATGGAGGTGGTAAAAAATCGATATCTCGAAAAAAAATATTTGGCCATTTTTACAGTTGAAAAATGAGAAGGGGGTACCCTTACCATTTTTCGACAAAAATGGTATTTTTACAAAAAAATTTTTTAGAATTTTTTCGTTAATGAAATCGGTTGGTAAATATGCCACTTGAAAACAATGGCGGAGGTTTTAATTCGATATCTCGAAATTTTTTGAAAAAAAGTGCCGTTTCGCAAAATTTAACACATGATTCCGTATGCTGAAAGTGGTCAATTTTTAAAATTTCGAAAAAAATACAAGTTGCGTGTGTTTTGAGCCGGAAATGGGCCACTTGAAGCCAATGGAGGTGGTAAAAAATCGATATCTCGAAAAAAAATATTTGGCCATTTTGAAAGTGGAAAAATGAGAAGGGGGTACCCTTACCATTTTTCGACAAAAATGGTATTTTTACAAGAAAATTTTTTAGAATTTTTTCGTTAATGAAATCGGTTGGTAAATATGCCACTTGAAAACAATGGCGGAGGTTTTAATTCGATATCTCGAAATTTTTTGAAAAAAAGTGCCGTTTCGCAAAATTTAACACAGGATTCCCTATGCTGAAAATGGTCAATTTTTAAAATTTCGAAAAAAATACAAGTTGCGTGTGTTTTGAGCCGGAAATGGGCCACTTGAAGCCAATGGAGGTGGTAAAAAATCGATATCTCGAAAAAAAATATTTGGCCATTTTGAAAGTGGAAAAATGAGAAGGGGGTACCCTTACCATTTTTCGACAAAAATGGTATTTTTACAGAAAATTTTTTTAGAATTTTTTCGTTAATGAAATCGGTTGGTAAATATGCCACTTGAAAACAATGGCGGAGGTTTTAATTCGATATCTCGAA
Organism: Exephanes ischioxanthus; assembly: GCA_958510785.1. Taxonomy (NCBI): domain Eukaryota; kingdom Metazoa; phylum Arthropoda; class Insecta; order Hymenoptera; family Ichneumonidae; genus Exephanes; species Exephanes ischioxanthus. Next base: position 12,639,456 of record OY294018.1, on the reverse strand, counting down.
ATTTTTTGAAAAAAAGTGCCGTTTTGCAGAATTTAACACAGGATTCCGTATGCTGAAAGTGGTCAATTTTTAAAATTTCGAAAAAAATACAAGTTGCGTGTGTTTTGAGCCGGAAATGGGCCACTTGAAGCCAATGGAGGTGGTAAAAAATCGATATCTCGAAAAAAAATATTTGGCCATTTTGAAAGTGGAAAAATGAGAAGGGGGTACCCTTACCATTTTTCGACAAAAATGGTATTTTTACAAAAAAATTTTTTAGAATTTTTTCGTTAATGAAATCGGTTGGTAAATATGCCACTTGAAAACAATGGCGGAGGTTTTAATTCGATATCTCGAAATTTTTTGAAAAAAAGTGCCGTTTCGCAAAATTTAACACAGGATTCCCTATGCTGAAAATGGTCAATTTTTAAAATTTCGAAAAAAATACAAGTTGCGTGTGTTTTGAGCCGGAAATGGGCCACTTGAAGCCAATGGAGGTGGTAAAAAATCGATATCTCGAAAAAAAATATTTGGCCATTTTGAAAGTGGAAAAATGAGAAGGGGGTACCCTTACCATTTTTCGACAAAAATGGTATTTTTACAGAAAATTTTTTTAGAATTTTTTCGTTAATGAAATCGGTTGGTAAATATGCCACTTGAAAACAATGGCGGAGGTTTTAATTCGATATCTCGAAATTTTTTGAAAAAAAGTGCCGTTTTGCAGAATTTAACACAGGATTCCGTATGCTGAAAGTGGTCAATTTTTAAAATTTCGAAAAAAATACAAGTTGCGTGTGTTTTGAGCCGGAAATGGGCCACTTGAAGCCAATGGAGGTGGTAAAAAATCGATATCTCGAAAAAAAATATTTGGCCATTTTGAAAGTGGAAAAATGAGAAGGGGGTACCCTTACCATTTTTCGACAAAAATGGTATTTTTACAAAAAAATTTTTTAGAATTTTTTCGTTAATGAAATCGGTTGGTAAATATGCCACTTGAAAACAATGGCGGAGGTTTTAATTCGATATCTCGAAATTTTTTGAAAAAAAGTGCCGTTTCGCAAAATTTAACACAGAATTCCGTATGCTGAAAGTGGTCAATTTTTAAAATTTCGAAAAAAATACAAGTTGCGTGTGTTTAGAGCCGGAAATGGGCCACTTGAAGCCAATGGAGATGGTAAGAAATCGATATCTCGAAAAAAAATATTTTGCCCCTTTTAAAGTTGAAAAATGAGAAGGGGGTACCCTTACAATTTTTCGACAAAAATGGTATTTTTACAGAAAATTTTTTTAGAATTTTTTCGTTAATGAAATCGGTTGGTAAATATGCCACTTGAAAACAATGGCGGAGGTTTTAATTCGATATCTCGAAATTTTTTGAAAAAAAGTGCCATTTTGCAGAATTTAACACAGGATTCCGTATGCTGAAAGTGGTCAATTTTTAAAATTTCGAAAAAAATACAAGTTGCGTGTGTTTTGAGCCGGAAATGGGCCACTTGAAGCCAATGGAGGTGGTAAAAAATCGATATCTCGAAAAAAAATATTTGGCCATTTTGAAAGTGGAAAAATGAGAAGGGGGTACCCTTACCATTTTTCGACAAAAATGGTATTTTTACAAAAAAATTTTTTAGAATTTTTTCTTTAATGAAATCGGTTGGTAAATATGCCACTTGAAAACAATGGCGGAGGTTTTAATTCGATATCTCGAAATTTTTTGAAAAAAAGTGCCGTTTCGCAAAATTTAACACAGGATTCCGTATGCTGAAAGTGGTCAATTTTTAAAATTTCGAAAAAAATACAAGTTGCGTGTGTTTTGAGCCGGAAATGGGCCACTTGAAGCCAATGGAGATGGTAAGAAATCGATATCTCGAAAAAAAATATTTTGCCCCTTTTGAAGTTGAAAAATGAGAAGGGGGTACCCTTACCATTTTTCGACAAAAATTGTATTTTTACAAAAAAATTTTTTAGAATTTTTTCGTTAATGAAATCGGTTGGTAAATATGCCACTTGAAAACAATGGCGAAGGTTTTAATTCGATATCTCGAAATTTTTTGAAAAAAAGTGCCTTTTCGCAGAATTTAACACAGGATTCCGTATGCTGAAAGTGGTCAATTTTTAAAATTTCGAAAAAAATACAAGTTGCGTGTGTTTTGAGCCGGAAATGGGCCACTTGAAGCCAATGGAGGTGGTAAAAAATCGATATCTCGAAAAAAAATATTTGGCCATTTTGAAAGTGGAAAAATGAGAAGGGGGTACCCTTACCATTTTTCGACAAAAATGGTATTTTTACAAAAAAATTTTTTAGAATTTTTTCGTTAATGAAATCGGTTGGTAAATATGCCACTTGAAAACAATGGCGAAGGTTTTAATTCGATATCTCGAAATTTTTTGAAAAAAAGTGCCGTTTCGCAGAATTTAACATAGGATTCCCTATGCTGAAAATGGTCAATTTTTTAAATTTCGAAAAAAATACAAGTTGCGTGTGTTTTGAGCCGGAAATGGGCCACTTGAAGCCAATGGAGGTGGTAAAAAATCGATATCTCGAAAAAAAATATTTGGCCATTTTGAAAGTGGAAAAATGAGAAGGGGGTACCCTTACCATTTTTCGACAAAAATGGTATTTTTACAAAAAAATTTTTTAGAATTTTTTCGTTAATGAAATCGGTTGGTAAATATGCCACTTGAAAACAATGGCGGAGGTTTTAATTCGATATCTCGAAATTTTTTGAAAAAAAGTGCCGTTTCGCAAAATTTAACACAGGATTCCGTATGCTGAAAATGGTCAATTTTTAAAATTTCGAAAAACATACAAGTTGCGTGTGTTTTGAGCCGGAAATGGGCCACTTGAAGCCAATGGAGGTGGTAAAAAATCGATATCTCGAAAAAAAATATTTGGCCATTTTTAAAGTTGAAAAATGAGAAGGGGGTACCCTTACCATTTTTCGACAAAAATGGTATTTTTACAAAAAAATTTTTTAGAATTTTTTCGTTAATGAAATCGGTTGGTAAATATGCCACTTGAAAACAATGGCGGAGGTTTTAATTCGATATCTCGAAATTTTTTGAAAAAAAGTGCCGTTTTGCAGAATTTAACATAGGATTCCCTATGCTGAAAATGGTCAATTTTTAAAATTTCGAAAAAAATACAAGTTGCGTGTGTTTTGAGCCGGAAATGGGCCACTTGAAGCCAATGGAGATGGTAAAAAATCGATATCTCGAAAAAAAATATTTGGCCATTTTGAAAGTGGAAAAATGAGAAGGGGGTACCCTTACCATTTTCCGACAAAAATGGTATTTTAACAAAAAAATTTTTTAGAATTTTTTCGTTAATGAAATCGGTTGGTAAATATGCCACTTGAAAACAATGGCGGAGGTTTTAATTCGATATCTCGAAATTTTTTGAAAAAAAGTGCCGTTTCGCAAAATTTAACACAGGATTCCGTATGCTGAAAGTGGTCAATTTTTAAAATTTCGAAAAAAATACAAGTTGCGTGTGTTTTGAGCCGGAAATGGGCCACTTGAAGCCAATGGAAGTGGTAAAAAATCGATATCTCGAAAAAAAATATTTGGCCATTTTGAAAGTGGAAAAATGAGAAGGGGGTACCCTTACCATTTTTCGACAAAAATTGTATTTTTACAAAAAAATTTTTTAGAATTTTTTCGTTAATGAAATCGGTTGGTAAATATGCCACTTGAAAACAATGGCGAAGGTTTTAATTCGATATCTCGAAATTTTTTGAAAAAAAGTGCCGTTTCGCAGAATTTAACATAGGATTCCCTATGCTGAAAATGGTCAATTTTTAAAATTTCGAAAAAAATACAAGTTGCGTGTGTTTTGAGCCGGAAATGGGCCACTTGAAGCCAATGGAGGTGGTAAAAAATCGATATCTCGAAAAAAAATATTTGGCCATTTTTAAAGTTGAAAAATGAGAAGGGGGTACCCTTACCATTTTTCGACGAAATGGTATTTTTACAAAAAAATTTTTTAGAATTTTTTCGTTAATGAAATCGGTTGGTAAATATGCCACTTGAAAACAATGGCGGAGGTTTTAATTCGATATCTCGAAATTTTTTGAAAAAAAGTGCCGTTTCGCAAAATTTAACACAGGATTCCGTATGCTGAAAATGGTCAATTTTTAAAATTTCGAAAAACATACAAGTTGCGTGTGTTTTGAGCCGGAAATGGGCCACTTGAAGCCAATGGAGGTGGTAAAAAATCGATATCTCGAAAAAAAATATTTGGCCATTTTTAAAGTTGAAAAATGAGAAGGGGGTACCCTTACCATTTTTCGACAAAAATGGTATTTTTACAAAAAAATTTTTTAGAATTTTTTCGTTAATGAAATCGGTTGGTAAATATGCCACTTGAAAACAATGGCGGAGGTTTTAATTCGATATCTCGAAATTTTTTGAAAAAAAGTGCCGTTTTGCAGAATTTAACATAGGATTCCCTATGCTGAAAATGGTCAATTTTTAAAATTTCGAAAAAAATACAAGTTGCGTGTGTTTTGAGCCGGAAATGGGCCACTTGAAGCCAATGGAGATGGTAAAAAATCGATATCTCGAAAAAAAATATTTGGCCATTTTGAAAGTGGAAAAATGAGAAGGGGGTACCCTTACCATTTTTCGACAAAAATGGTATTTTAACAAAAAAATTTTTTAGAATTTTTTCGTTAATGAAATCGGTTGGTAAATATGCCACTTGAAAACAATGGCGGAGGTTTTAATTCGATATCTCGAAATTTTTTGAAAAAAAGTGCCGTTTCGCAAAATTTAACACAGGATTCCGTATGCTGAAAATGGTCAATTTTTAAAATTTCGAAAAACATACAAGTTGCGTGTGTTTTGAGCCGGAAATGGGCCACTTGAAGCCAATGGAGGTGGTAAAAAATCGATATCTCGAAAAAAAATATTTGGCCATTTTTAAAGTTGAAAAATGAGAAGGGGGTACCCTTACCATTTTTCGACAAAAATGGTATTTTTACAAAAAAATTTTTTAGAATTTTTTCGTTAATGAAATCGGTTGGTAAATATGCCACTTGAAAACAATGGCGGAGGTTTTAATTCGATATCTCGAAATTTTTTGAAAAAAAGTGCCGTTTCGCAAAATTTAACACAGGATTCCGTATGCTGAAAGTGGTCAATTTTTAAAATTTCGAAAAAAATACAAGTTGCGTGTGTTTTGAGCCGGAAATGGGCCACTTGAAGCCAATGGAGGTGGTAAAAAATCGATATCTCGAAAAAAAATATTTGGCCATTTTTTAAGTTGAAAAATGAGAAGGGGGTACCCTTACCATTTTTCGACAAAAATTGTATTTTTACAAAAAAATTTTTTAGAATTTTTTCGTTAATGAAATCGGTTGGTAAATATGCCACTTGAAAACAATGGCGAAGGTTTTAATTCGATATCTCGAAATTTTTTGAAAAAAAGTGCCGTTTCGCAGAATTTAACATAGGATTCCCTATGCTGAAAATGGTCAATTTTTAAAATTTCGAAAAAAATACAAGTTGCGTGTGTTTTGAGCCGGAAATGGGCCACTTGAAGCCAATGGAGGTGGTAAAAAATCGATATCTCGAAAAAAAATATTTGGCCATTTTTAAAGTTGAAAAATGAGAAGGGGGTACCCTTACCATTTTTCGACGAAATGGTATTTTTACAAAAAAATTTTTTAGAATTTTTTCGTTAATGAAATCGGTTGGTAAATATGCCACTTGAAAACAATGGCGGAGGTTTTAATTCGATATCTCGAAATTTTTTGAAAAAAAGTGCCGTTTCGCAAAATTTAACACAGGATTCCGTATGCTGAAAATGGTCAATTTTTAAAATTTCGAAAAACATACAAGTTGCGTGTGTTTTGAGCCGGAAATGGGCCACTTGAAGCCAATGGAGGTGGTAAAAAATCGATATCTCGAAAAAAAATATTTGGCCATTTTTAAAGTTGAAAAATGAGAAGGGGGTACCCTTACCATTTTTCGACAAAAATGGTATTTTTACAAAAAAATTTTTTAGAATTTTTTCGTTAATGAAATCGGTTGGTAAATATGCCACTTGAAAACAATGGCGGAGGTTTTAATTCGATATCTCGAAATTTTTTGAAAAAAAGTGCCGTTTTGCAGAATTTAACATAGGATTCCCTATGCTGAAAATGGTCAATTTTTAAAATTTCGAAAAAAATACAAGTTGCGTGTGTTTTGAGCCGGAAATGGGCCACTTGAAGCCAATGGAGATGGTAAAAAATCGATATCTCGAAAAAAAATATTTGGCCATTTTGAAAGTGGAAAAATGAGAAGGGGGTACCCTTACCATTTTTCGACAAAAATGGTATTTTAACAAAAAAATTTTTTAGAATTTTTTCGTTAATGAAATCGGTTGGTAAATATGCCACTTGAAAACAATGGCGGAGGTTTTAATTCGATATCTCGAAATTTTTTGAAAAAAAGTGCCGTTTCGCAAAATTTAACACAGGATTCCGTATGCTGAAAGTGGTCAATTTTTAAAATTTCGAAAAAAATACAAGTTGCGTGTGTTTTGAGCCGGAAATGGGCCACTTGAAGCCAATGGAAGTGGTAAAAAATCGATATCTCGAAAAAAAATATTTGGCCATTTTGAAAGTGGAAAAATGAGAAGGGGGTACCCTTACCATTTTTCGACAAAAATTGTATTTTTACAAAAAAATTTTTTAGAATTTTTTCGTTAATGAAATCGGTTGGTAAATATGCCACTTGAAAACAATGGCGAAGGTTTTAATTCGATATCTCGAAATTTTTTGAAAAAAAGTGCCGTTTCGCAGAATTTAACATAGGATTCCCTATGCTGAAAATGGTCAATTTTTAAAATTTCGAAAAAAATACAAGTTGCGTGTGTTTTGAGCCGGAAATGGGCCACTTGAAGCCAATGGAGGTGGTAAAAAATCGATATCTCGAAAAAAAATATTTGGCCATTTTTACAGTTGAAAAATGAGAAGGGGGTACCCTTACCATTTTTCGACGAAATGGTATTTTTACAAAAAAATTTTTTAGAATTTTTTCGTTAATGAAATCGGTTGGTAAATATGCCACTTGAAAACAATGGCGGAGGTTTTAATTCGATATCTCGAAATTTTTTGAAAAAAAGTGCCGTTTCGCAGAATTTAACATAGGATTCCCTATGCTGAAAATGGTCAATTTTTAAAATTTCGAAAAAAATACAAGTTGCGTGTGTTTTGAGCCGGAAATGGGCCACTTGAAGCCAATGGAGATGGTAAAAAATCGATATCTCGAAAAAAAATATTTGGCCATTTTGAAAGTGGAAAAATGAGAAGGGGGTACCCTTACCATTTTTCGACAAAAATGGTATTTTAACAAAAAAATTTTTTAGAATTTTTTCGTTAATGAAATCGGTTGGTAAATATGCCACTTGAAAACAATGGCGGAGGTTTTAATTCGATATCTCGAAATTTTTTGAAAAAAAGTGCCGTTTCGCAAAATTTAACACAGGATTCCGTATGCTGAAAGTGGTCAATTTTTAAAATTTCGAAAAAAATACAAGTTGCGTGTGTTTTGAGCCGGAAATGGGCCACTTGAAGCCAATGGAGGTGGTAAAAAATCGATATCTCGAAAAAAAATATTTGGCCATTTTTTAAGTTGAAAAATGAGAAGGGGGTACCCTTACCATTTTTCGACAAAAATTGTATTTTTACAAAAAAATTTTTTAGAATTTTTTCGTTAATGAAATCGGTTGGTAAATATGCCACTTGAAAACAATGGCGAAGGTTTTAATTCGATATCTCGAAATTTTTTGAAAAAAAGTGCCGTTTCGCAGAATTTAACATAGGATTCCCTATGCTGAAAATGGTCAATTTTTAAAATTTCGAAAAAAATACAAGTTGCGTGTGTTTTGAGCCGGAAATGGGCCACTTGAAGCCAATGGAGGTGGTAAAAAATCGATATCTCGAAAAAAAATATTTGGCCATTTTTAAAGTTGAAAAATGAGAAGGGGGTACCCTTACCATTTTTCGACGAAATGGTATTTTTACAAAAAAATTTTTTAGAATTTTTTCGTTAATGAAATCGGTTGGTAAATATGCCACTTGAAAACAATGGCGGAGGTTTTAATTCGATATCTCGAAATTTTTTGAAAAAAAGTGCCGTTTCGCAAAATTTAACACAGGATTCCGTATGCTGAAAATGGTCAATTTTTAAAATTTCGAAAAACATACAAGTTGCGTGTGTTTTGAGCCGGAAATGGGCCACTTGAAGCCAATGGAGGTGGTAAAAAATCGATATCTCGAAAAAAAATATTTGGCCATTTTTAAAGTTGAAAAATGAGAAGGGGGTACCCTTACCATTTTTCGACAAAAATGGTATTTTTACAAAAAAATTTTTTAGAATTTTTTCGTTAATGAAATCGGTTGGTAAATATGCCACTTGAAAACAATGGCGGAGGTTTTAATTCGATATCTCGAAATTTTTTGAAAAAAAGTGCCGTTTTGCAGAATTTAACATAGGATTCCCTATGCTGAAAATGGTCAATTTTTAAAATTTCGAAAAAAATACAAGTTGCGTGTGTTTTGAGCCGGAAATGGGCCACTTGAAGCCAATGGAGATGGTAAAAAATCGATATCTCGAAAAAAAATATTTGGCCATTTTGAAAGTGGAAAAATGAGAAGGGGGTACCCTTACCATTTTTCGACAAAAATGGTATTTTAACAAAAAAATTTTTTAGAATTTTTTCGTTAATGAAATCGGTTGGTAAATATGCCACTTGAAAACAATGGCGGAGGTTTTAATTCGATATCTCGAAATTTTTTGAAAAAAAGTGCCGTTTCGCAAAATTTAACACAGGATTCCGTATGCTGAAAGTGGTCAATTTTTAAAATTTCGAAAAAAATACAAGTTGCGTGTGTTTTGAGCCGGAAATGGGCCACTTGAAGCCAATGGAAGTGGTAAAAAATCGATATCTCGAAAAAAAATATTTGGCCATTTTGAAAGTGGAAAAATGAGAAGGGGGTACCCTTACCATTTTTCGACAAAAATTGTATTTTTACAAAAAAATTTTTTAGAATTTTTTCGTTAATGAAATCGGTTGGTAAATATGCCACTTGAAAACAATGGCGAAGGTTTTAATTCGATATCTCGAAATTTTTTGAAAAAAAGTGCCGTTTCGCAGAATTTAACATAGGATTCCCTATGCTGAAAATGGTCAATTTTTAAAATTTCGAAAAAAATACAAGTTGCGTGTGTTTTGAGCCGGAAATGGGCCACTTGAAGCCAATGGAGGTGGTAAAAAATCGATATCTCGAAAAAAAATATTTGGCCATTTTTACAGTTGAAAAATGAGAAGGGGGTACCCTTACCATTTTTCGACGAAATGGTATTTTTACAAAAAAATTTTTTAGAATTTTTTCGTTAATGAAATCGGTTGGTAAATATGCCACTTGAAAACAATGGCGGAGGTTTTAATTCGATATCTCGAAATTTTTTGAAAAAAAGTGCCGTTTCGCAAAATTTAACACAGGATTCCGTATGCTGAAAGTGGTCAATTTTTAAAATTTCGAAAAAAATACAAGTTGCGTGTGTTTTGAGCCGGAAATGGGCCACTTGAAGCCAATGGAGGTGGTAAAAAATCGATATCTCGAAAAAAAATATTTGGCCATTTTGAAAGTGGAAAAATGAGAAGGGGGTACCCTTACCATTTTTCGACAAAAATGGTATTTTTACAAAAAAATTTTTTAGAATTTTTTCGTTAATGAAATCGGTTGGTAAATATGCCACTTGAAAACAATGGCGGAGGTTTTAATTCGATATCTCGAAATTTTTTGAAAAAAAGTGCCGTTTTGCAGAATTTAACATAGGATTCCCTATGCTGAAAATGGTCAATTTTTAAAATTTCGAAAAAAATACAAGTTGCGTGTGTTTTGAGCCGGAAATGGGCCACTTGAAGCCAATGGAGATGGTAAAAAATCGATATCTCGAAAAAAAATATTTGGCCATTTTGAAAGTGGAAAAATGAGAAGGGGGTACCCTTACCATTTTTCGACAAAAATGGTATTTTAACAAAAAAATTTTTTAGAATTTTTTCGTTAATGAAATCGGTTGGTAAATATGCCACTTGAAAACAATGGCGGAGGTTTTAATTCGATATCTCGAAATTTTTTGAAAAAAAGTGCCGTTTCGCAAAATTTAACACAGGATTCCGTATGCTGAAAGTGGTCAATTTTTAAAATTTCGAAAAAAATACAAGTTGCGTGTGTTTTGAGCCGGAAATGGGCCACTTGAAGCCAATGGAAGTGGTAAAAAATCGATATCTCGAAAAAAAATATTTGGCCATTTTGAAAGTGGAAAAATGAGAAGGGGGTACCCTTACCATTTTTCGACAAAAATGGTATTTTTACAAAAAAATTTTTTAGAATTTTTTCGTTAATGAAATCGGTTGGTAAATATGCCACTTGAAAACAATGGCGGAGGTTTTAATTCGATATCTCGAAATTTTTTGAAAAAAAGTGCCGTTTCGCAAAATTTAACACAGAATTCCGTATGCTGAAAGTGGTCAATTTTTAAAATTTCGAAAAAAATACAAGTTGCGTGTGTTTAGAGCCGGAAATGGGCCACTTGAAGCCAATGGAGATGGTAAGAAATCGATATCTCGAAAAAAAATATTTTGCCCCTTTTAAAGTTGAAAAATGAGAAGGGGGTACCCTTACAATTTTTCGACAAAAATGGTATTTTTACAGAAAATTTTTTTAGAATTTTTTCGTTAATGAAATCGGTTGGTAAATATGCCACTTGAAAACAATGGCGGAGGTTTTAATTCGATATCTCGAAATTTTTTGAAAAAAAGTGCCATTTTGCAGAATTTAACACAGGATTCCGTATGCTGAAAGTGGTCAATTTTTAAAATTTCGAAAAAAATACAAGTTGCGTGTGTTTTGAGCCGGAAATGGGCCACTTGAAGCCAATGGAGGTGGTAAAAAATCGATATCTCGAAAAAAAATATTTGGCCATTTTGAAAGTGGAAAAATGAGAAGGGGGTACCCTTACCATTTTTCGACAAAAATGGTATTTTTACAAAAAAATTTTTTAGAATTTTTTCGTTAATGAAATCGGTTGGTAAATATGCCACTTGAAAACAATGGCGGAGGTTTTAATTCGATATCTCGAAATTTTTTGAAAAAAAGTGCCGTTTCGCAAAATTAAACACAGGATTCCGTATGCTGAAAGTGGTCAATTTTTTAAATTTCGAAAAAAATACAAGTTGCGTGTGTTTTGAGCCGGAAATGGGCCACTTGAAGCCAATGGAGATGGTAAGAAATCGATATCTCGAAAAAAAATATTTTGCCCCTTTTAAAGTTGAAAAATGAGAAGGGGGTACCCTTACCATTTTTCGACAAAAATGGTATTTTTACAGAAAATTTTTTTAGAATTTTTTCGTTAATGAAATCGGTTGGTAAATATGCCACTTGAAAACAATGGCGGAGGTTTTAATTCGATATCTCGAAATTTTTTGAAAAAAAGTGCCGTTTTGCAGAATTTAACACAGGATTCCGTATGCTGAAAGTGGTCAATTTTTAAAATTTCGAAAAAAATACAAGTTGCGTGTGTTTTGAGCCGGAAATGGGCCACTTGAAGCCAATGGAGGTGGTAAAAAATCGATATCTCGAAAAAAAATATTTGGCCATTTTGAAAGTGGAAAAATGAGAAGGGGGTACCCTTACCATTTTTCGACAAAAATGGTATTTTTACAAAAAAATTTTTTAGAATTTTTTCGTTAATGAAATCGGTTGGTAAATATGCCACTTGAAAACAATGGCGAAGGTTTTAATTCGATATCTCGAAATTTTTTGAAAAAAAGTGCCGTTTCGCAGAATTTAACATAGGATTCCCTATGCTGAAAATGGTCAATTTTTAAAATTTCGAAAAAAATACAAGTTGCGTGTTTTTTGAGCCGGAAATGGGCCACTTGAAGCCAATGGAGGTGGTAAAAAATCGATATCTCGAAAAAAAATATTTGGCCATTTTGAAAGTGGAAAAATGAGAAGGGGGTACCCTTACCATTTTTCGACAAAAATGGTATTTTTACAAGAAAATTTTTTAGAATTTTTTCGTTAATGAAATCGGTTGGTAAATATGCCACTTGAAAACAATGGCGGAGGTTTTAATTCGATATCTCGAAATTTTTTGAAAAAAAGTGCCGTTTCGCAAAATTTAACACAGGATTCCCTATGCTGAAAATGGTCAATTTTTAAAATTTCGAAAAAAATACAAGTTGCGTGTGTTTTGAGCCGGAAATGGGCCACTTGAAGCCAATGGAGGTGGTAAAAAATCGATATCTCGAAAAAAAATATTTGGCCATTTTGAAAGTGGAAAAATGAGAAGGGGGTACCCTTACCATTTTTCGACAAAAATGGTATTTTTACAGAAAATTTTTTTAGAATTTTTTCGTTAATGAAATCGGTTGGTAAATATGCCACTTGAAAACAATGGCGGAGGTTTTAATTCGATATCTCGAAATTTTTTGAAAAAAAGTGCCGTTTTGCAGAATTTAACACAGGATTCCGTATGCTGAAAGTGGTCAATTTTTAAAATTTCGAAAAAAATACAAGTTGCGTGTGTTTTGAGCCGGAAATGGGCCACTTGAAGCCAATGGAGGTGGTAAAAAATCGATATCTCGAAAAAAAATATTTGGCCATTTTGAAAGTGGAAAAATGAGAAGGGGGTACCCTTACCATTTTTCGACAAAAATGGTATTTTTACAAAAAAATTTTTTAGAATTTTTTCGTTAATGAAATCGGTTGGTAAATATGCCACTTGAAAACAATGGCGAAGGTTTTAATTCGATATCTCGAAATTTTTTGAAAAAAAGTGCCGTTTCGCAGAATTTAACATAGGATTCCCTATGCTGAAAATGGTCAATTTTTTAAATTTCGAAAAAAATACAAGTTGCGTGTGTTTTGAGCCTGAAATGGGCCACTTGAAGCCAATGGAGGTGGTAAAAAATCGATATCTCGAAAAAAAATATTTGGCCATTTTTACATTTGAAAAATGAGAAGGGGGTACCCTTACCATTTTTCGACAAAAATGGTATTTTTACAAAAAAATTTTTTAGAATTTTTTCGTTAATGAAATCGGTTGGTAAATATGCCACTTGAAAACAATGGCGAAGGTTTTAATTCGATATCTCGAAATTTTTTGAAAAAAAGTGCCGTTTCGCAAAATTTAACATAGGATTCCCTATGCTGAAAATGGTCAATTTTTAAAATTTCGAAAAAAATACAAGTTGCGTGTTTTTTGAGCCGGAAATGGGCCACTTGAAGCCAATGGAGGTGGTAAAAAATCGATATCTCGAAAAAAAATATTTGGCCATTTTGAAAGTGGAAAAATGAGAAGGGGGTACCCTTACCATTTTTCGACAAAAATGGTATTTTTACAAGAAAATTTTTTAGAATTTTTTCGTTAATGAAATCGGTTGGTAAATATGCCACTTGAAAACAATGGCGGAGGTTTTAATTCGATATCTCGAAATTTTTTGAAAAAAAGTGCCGTTTCGCAAAATTTAACACAGGATTCCCTATGCTGAAAATGGTCAATTTTTAAAATTTCGAAAAAAATACAAGTTGCGTGTGTTTTGAGCCGGAAATGGGCCACTTGAAGCCAATGGAGGTGGTAAAAAATCGATATCTCGAAAAAAAATATTTGGCCATTTTGAAAGTGGAAAAATGAGAAGGGGGTACCCTTACCATTTTTCGACAAAAATGGTATTTTTACAGAAAATTTTTTTAGAATTTTTTCGTTAATGAAATCGGTTGGTAAATATGCCACTTGAAAACAATGGCGGAGGTTTTAATTCGATATCTCGAAATTTTTTGAAAAAAAGTGCCGTTTTGCAGAATTTAACACAGGATTCCGTATGCTGAAAGTGGTCAATTTTTAAAATTTCGAAAAAAATACAAGTTGCGTGTGTTTTGAGCCGGAAATGGGCCACTTGAAGCCAATGGAGGTGGTAAAAAATCGATATCTCGAAAAAAAATATTTGGCCATTTTGAAAGTGGAAAAATGAGAAGGGGGTACCCTTACCATTTTTCGACAAAAATGGTATTTTTACAAAAAAATTTTTTAGAATTTTTTCGTTAATGAAATCGGTTGGTAAATATGCCACTTGAAAACAATGGCGGAGGTTTTAATTCGATATCTCGAAATTTTTTGAAAAAAAGTGCCGTTTCGCAAAATTTAACACAGAATTCCGTATGCTGAAAGTGGTCAATTTTTAAAATTTCGAAAAAAATACAAGTTGCGTGTGTTTAGAGCCGGAAATGGGCCACTTGAAGCCAATGGAGATGGTAAGAAATCGATATCTCGAAAAAAAATATTTTGCCCCTTTTAAAGTTGAAAAATGAGAAGGGGGTACCCTTACAATTTTTCGACAAAAATGGTATTTTTACAGAAAATTTTTTTAGAATTTTTTCGTTAATGAAATCGGTTGGTAAATATGCCACTTGAAAACAATGGCGGAGGTTTTAATTCGATATCTCGAAATTTTTTGAAAAAAAGTGCCATTTTGCAGAATTTAACACAGGATTCCGTATGCTGAAAGTGGTCAATTTTTAAAATTTCGAAAAAAATACAAGTTGCGTGTGTTTTGAGCCGGAAATGGGCCACTTGAAGCCAATGGAGGTGGTAAAAAATCGATATCTCGAAAAAAAATATTTGGCCATTTTGAAAGTGGACAAATGAGAAGGGGGTACCCTTACCATTTTTCGACAAAAATGGTATTTTTACAAAAAAATTTTTTAGAATTTTTTCGTTAATGAAATCGGTTGGTAAATATGCCACTTGAAAACAATGGCGGAGGTTTTAATTCGATATCTCGAAATTTTTTGAAAAAAAGTGCCGTTTCGCAAAATTTAACACAGGATTCCGTATGCTGAAAGTGGTCAATTTTTAAAATTTCGAAAAAAATACAAGTTGCGTGTGTTTTGAGCCGGAAATGGGCCACTTGAAGCCAATGGAGATGGTAAGAAATCGATATCTCGAAAAAAAATATTTTGCCCCTTTTAAAGTTGAAAAATGAGAAGGGGGTACCCTTACCATTTTTCGACAAAAATTGTATTTTTACAAAAAAATTTTTTAGAATTTTTTCGTTAATGAAATCGGTTGGTAAATATGCCACTTGAAAACAATGGCGAAGGTTTTAATTCGATATCTCGAAATTTTTTGAAAAAAAGTGCCTTTTCGCAGAATTTAACACAGGATTCCGTATGCTGAAAGTGGTCAATTTTTAAAATTTCGAAAAAAATACAAGTTGCGTGTGTTTTGAGCCGGAAATGGGCCACTTGAAGCCAATGGAGGTGGTAAAAAATCGATATCTCGAAAAAAAATATTTGGCCATTTTGAAAGTGGAAAAATGAGAAGGGGGTACCCTTACCATTTTTCGACAAAAATGGTATTTTTACAAAAAAATTTTTTAGAATTTTTTCGTTAATGAAATCGGTTGGTAAATATGCCACTTGAAAACAATGGCGAAGGTTTTAATTCGATATCTCGAAATTTTTTGAAAAAAAGTGCCGTTTCGCAGAATTTAACATAGGATTCCCTATGCTGAAAATGGTCAATTTTTTAAATTTCGAAAAAAATACAAGTTGCGTGTGTTTTGAGCCGGAAATGGGCCACTTGAAGCCAATGGAGGTGGTAAAAAATCGATATCTCGAAAAAAAATATTTGGCCATTTTGAAAGTGGAAAAATGAGAAGGGGGTACCCTTACCATTTTTCGACAAAAATGGTATTTTTACAAAAAAATTTTTTAGAATTTTTTCGTTAATGAAATCGGTTGGTAAATATGCCACTTGAAAACAATGGCGGAGGTTTTAATTCGATATCTCGAAATTTTTTGAAAAAAAGTGCCGTTTCGCAAAATTTAACACAGGATTCCGTATGCTGAAAATGGTCAATTTTTAAAATTTCGAAAAACATACAAGTTGCGTGTGTTTTGAGCCGGAAATGGGCCACTTGAAGCCAATGGAGGTGGTAAAAAATCGATATCTCGAAAAAAAATATTTGGCCATTTTTAAAGTTGAAAAATGAGAAGGGGGTACCCTTACCATTTTTCGACAAAAATGGTATTTTTACAAAAAAATTTTTTAGAATTTTTTCGTTAATGAAATCGGTTGGTAAATATGCCACTTGAAAACAATGGCGGAGGTTTTAATTCGATATCTCGAAATTTTTTGAAAAAAAGTGCCGTTTTGCAGAATTTAACATAGGATTCCCTATGCTGAAAATGGTCAATTTTTAAAATTTCGAAAAAAATACAAGTTGCGTGTGTTTTGAGCCGGAAATGGGCCACTTGAAGCCAATGGAGATGGTAAAAAATCGATATCTCGAAAAAAAATATTTGGCCATTTTGAAAGTGGAAAAATGAGAAGGGGGTACCCTTACCATTTTCCGACAAAAATGGTATTTTAACAAAAAAATTTTTTAGAATTTTTTCGTTAATGAAATCGGTTGGTAAATATGCCACTTGAAAACAATGGCGGAGGTTTTAATTCGATATCTCGAAATTTTTTGAAAAAAAGTGCCGTTTCGCAAAATTTAACACAGGATTCCGTATGCTGAAAGTGGTCAATTTTTAAAATTTCGAAAAAAATACAAGTTGCGTGTGTTTTGAGCCGGAAATGGGCCACTTGAAGCCAATGGAAGTGGTAAAAAATCGATATCTCGAAAAAAAATATTTGGCCATTTTGAAAGTGGAAAAATGAGAAGGGGGTACCCTTACCATTTTTCGACAAAAATTGTATTTTTACAAAAAAATTTTTTAGAATTTTTTCGTTAATGAAATCGGTTGGTAAATATGCCACTTGAAAACAATGGCGAAGGTTTTAATTCGATATCTCGAAATTTTTTGAAAAAAAGTGCCGTTTCGCAGAATTTAACATAGGATTCCCTATGCTGAAAATGGTCAATTTTTAAAATTTCGAAAAAAATACAAGTTGCGTGTGTTTTGAGCCGGAAATGGGCCACTTGAAGCCAATGGAGGTGGTAAAAAATCGATATCTCGAAAAAAAATATTTGGCCATTTTTTAAGTTGAAAAATGAGAAGGGGGTACCCTTACCATTTTTCGACAAAAATTGTATTTTTACAAAAAAATTTTTTAGAATTTTTTCGTTAATGAAATCAGTTGGTAAATATGCCACTTGAAAACAATGGCGGAGGTTTTAATTCGATATCTCGAAATTTTTTGAAAAAAAGTGCCGTTTTGCAGAATTTAACATAGGATTCCCTATGCTGAAAATGGTCAATTTTTAAAATTTCGAAAAAAATACAAGTTGCGTGTGTTTTGAGCCGGAAATGGGCCACTTGAAGCCAATGGAGATGGTAAAAAATCGATATCTCGAAAAAAAATATTTGGCCATTTTGAAAGTGGAAAAATGAGAAGGGGGTACCCTTACCATTTTTCGACAAAAATGGTATTTTAACAAAAAAATTTTTTAGAATTTTTTCGTTAATGAAATCGGTTGGTAAATATGCCACTTGAAAACAATGGCGGAGGTTTTAATTCGATATCTCGAAATTTTTTGAAAAAAAGTGCCGTTTCGCAAAATTTAACACAGGATTCCGTATGCTGAAAATGGTCAATTTTTAAAATTTCGAAAAACATACAAGTTGCGTGTGTTTTGAGCCGGAAATGGGCCACTTGAAGCCAATGGAGGTGGTAAAAAATCGATATCTCGAAAAAAAATATTTGGCCATTTTTTAAGTTGAAAAATGAGAAGGGGGTACCCTTACCATTTTTCGACAAAAATTGTATTTTTACAAAAAAATTTTTTAGAATTTTTTCGTTAATGAAATCGGTTGGTAAATATGCCACTTGAAAACAATGGCGAAGGTTTTAATTCGATATCTCGAAATTTTTTGAAAAAAAGTGCCGTTTCGCAGAATTTAACATAGGATTCCCTATGCTGAAAATGGTCAATTTTTAAAATTTCGAAAAAAATACAAGTTGCGTGTGTTTTGAGCCGGAAATGGGCCACTTGAAGCCAATGGAGGTGGTAAAAAATCGATATCTCGAAAAAAAATATTTGGCCATTTTTAAAGTTGAAAAATGAGAAGGGGGTACCCTTACCATTTTTCGACGAAATGGTATTTTTACAAAAAAATTTTTTAGAATTTTTTCGTTAATGAAATCGGTTGGTAAATATGCCACTTGAAAACAATGGCGGAGGTTTTAATTCGATATCTCGAAATTTTTTGAAAAAAAGTGCCGTTTCGCAAAATTTAACACAGGATTCCGTATGCTGAAAATGGTCAATTTTTAAAATTTCGAAAAACATACAAGTTGCGTGTGTTTTGAGCCGGAAATGGGCCACTTGAAGCCAATGGAGGTGGTAAAAAATCGATATCTCGAAAAAAAATATTTGGCCATTTTTAAAGTTGAAAAATGAGAAGGGGGTACCCTTACCATTTTTCGACAAAAATGGTATTTTTACAAAAAAATTTTTTAGAATTTTTTCGTTAATGAAATCGGTTGGTAAATATGCCACTTGAAAACAATGGCGGAGGTTTTAATTCGATATCTCGAAATTTTTTGAAAAAAAGTGCCGTTTTGCAGAATTTAACATAGGATTCCCTATGCTGAAAATGGTCAATTTTTAAAATTTCGAAAAAAATACAAGTTGCGTGTGTTTTGAGCCGGAAATGGGCCACTTGAAGCCAATGGAGGTGGTAAAAAATCGATATCTCGAAAAAAAATATTTGGCCATTTTTACAGTTGAAAAATGAGAAGGGGGTACCCTTACCATTTTTCGACGAAATGGTATTTTTACAAAAAAATTTTTTAGAATTTTTTCGTTAATGAAATCGGTTGGTAAATATGCCACTTGAAAACAATGGCGGAGGTTTTAATTCGATATCTCGAAATTTTTTGAAAAAAAGTGCCGTTTCGCAAAATTTAACACAGGATTCCGTATGCTGAAAGTGGTCAATTTTTAAAATTTCGAAAAAAATACAAGTTGCGTGTGTTTTGAGCCGGAAATGGGCCACTTGAAGCCAATGGAGGTGGTAAAAAATCGATATCTCGAAAAAAAATATTTGGCCATTTTGAAAGTGGAAAAATGAGAAGGGGGTACCCTTACCATTTTTCGACAAAAATGGTATTTTTACAAAAAAATTTTTTAGAATTTTTTCGTTAATGAAATCGGTTGGTAAATATGCCACTTGAAAACAATGGCGGAGGTTTTAATTCGATATCTCGAAATTTTTTGAAAAAAAGTGCCGTTTTGCAGAATTTAACATAGGATTCCCTATGCTGAAAATGGTCAATTTTTAAAATTTCGAAAAAAATACAAGTTGCGTGTGTTTTGAGCCGGAAATGGGCCACTTGAAGCCAATGGAGGTGGTAAAAAATCGATATCTCGAAAAAAAATATTTGGCCATTTTTACAGTTGAAAAATGAGAAGGGGGTACCCTTACCATTTTTCGACGAAATGGTATTTTTACAAAAAAATTTTTTAGAATTTTTTCGTTAATGAAATCGGTTGGTAAATATGCCACTTGAAAACAATGGCGGAGGTTTTAATTCGATATCTCGAAATTTTTTGAAAAAAAGTGCCGTTTCGCAAAATTTAACACAGGATTCCGTATGCTGAAAGTGGTCAATTTTTAAAATTTCGAAAAAAATACAAGTTGCGTGTGTTTTGAGCCGG
Source organism: Exephanes ischioxanthus (assembly GCA_958510785.1). Taxonomy (NCBI): domain Eukaryota; kingdom Metazoa; phylum Arthropoda; class Insecta; order Hymenoptera; family Ichneumonidae; genus Exephanes; species Exephanes ischioxanthus. The sequence continues at coordinate 12,619,805 of OY294018.1, read as the reverse complement.
AAATGGGCCACTTGAAGCCAATGGAGGTGGTAAAAAATCGATATCTCGAAAAAAAATATTTGGCCATTTTGAAAGTGGAAAAATGAGAAGGGGGTACCCTTACCATTTTTCGACAAAAATGGTATTTTTACAAAAAAATTTTTTAGAATTTTTTCGTTAATGAAATCGGTTGGTAAATATGCCACTTGAAAACAATGGCGGAGGTTTTAATTCGATATCTCGAAATTTTTTGAAAAAAAGTGCCGTTTTGCAGAATTTAACATAGGATTTCCTATGCTGAAAATGGTCAATTTTTAAAATTTCGAAAAAAATACAAGTTGCGTGTGTTTTGAGCCGGAAATGGGCCACTTGAAGCCAATGGAGATGGTAAAAAATCGATATCTCGAAAAAAAATATTTGGCCATTTTGAAAGTGGAAAAATGAGAAGGGGGTACCCTTACCATTTTTCGACAAAAATGGTATTTTAACAAAAAAATTTTTTAGAATTTTTTCGTTAATGAAATCGGTTGGTAAATATGCCACTTGAAAACAATGGCGGAGGTTTTAATTCGATATCTCGAAATTTTTTGAAAAAAAGTGCCGTTTCGCAAAATTTAACACAGGATTCCGTATGCTGAAAGTGGTCAATTTTTTAAATTTCGAAAAAAATACAAGTTGCGTGTGTTTTGAGCCGGAAATGGGCCACTTGAAGCCAATGGAGATGGTAAGAAATCGATATCTCGAAAAAAAATATTTTGCCCCTTTTAAAGTTGAAAAATGAGAAGGGGGTACCCTTACCATTTTTCGACAAAAATGGTATTTTTACAGAAAATTTTTTTAGAATTTTTTCGTTAATGAAATCGGTTGGTAAATATGCCACTTGAAAACAATGGCGGAGGTTTTAATTCGATATCTCGAAATTTTTTGAAAAAAAGTGCCGTTTTGCAGAATTTAACACAGGATTCCGTATGCTGAAAGTGGTCAATTTTTAAAATTTCGAAAAAAATACAAGTTGCGTGTGTTTTGAGCCGGAAATGGGCCACTTGAAGCCAATGGAGGTGGTAAAAAATCGATATCTCGAAAAAAAATATTTGGCCATTTTGAAAGTGGAAAAATGAGAAGGGGGTACCCTTACCATTTTTCGACAAAAATGGTATTTTTACAAAAAAATTTTTTAGAATTTTTTCGTTAATGAAATCGGTTGGTAAATATGCCACTTGAAAACAATGGCGAAGGTTTTAATTCGATATCTCGAAATTTTTTGAAAAAAAGTGCCGTTTCGCAGAATTTAACATAGGATTCCCTATGCTGAAAATGGTCAATTTTTTAAATTTCGAAAAAAATACAAGTTGCGTGTGTTTTGAGCCTGAAATGGGCCACTTGAAGCCAATGGAGGTGGTAAAAAATCGATATCTCGAAAAAAAATATTTGGCCATTTTTACATTTGAAAAATGAGAAGGGGGTACCCTTACCATTTTTCGACAAAAATGGTATTTTTACAAAAAAATTTTTTAGAATTTTTTCGTTAATGAAATCGGTTGGTAAATATGCCACTTGAAAACAATGGCGAAGGTTTTAATTCGATATCTCGAAATTTTTTGAAAAAAAGTGCCGTTTCGCAAAATTTAACATAGGATTCCCTATGCTGAAAATGGTCAATTTTTAAAATTTCGAAAAAAATACAAGTTGCGTGTTTTTTGAGCCGGAAATGGGCCACTTGAAGCCAATGGAGGTGGTAAAAAATCGATATCTCGAAAAAAAATATTTGGCCATTTTGAAAGTGGAAAAATGAGAAGGGGGTACCCTTACCATTTTTCGACAAAAATGGTATTTTTACAAGAAAATTTTTTAGAATTTTTTCGTTAATGAAATCGGTTGGTAAATATGCCACTTGAAAACAATGGCGGAGGTTTTAATTCGATATCTCGAAATTTTTTGAAAAAAAGTGCCGTTTCGCAAAATTTAACACAGGATTCCCTATGCTGAAAATGGTCAATTTTTAAAATTTCGAAAAAAATACAAGTTGCGTGTGTTTTGAGCCGGAAATGGGCCACTTGAAGCCAATGGAGGTGGTAAAAAATCGATATCTCGAAAAAAAATATTTGGCCATTTTGAAAGTGGAAAAATGAGAAGGGGGTACCCTTACCATTTTTCGACAAAAATGGTATTTTTACAGAAAATTTTTTTAGAATTTTTTCGTTAATGAAATCGGTTGGTAAATATGCCACTTGAAAACAATGGCGGAGGTTTTAATTCGATATCTCGAAATTTTTTGAAAAAAAGTGCCGTTTTGCAGAATTTAACACAGGATTCCGTATGCTGAAAGTGGTCAATTTTTAAAATTTCGAAAAAAATACAAGTTGCGTGTGTTTTGAGCCGGAAATGGGCCACTTGAAGCCAATGGAGGTGGTAAAAAATCGATATCTCGAAAAAAAATATTTGGCCATTTTGAAAGTGGAAAAATGAGAAGGGGGTACCCTTACCATTTTTCGACAAAAATGGTATTTTTACAAAAAAATTTTTTAGAATTTTTTCGTTAATGAAATCGGTTGGTAAATATGCCACTTGAAAACAATGGCGGAGGTTTTAATTCGATATCTCGAAATTTTTTGAAAAAAAGTGCCGTTTCGCAAAATTTAACACAGAATTCCGTATGCTGAAAGTGGTCAATTTTTAAAATTTCGAAAAAAATACAAGTTGCGTGTGTTTAGAGCCGGAAATGGGCCACTTGAAGCCAATGGAGATGGTAAGAAATCGATATCTCGAAAAAAAATATTTTGCCCCTTTTAAAGTTGAAAAATGAGAAGGGGGTACCCTTACAATTTTTCGACAAAAATGGTATTTTTACAGAAAATTTTTTTAGAATTTTTTCGTTAATGAAATCGGTTGGTAAATATGCCACTTGAAAACAATGGCGGAGGTTTTAATTCGATATCTCGAAATTTTTTGAAAAAAAGTGCCATTTTGCAGAATTTAACACAGGATTCCGTATGCTGAAAGTGGTCAATTTTTAAAATTTCGAAAAAAATACAAGTTGCGTGTGTTTTGAGCCGGAAATGGGCCACTTGAAGCCAATGGAGGTGGTAAAAAATCGATATCTCGAAAAAAAATATTTGGCCATTTTGAAAGTGGACAAATGAGAAGGGGGTACCCTTACCATTTTTCGACAAAAATGGTATTTTTACAAAAAAATTTTTTAGAATTTTTTCGTTAATGAAATCGGTTGGTAAATATGCCACTTGAAAACAATGGCGGAGGTTTTAATTCGATATCTCGAAATTTTTTGAAAAAAAGTGCCGTTTCGCAAAATTTAACACAGGATTCCGTATGCTGAAAGTGGTCAATTTTTAAAATTTCGAAAAAAATACAAGTTGCGTGTGTTTTGAGCCGGAAATGGGCCACTTGAAGCCAATGGAGATGGTAAGAAATCGATATCTCGAAAAAAAATATTTTGCCCCTTTTAAAGTTGAAAAATGAGAAGGGGGTACCCTTACCATTTTTCGACAAAAATTGTATTTTTACAAAAAAATTTTTTAGAATTTTTTCGTTAATGAAATCGGTTGGTAAATATGCCACTTGAAAACAATGGCGAAGGTTTTAATTCGATATCTCGAAATTTTTTGAAAAAAAGTGCCTTTTCGCAGAATTTAACACAGGATTCCGTATGCTGAAAGTGGTCAATTTTTAAAATTTCGAAAAAAATACAAGTTGCGTGTGTTTTGAGCCGGAAATGGGCCACTTGAAGCCAATGGAGGTGGTAAAAAATCGATATCTCGAAAAAAAATATTTGGCCATTTTGAAAGTGGAAAAATGAGAAGGGGGTACCCTTACCATTTTTCGACAAAAATGGTATTTTTACAAAAAAATTTTTTAGAATTTTTTCGTTAATGAAATCGGTTGGTAAATATGCCACTTGAAAACAATGGCGAAGGTTTTAATTCGATATCTCGAAATTTTTTGAAAAAAAGTGCCGTTTCGCAGAATTTAACATAGGATTCCCTATGCTGAAAATGGTCAATTTTTTAAATTTCGAAAAAAATACAAGTTGCGTGTGTTTTGAGCCGGAAATGGGCCACTTGAAGCCAATGGAGGTGGTAAAAAATCGATATCTCGAAAAAAAATATTTGGCCATTTTGAAAGTGGAAAAATGAGAAGGGGGTACCCTTACCATTTTTCGACAAAAATGGTATTTTTACAAAAAAATTTTTTAGAATTTTTTCGTTAATGAAATCGGTTGGTAAATATGCCACTTGAAAACAATGGCGGAGGTTTTAATTCGATATCTCGAAATTTTTTGAAAAAAAGTGCCGTTTCGCAAAATTTAACACAGAATTCCGTATGCTGAAAGTGGTCAATTTTTAAAATTTCGAAAAAAATACAAGTTGCGTGTGTTTAGAGCCGGAAATGGGCCACTTGAAGCCAATGGAGATGGTAAGAAATCGATATCTCGAAAAAAAATATTTTGCCCCTTTTAAAGTTGAAAAATGAGAAGGGGGTACCCTTACAATTTTTCGACAAAAATGGTATTTTTACAGAAAATTTTTTTAGAATTTTTTCGTTAATGAAATCGGTTGGTAAATATGCCACTTGAAAACAATGGCGGAGGTTTTAATTCGATATCTCGAAATTTTTTGAAAAAAAGTGCCATTTTGCAGAATTTAACACAGGATTCCGTATGCTGAAAGTGGTCAATTTTTAAAATTTCGAAAAAAATACAAGTTGCGTGTGTTTTGAGCCGGAAATGGGCCACTTGAAGCCAATGGAGGTGGTAAAAAATCGATATCTCGAAAAAAAATATTTGGCCATTTTGAAAGTGGACAAATGAGAAGGGGGTACCCTTACCATTTTTCGACAAAAATGGTATTTTTACAAAAAAATTTTTTAGAATTTTTTCGTTAATGAAATCGGTTGGTAAATATGCCACTTGAAAACAATGGCGGAGGTTTTAATTCGATATCTCGAAATTTTTTGAAAAAAAGTGCCGTTTCGCAAAATTTAACACAGGATTCCGTATGCTGAAAGTGGTCAATTTTTAAAATTTCGAAAAAAATACAAGTTGCGTGTGTTTTGAGCCGGAAATGGGCCACTTGAAGCCAATGGAGGTGGTAAAAAATCGATATCTCGAAAAAAAATATTTGGCCATTTTGAAAGTTGAAAAATGAGAAGGGGGTACCCTTACCATTTTTCGACAAAAATTGTATTTTTACAAAAAAATTTTTTAGAATTTTTTCGTTAATGAAATCGGTTGGTAAATATGCCACTTGAAAACAATGGCGAAGGTTTTAATTCGATATCTCGAAATTTTTTGAAAAAAAGTGCCTTTTCGCAGAATTTAACACAGGATTCCGTATGCTGAAAGTGGTCAATTTTTAAAATTTCGAAAAAAATACAAGTTGCGTGTGTTTTGAGCCGGAAATGGGCCACTTGAAGCCAATGGAGGTGGTAAAAAATCGATATCTCGAAAAAAAATATTTGGCCATTTTGAAAGTGGAAAAATGAGAAGGGGGTACCCTTACCATTTTTCGACAAAAATGGTATTTTTACAAAAAAATTTTTTAGAATTTTTTCGTTAATGAAATCGGTTGGTAAATATGCCACTTGAAAACAATGGCGAAGGTTTTAATTCGATATCTCGAAATTTTTTGAAAAAAAGTGCCGTTTCGCAGAATTTAACATAGGATTCCCTATGCTGAAAATGGTCAATTTTTTAAATTTCGAAAAAAATACAAGTTGCGTGTGTTTTGAGCCGGAAATGGGCCACTTGAAGCCAATGGAGGTGGTAAAAAATCGATATCTCGAAAAAAAATATTTGGCCATTTTGAAAGTGGAAAAATGAGAAGGGGGTACCCTTACCATTTTTCGACAAAAATGGTATTTTTACAAAAAAATTTTTTAGAATTTTTTCGTTAATGAAATCGGTTGGTAAATATGCCACTTGAAAACAATGGCGAAGGTTTTAATTCGATATCTCGAAATTTTTTGAAAAAAAGTGCCGTTTCGCAGAATTTAACATAGGATTCCCTATGCTGAAAATGGTCAATTTTTTAAATTTCGAAAAAAATACAAGTTGCGTGTGTTTTGAGCCGGAAATGGGCCACTTGAAGCCAATGGAGGTGGTAAAAAATCGATATCTCGAAAAAAAATATTTGGCCATTTTTACAGTTGAAAAATGAGAAGGGGGTACCCTTACCATTTTTCGACAAAAATGGTATTTTTACAGAAAATTTTTTTAGAATTTTTTCGTTAATGAAATCGGTTGGTAAATATGCCACTTGAAAACAATGGCGGAGGTTTTAATTCGATATCTCGAAATTTTTTGAAAAAAAGTGCCGTTTCGCAAAATTTAACACAGGATTCCCTATGCTGAAAATGGTCAATTTTTAAAATTTCGAAAAAAATACAAGTTGCGTGTGTTTTGAGCCGGAAATGGGCCACTTGAAGCCAATGGAGGTGGTAAAAAATCGATATCTCGAAAAAAAATATTTGGCCATTTTTACAGTTGAAAAATGAGAAGGGGGTACCCTTACCATTTTTCGACAAAAATGGTATTTTTACAACAATATTTTTTAGAATTTTTTCGTTAATGAAATCGGTTGGTAAATATGCCACTTGAAAACAATGGCGGAGGTTTTAATTCGATATCTCGAAATTTTTTGAAAAAAAGTGCCGTTTCGCAAAATTTAACACAGGATTCCCTATGCTGAAAATGGTCAATTTTTAAAATTTCGAAAAAAATACAAGTTGCGTGTGTTTTGAGCCGGAAATGGGCCACTTGAAGCCAATGGAGGTGGTAAAAAATCGATATCTCGAAAAAAAATATTTGGCCATTTTTAAAGTTGAAAAATGAGAAGGGGGTACCCTTACCATTTTTCGACAAAAATGGTATTTTTACAACAATATTTTTTAGAATTTTTTCGTTAATGAAATCGGTTGGTAAATATGCCACTTGAAAACAATGGCGGAGGTTTTAATTCGATATCTCGAAATTTTTTGAAAAAAAGTGCCGTTTCGCAAAATTTAACACAGGATTCCCTATGCTGAAAATGGTCAATTTTTAAAATTTCGAAAAAAATACAAGTTGCGTGTGTTTTGAGCCGGAAATGGGCCACTTGAAGCCAATGGAGGTGGTAAAAAATCGATATCTCGAAAAAAAATATTTGGCCATTTTTAAAGTTGAAAAATGAGAAGGGGGTACCCTTACCATTTTTCGACAAAAATGGTATTTTTACAAAAAAATTTTTTAGAATTTTTTCGTTATTGAAATCGGTTGGTAAATATGCCACTTGAAAACAATGGCGAAGGTTTTAATTCGATATCTCGAAATTTTTTGAAAAAAAGTGCCGTTTCGCAGAATTTAACATAGGATTCCCTATGCTGAAAATGGTCAATTTTTTAAATTTCGAAAAAAATACAAGTTGCGTGTGTTTTGAGCCGGAAATGGGCCACTTGAAGCCAATGGAGGTGGTAAAAAATCGATATCTCGAAAAAAAATATTTGGCCATTTTTACATTTGAAAAATGAGAAGGGGGTACCCTTACCATTTTTCGACAAAATTGGTATTTTTACAAAAAAATTTTTTAGAATTATTTCGTTAATGAAATCGGTTGGTAAATATGCCACTTGAAAACAATGGCGAAGGTTTTAATTCGATATCTCGAAATTTTTTGAAAAAAAGTGCCGTTTCGCAGAATTTAACATAGGATTCCCTATGCTGAAAATGGTCAATTTTTAAAATTTCGAAAAAAATACAAGTTGCGTGTGTTTTGAGCCGGAAATGGGCCACTTGAAGCCAATGGAGGTGGTAAAAAATCGATATCTCGAAAAAAAATATTTGGCCATTTTTACAGTTGAAAAATGAGAAGGGGGTACCCTTACCATTTTTCGACAAAAATGGTATTTTTACAGAAAATTTTTTTAGAATTTTTTCGTTAATGAAATCGGTTGGTAAATATGCCACTTGAAAACAATGGCGGAGGTTTTAATTCGATATCTCGAAATTTTTTGAAAAAAAGTGCCGTTTCGCAAAATTTAACACAGGATTCCCTATGCTGAAAATGGTCAATTTTTAAAATTTCGAAAAAAATACAAGTTGCGTGTGTTTTGAGCCGGAAATGGGCCACTTGAAGCCAATGGAGGTGGTAAAAAATCGATATCTCGAAAAAAAATATTTGGCCATTTTTACATTTGAAAAATGAGAAGGGGGTACCCTTACCATTTTTCGACAAAATTGGTATTTTTACAAAAAAATTTTTTAGAATTTTTTCGTTAATGAAATCGGTTGGTAAATATGCCACTTGAAAACAATGGCGAAGGTTTTAATTCGATATCTCGAAATTTTTTGAAAAAAAGTGCCGTTTCGCAGAATTTAACATAGGATTCCCTATGCTGAAAATGGTCAATTTTTAAAATTTCGAAAAAAATACAAGTTGCGTGTGTTTTGAGCCGGAAATGGGCCACTTGAAGCCAATGGAGGTGGTAAAAAATCGATATCTCGAAAAAAAATATTTGGCCATTTTTACAGTTGAAAAATGAGAAGGGGTACCCTTACCATTTTTCGACAAAAATGGTATTTTTACAGAAAATTTTTTTAGAATTTTTTCGTTAATGAAATCGGTTGGTAAATATGCCACTTGAAAACAATGGCGGAGGTTTTAATTCGATATCTCGAAATTTTTTGAAAAAAAGTGCCGTTTCGCAAAATTTAACACAGGATTCCCTATGCTGAAAATGGTCAATTTTTAAAATTTCGAAAAAAATACAAGTTGCGTGTGTTTTGAGCCGGAAATGGGCCACTTGAAGCCAATGGAGGTGGTAAAAAATCGATATCTCGAAAAAAAATATTTGGCCATTTTGAAAGTGGAAAAATGAGAAGGGGGTACCCTTACCATTTTTCGACAAAAATGGTATTTTTACAAAAAAATTTTTTAGAATTTTTTCGTTAATGAAATCGGTTGGTAAATATGCCACTTGAAAACAATGGCGGAGGTTTTAATTCGATATCTCGAAATTTTTTGAAAAAAAGTGCCGTTTTGCAGAATTTAACACAGGATTCCGTATGCTGAAAATGGTCAATTTTTAAAATTTCGAAAAAAATACAAGTTGCGTGTGTTTTGAGCTGGAAATGGGCCACTTGAAGCCAATGGAGGTGGTAAAAAATCGATATCTCGAAAAAAAATATTTGGCCATTTTTACAGTTGAAAAATGAGAAGGGGGTACCCTTACCATTTTTCGACAAAAATGGTATTTTTACAAAAAAATTTTTTAGAATTTTTTCGTTAATGAAATCGGTTGGTAAATATGCCACTTGAAAACAATGGCGGAGGTTTTAATTCGATATCTCGAAATTTTTTGAAAAAAAGTGCCGTTTCGCAAAATTTAACACAGGATTCCCTATGCTGAAAATGGTCAATTTTTAAAATTTCGAAAAAAATACAAGTTGCGTGTGTTTTGAGCCGGAAATGGGCCACTTGAAGCCAATGGAGGTGGTAAAAAATCGATCTCTCGAAAAAAAATATTTTGCCCCTTTTAAAGTTGAAAAATGAGAAGGGGGTACCCTTACCATTTTTCGACAAAAATGGTATTTTTACAGAAAATTTTTTTAGAATTTTTTCGTTAATGAAATCGGTTGGTAAATATGCCACTTGAAAACAATGGCGGAGGTTTTAATTCGATATCTCGAAATTTTTTGAAAAAAAGTGCCGTTTCGCAAAATTTAACACAGGATTCCCTATGCTGAAAATGGTCAATTTTTAAAATTTCGAAAAAAATACAAGTTGCGTGTGTTTTGAGCCGGAAATGGGCCACTTGAAGCCAATGGAGGTGGTAAAAAATCGATATCTCGAAAAAAAATATTTGGCCATTTTTACAGTTGAAAAATGAGAAGGGGGTACCCTTACCATTTTTCGACAAAAATGGTATTTTTACAGAAAATTTTTTTAGAATTTTTTCGTTAATGAAATCGGTTGGTAAATATGCCACTTGAAAACAATGGCGGAGGTTTTAATTCGATATCTCGAAATTTTTTGAAAAAAAGTGCCGTTTCGCAAAATTTAACACAGGATTCCCTATGCTGAAAATGGTCAATTTTTAAAATTTCGAAAAAAATACAAGTTGCGTGTGTTTTGAGCCGGAAATGGGCCACTTGAAGCCAATGGAGGTGGTAAAAAATCGATATCTCGAAAAAAAATATTTGGCCATTTTTACATTTGAAAAATGAGAAGGGGGTACCCTTACCATTTTTCGACAAAATTGGTATTTTTACAAAAAAATTTTTTAGAATTTTTTCGTTAATGAAATCGGTTGGTAAATATGCCACTTGAAAACAATGGCGAAGGTTTTAATTCGATATCTCGAAATTTTTTGAAAAAAAGTGCCGTTTCGCAGAATTTAACATAGGATTCCCTATGCTGAAAATGGTCAATTTTTAAAATTTCGAAAAAAATACAAGTTGCGTGTGTTTTGAGCCGGAAATGGGCCACTTGAAGCCAATGGAGGTGGTAAAAAATCGATATCTCGAAAAAAAATATTTGGCCATTTTTACAGTTGAAAAATGAGAAGGGGGTACCCTTACCATTTTTCGACAAAAATGGTATTTTTACAGAAAATTTTTTTAGAATTTTTTCGTTAATGAAATCGGTTGGTAAATATGCCACTTGAAAACAATGGCGGAGGTTTTAATTCGATATCTCGAAATTTTTTGAAAAAAAGTGCCGTTTCGCAAAATTTAACACAGGATTCCCTATGCTGAAAATGGTCAATTTTTAAAATTTCGAAAAAAATACAAGTTGCGTGTGTTTTGAGCCGGAAATGGGCCACTTGAAGCCAATGGAGGTGGTAAAAAATCGATCTCTCGAAAAAAAATATTTTGCCCCTTTTAAAGTTGAAAAATGAGAAGGGGGTACCCTTACCATTTTTCGACAAAAATGGTATTTTTACAGAAAATTTTTTTAGAATTTTTTCGTTAATGAAATCGGTTGGTAAATATGCCACTTGAAAACAATGGCGGAGGTTTTAATTCGATATCTCGAAATTTTTTGAAAAAAAGTGCCGTTTCGCAAAATTTAACACAGGATTCCCTATGCTGAAAATGGTCAATTTTTAAAATTTCGAAAAAAATACAAGTTGCGTGTGTTTTGAGCCGGAAATGGGCCACTTGAAGCCAATGGAGGTGGTAAAAAATCGATATCTCGAAAAAAAATATTTGGCCATTTTTAAAGTTGAAAAATGAGAAGGGGGTACCCTTACCATTTTTCGACAAAAATGGTATTTTTACAAAAAAATTTTTTAGAATTTTTTCGTTATTGAAATCGGTTGGTAAATATGCCACTTGAAAACAATGGCGAAGGTTTTAATTCGATATCTCGAAATTTTTTGAAAAAAAGTGCCGTTTCGCAGAATTTAACATAGGATTCCCTATGCTGAAAATGGTCAATTTTTTAAATTTCGAAAAAAATACAAGTTGCGTGTGTTTTGAGCCGGAAATGGGCCACTTGAAGCCAATGGAGGTGGTAAAAAATCGATATCTCGAAAAAAAATATTTGGCCATTTTTACATTTGAAAAATGAGAAGGGGGTACCCTTACCATTTTTCGACAAAATTGGTATTTTTACAAAAAAATTTTTTAGAATTATTTCGTTAATGAAATCGGTTGGTAAATATGCCACTTGAAAACAATGGCGAAGGTTTTAATTCGATATCTCGAAATTTTTTGAAAAAAAGTGCCGTTTCGCAGAATTTAACATAGGATTCCCTATGCTGAAAATGGTCAATTTTTAAAATTTCGAAAAAAATACAAGTTGCGTGTGTTTTGAGCCGGAAATGGGCCACTTGAAGCCAATGGAGGTGGTAAAAAATCGATATCTCGAAAAAAAATATTTGGCCATTTTTACAGTTGAAAAATGAGAAGGGGGTACCCTTACCATTTTTCGACAAAAATGGTATTTTTACAGAAAATTTTTTTAGAATTTTTTCGTTAATGAAATCGGTTGGTAAATATGCCACTTGAAAACAATGGCGGAGGTTTTAATTCGATATCTCGAAATTTTTTGAAAAAAAGTGCCGTTTCGCAAAATTTAACACAGGATTCCCTATGCTGAAAATGGTCAATTTTTAAAATTTCGAAAAAAATACAAGTTGCGTGTGTTTTGAGCCGGAAATGGGCCACTTGAAGCCAATGGAGGTGGTAAAAAATCGATATCTCGAAAAAAAATATTTGGCCATTTTTACATTTGAAAAATGAGAAGGGGGTACCCTTACCATTTTTCGACAAAATTGGTATTTTTACAAAAAAATTTTTTAGAATTTTTTCGTTAATGAAATCGGTTGGTAAATATGCCACTTGAAAACAATGGCGAAGGTTTTAATTCGATATCTCGAAATTTTTTGAAAAAAAGTGCCGTTTCGCAGAATTTAACATAGGATTCCCTATGCTGAAAATGGTCAATTTTAAAAATTTCGAAAAAAATACAAGTTGCGTGTGTTTTGAGCCGGAAATGGGCCACTTGAAGCCAATGGAGGTGGTAAAAAATCGATATCTCGAAAAAAAATATTTGGCCATTTTTACAGTTGAAAAATGAGAAGGGGGTACCCTTACCATTTTTCGACAAAAATGGTATTTTTACAGAAAATTTTTTTAGAATTTTTTCGTTAATGAAATCGGTTGGTAAATATGCCACTTGAAAACAATGGCGGAGGTTTTAATTCGATATCTCGAAATTTTTTGAAAAAAAGTGCCGTTTCGCAAAATTTAACACAGGATTCCCTATGCTGAAAATGGTCAATTTTTAAAATTTCGAAAAAAATACAAGTTGCGTGTGTTTTGAGCCGGAAATGGGCCACTTGAAGCCAATGGAGGTGGTAAAAAATCGATATCTCGAAAAAAAATATTTGGCCATTTTTACAGTTGAAAAATGAGAAGGGGGTACCCTTACCATTTTTCGACAAAAATGGTATTTTTACAAAAAAATTTTTTAGAATTTTTTCGATTTCGTTAATGAAATCGGTTGGTAAATATGCCACTTGAAAACAATGGCGAAGGTTTTAATTCGATATCTCGAAATTTTTTGAAAAAAAGTGCCGTTTCGCAAAATTTAACACAGGATTCCCTATGCTGAAAATGGTCAATTTTTAAAATTTCGAAAAAAATACAAGTTGCGTGTGTTTTGAGCCGGAAATGGGCCACTTGAAGCCAATGGAGGTGGTAAAAAATCGATATCTCGAAAAAAAATATTTGGCCATTTTTACAGTTGAAAAATGAGAAGGGGGTACCCTTACCATTTTTCGACAAAAATGGTATTTTTACAAAAAAATTTTTTAGAATTTTTTCGTTAATGAAATCGGTTGGTAAATATGCCACTTGAAAACAATGGCGGAGGTTTTAATTCGATATCTCGAAATTTTTTGAAAAAAAGTGCCGTTTCGCAAAATTTAACACATGATTCCGTATGCTGAAAGTGGTCAATTTTTAAAATTTCGAAAAAAATACAAGTTGCGTGTGTTTTGAGCCGGAAATGGGCCACTTGAAGCCAATGGAGGTGGTAAAAAATCGATATCTCGAAAAAAAATATTTGGCCATTTTGAAAGTGGAAAAATGAGAAGGGGGTACCCTTACCATTTTTCGACAAAAATGGTATTTTTACAAGAAAATTTTTTAGAATTTTTTCGTTAATGAAATCGGTTGGTAAATATGCCACTTGAAAACAATGGCGGAGGTTTTAATTCGATATCTCGAAATTTTTTGAAAAAAAGTGCCGTTTCGCAAAATTTAACACAGGATTCCCTATGCTGAAAATGGTCAATTTTTAAAATTTCGAAAAAAATACAAGTTGCGTGTGTTTTGAGCCGGAAATGGGCCACTTGAAGCCAATGGAGGTGGTAAAAAATCGATATCTCGAAAAAAAATATTTGGCCATTTTGAAAGTGGAAAAATGAGAAGGGGGTACCCTTACCATTTTTCGACAAAAATGGTATTTTTACAGAAAATTTTTTTAGAATTTTTTCGTTAATGAAATCGGTTGGTAAATATGCCACTTGAAAACAATGGCGGAGGTTTTAATTCGATATCTCGAAATTTTTTGAAAAAAAGTGCCGTTTTGCAGAATTTAACACAGGATTCCGTATGCTGAAAGTGGTCAATTTTTAAAATTTCGAAAAAAATACAAGTTGCGTGTGTTTTGAGCCGGAAATGGGCCACTTGAAGCCAATGGAGGTGGTAAAAAATCGATATCTCGAAAAAAAATATTTGGCCATTTTGAAAGTGGAAAAATGAGAAGGGGGTACCCTTACCATTTTTCGACAAAAATGGTATTTTTACGAAAAAATTTTTTAGAATTTTTTCGTTAATGAAATCGGTTGTTAAATATGCCACTTGAAAACAATGGCGAAGGTTTTAATTCGATATCTCGAAATTTTTTGAAAAAAAGTGCCGTTTTGCAGAATTTAACACAGGATTCCCTATGCTGAAAATGGTCAATTTTTAAAATTTCGAAAAAAATACAAGTTGCGTGTGTTTTGAGCCGGAAATGGGCCACTTGAAGCCAATGGAGGTGGTAAAAAATCGATATCTCGAAAAAAAATATTTGGCCATTTTTACAGTTGAAAAATGAGAAGGGGGTACCCTTACCATTTTTCGACAAAAATGGTATTTTTACAAAAAAATTTTTTAGAATTTTTTCGTTAATGAAATCGGTTGGTAAATATGCCACTTGAAAACAATGGCGGAGGTTTTAATTCGATATCTCGAAATTTTTTGAAAAAAAGTGCCGTTTCGCAAAATTTAACACATGATTCCGTATGCTGAAAGTGGTCAATTTTTAAAATTTCGAAAAAAATACAAGTTGCGTGTGTTTTGAGCCGGAAATGGGCCACTTGAAGCCAATGGAGGTGGTAAAAAATCGATATCTCGAAAAAAAATATTTGGCCATTTTGAAAGTGGAAAAATGAGAAGGGGGTACCCTTACCATTTTTCGACAAAAATGGTATTTTTACAAGAAAATTTTTTAGAATTTTTTCGTTAATGAAATCGGTTGGTAAATATGCCACTTGAAAACAATGGCGGAGGTTTTAATTCGATATCTCGAAATTTTTTGAAAAAAAGTGCCGTTTCGCAAAATTTAACACAGGATTCCCTATGCTGAAAATGGTCAATTTTTAAAATTTCGAAAAAAATACAAGTTGCGTGTGTTTTGAGCCGGAAATGGGCCACTTGAAGCCAATGGAGGTGGTAAAAAATCGATATCTCGAAAAAAAATATTTGGCCATTTTGAAAGTGGAAAAATGAGAAGGGGGTACCCTTACCATTTTTCGACAAAAATGGTATTTTTACAGAAAATTTTTTTAGAATTTTTTCGTTAATGAAATCGGTTGGTAAATATGCCACTTGAAAACAATGGCGGAGGTTTTAATTCGATATCTCGAAATTTTTTGAAAAAAAGTGCCGTTTTGCAGAATTTAACACAGGATTCCGTATGCTGAAAGTGGTCAATTTTTAAAATTTCGAAAAAAATACAAGTTGCGTGTGTTTTGAGCCGGAAATGGGCCACTTGAAGCCAATGGAGGTGGTAAAAAATCGATATCTCGAAAAAAAATATTTGGCCATTTTGAAAGTGGAAAAATGAGAAGGGGGTACCCTTACCATTTTTCGACAAAAATGGTATTTTTACAAAAAAATTTTTTAGAATTTTTTCGTTAATGAAATCGGTTGGTAAATATGCCACTTGAAAACAATGGCGGAGGTTTTAATTCGATATCTCGAAATTTTTTGAAAAAAAGTGCCGTTTCGCAAAATTTAACACAGGATTCCCTATGCTGAAAATGGTCAATTTTTAAAATTTCGAAAAAAATACAAGTTGCGTGTGTTTTGAGCCGGAAATGGGCCACTTGAAGCCAATGGAGGTGGTAAAAAATCGATATCTCGAAAAAAAATATTTGGCCATTTTGAAAGTGGAAAAATGAGAAGGGGGTACCCTTACCATTTTTCGACAAAAATGGTATTTTTACAGAAAATTTTTTTAGAATTTTTTCGTTAATGAAATCGGTTGGTAAATATGCCACTTGAAAACAATGGCGGAGGTTTTAATTCGATATCTCGAAATTTTTTGAAAAAAAGTGCCGTTTTGCAGAATTTAACACAGGATTCCGTATGCTGAAAGTGGTCAATTTTTAAAATTTCGAAAAAAATACAAGTTGCGTGTGTTTTGAGCCGGAAATGGGCCACTTGAAGCCAATGGAGGTGGTAAAAAATCGATATCTCGAAAAAAAATATTTGGCCATTTTGAAAGTGGAAAAATGAGAAGGGGGTACCCTTACCATTTTTCGACAAAAATGGTATTTTTACAAAAAAATTTTTTAGAATTTTTTCGTTAATGAAATCGGTTGGTAAATATGCCACTTGAAAACAATGGCGGAGGTTTTAATTCGATATCTCGAAATTTTTTGAAAAAAAGTGCCGTTTCGCAAAATTTAACACAGAATTCCGTATGCTGAAAGTGGTCAATTTTTAAAATTTCGAAAAAAATACAAGTTGCGTGTGTTTAGAGCCGGAAATGGGCCACTTGAAGCCAATGGAGATGGTAAGAAATCGATATCTCGAAAAAAAATATTTTGCCCCTTTTAAAGTTGAAAAATGAGAAGGGGGTACCCTTACAATTTTTCGACAAAAATGGTATTTTTACAGAAAATTTTTTTAGAATTTTTTCGTTAATGAAATCGGTTGGTAAATATGCCACTTGAAAACAATGGCGGAGGTTTTAATTCGATATCTCGAAATTTTTTGAAAAAAAGTGCCATTTTGCAGAATTTAACACAGGATTCCGTATGCTGAAAGTGGTCAATTTTTAAAATTTCGAAAAAAATACAAGTTGCGTGTGTTTTGAGCCGGAAATGGGCCACTTGAAGCCAATGGAGGTGGTAAAAAATCGATATCTCGAAAAAAAATATTTGGCCATTTTGAAAGTGGAAAAATGAGAAGGGGGTACCCTTACCATTTTTCGACAAAAATGGTATTTTTACAAAAAAATTTTTTAGAATTTTTTCTTTAATGAAATCGGTTGGTAAATATGCCACTTGAAAACAATGGCGGAGGTTTTAATTCGATATCTCGAAATTTTTTGAAAAAAAGTGCCGTTTCGCAAAATTTAACACAGGATTCCGTATGCTGAAAGTGGTCAATTTTTAAAATTTCGAAAAAAATACAAGTTGCGTGTGTTTTGAGCCGGAAATGGGCCACTTGAAGCCAATGGAGATGGTAAGAAATCGATATCTCGAAAAAAAATATTTTGCCCCTTTTGAAGTTGAAAAATGAGAAGGGGGTACCCTTACCATTTTTCGACAAAAATTGTATTTTTACAAAAAAATTTTTTAGAATTTTTTCGTTAATGAAATCGGTTGGTAAATATGCCACTTGAAAACAATGGCGAAGGTTTTAATTCGATATCTCGAAATTTTTTGAAAAAAAGTGCCTTTTCGCAGAATTTAACACAGGATTCCGTATGCTGAAAGTGGTCAATTTTTAAAATTTCGAAAAAAATACAAGTTGCGTGTGTTTTGAGCCGGAAATGGGCCACTTGAAGCCAATGGAGGTGGTAAAAAATCGATATCTCGAAAAAAAATATTTGGCCATTTTGAAAGTGGAAAAATGAGAAGGGGGTACCCTTACCATTTTTCGACAAAAATGGTATTTTTACAAAAAAATTTTTTAGAATTTTTTCGTTAATGAAATCGGTTGGTAAATATGCCACTTGAAAACAATGGCGAAGGTTTTAATTCGATATCTCGAAATTTTTTGAAAAAAAGTGCCGTTTCGCAGAATTTAACATAGGATTCCCTATGCTGAAAATGGTCAATTTTTTAAATTTCGAAAAAAATACAAGTTGCGTGTGTTTTGAGCCGGAAATGGGCCACTTGAAGCCAATGGAGGTGGTAAAAAATCGATATCTCGAAAAAAAATATTTGGCCATTTTGAAAGTGGAAAAATGAGAAGGGGGTACCCTTACCATTTTTCGACAAAAATGGTATTTTTACAAAAAAATTTTTTAGAATTTTTTCGTTAATGAAATCGGTTGGTAAATATGCCACTTGAAAACAATGGCGGAGGTTTTAATTCGATATCTCGAAATTTTTTGAAAAAAAGTGCCGTTTCGCAAAATTTAACACAGGATTCCGTATGCTGAAAATGGTCAATTTTTAAAATTTCGAAAAACATACAAGTTGCGTGTGTTTTGAGCCGGAAATGGGCCACTTGAAGCCAATGGAGGTGGTAAAAAATCGATATCTCGAAAAAAAATATTTGGCCATTTTTAAAGTTGAAAAATGAGAAGGGGGTACCCTTACCATTTTTCGACAAAAATGGTATTTTTACAAAAAAATTTTTTAGAATTTTTTCGTTAATGAAATCGGTTGGTAAATATGCCACTTGAAAACAATGGCGGAGGTTTTAATTCGATATCTCGAAATTTTTTGAAAAAAAGTGCCGTTTTGCAGAATTTAACATAGGATTCCCTATGCTGAAAATGGTCAATTTTTAAAATTTCGAAAAAAATACAAGTTGCGTGTGTTTTGAGCCGGAAATGGGCCACTTGAAGCCAATGGAGATGGTAAAAAATCGATATCTCGAAAAAAAATATTTGGCCATTTTGAAAGTGGAAAAATGAGAAGGGGGTACCCTTACCATTTTCCGACAAAAATGGTATTTTAACAAAAAAATTTTTTAGAATTTTTTCGTTAATGAAATCGGTTGGTAAATATGCCACTTGAAAACAATGGCGGAGGTTTTAATTCGATATCTCGAAATTTTTTGAAAAAAAGTGCCGTTTCGCAAAATTTAACACAGGATTCCGTATGCTGAAAGTGGTCAATTTTTAAAATTTCGAAAAAAATACAAGTTGCGTGTGTTTTGAGCCGGAAATGGGCCACTTGAAGCCAATGGAAGTGGTAAAAAATCGATATCTCGAAAAAAAATATTTGGCCATTTTGAAAGTGGAAAAATGAGAAGGGGGTACCCTTACCATTTTTCGACAAAAATTGTATTTTTACAAAAAAATTTTTTAGAATTTTTTCGTTAATGAAATCGGTTGGTAAATATGCCACTTGAAAACAATGGCGAAGGTTTTAATTCGATATCTCGAAATTTTTTGAAAAAAAGTGCCGTTTCGCAGAATTTAACATAGGATTCCCTATGCTGAAAATGGTCAATTTTTAAAATTTCGAAAAAAATACAAGTTGCGTGTGTTTTGAGCCGGAAATGGGCCACTTGAAGCCAATGGAGGTGGTAAAAAATCGATATCTCGAAAAAAAATATTTGGCCATTTTTAAAGTTGAAAAATGAGAAGGGGGTACCCTTACCATTTTTCGACGAAATGGTATTTTTACAAAAAAATTTTTTAGAATTTTTTCGTTAATGAAATCGGTTGGTAAATATGCCACTTGAAAACAATGGCGGAGGTTTTAATTCGATATCTCGAAATTTTTTGAAAAAAAGTGCCGTTTCGCAAAATTTAACACAGGATTCCGTATGCTGAAAATGGTCAATTTTTAAAATTTCGAAAAACATACAAGTTGCGTGTGTTTTGAGCCGGAAATGGGCCACTTGAAGCCAATGGAGGTGGTAAAAAATCGATATCTCGAAAAAAAATATTTGGCCATTTTTAAAGTTGAAAAATGAGAAGGGGGTACCCTTACCATTTTTCGACAAAAATGGTATTTTTACAAAAAAATTTTTTAGAATTTTTTCGTTAATGAAATCGGTTGGTAAATATGCCACTTGAAAACAATGGCGGAGGTTTTAATTCGATATCTCGAAATTTTTTGAAAAAAAGTGCCGTTTCGCAAAATTTAACACAGGATTCCGTATGCTGAAAGTGGTCAATTTTTAAAATTTCGAAAAAAATACAAGTTGCGTGTGTTTTGAGCCGGAAATGGGCCACTTGAAGCCAATGGAGGTGGTAAAAAATCGATATCTCGAAAAAAAATATTTGGCCATTTTTTAAGTTGAAAAATGAGAAGGGGGTACCCTTACCATTTTTCGACAAAAATTGTATTTTTACAAAAAAATTTTTTAGAATTTTTTCGTTAATGAAATCGGTTGGTAAATATGCCACTTGAAAACAATGGCGAAGGTTTTAATTCGATATCTCGAAATTTTTTGAAAAAAAGTGCCGTTTCGCAGAATTTAACATAGGATTCCCTATGCTGAAAATGGTCAATTTTTAAAATTTCGAAAAAAATACAAGTTGCGTGTGTTTTGAGCCGGAAATGGGCCACTTGAAGCCAATGGAGGTGGTAAAAAATCGATATCTCGAAAAAAAATATTTGGCCATTTTTAAAGTTGAAAAATGAGAAGGGGGTACCCTTACCATTTTTCGACGAAATGGTATTTTTACAAAAAAATTTTTTAGAATTTTTTCGTTAATGAAATCGGTTGGTAAATATGCCACTTGAAAACAATGGCGGAGGTTTTAATTCGATATCTCGAAATTTTTTGAAAAAAAGTGCCGTTTCGCAAAATTTAACACAGGATTCCGTATGCTGAAAATGGTCAATTTTTAAAATTTCGAAAAACATACAAGTTGCGTGTGTTTTGAGCCGGAAATGGGCCACTTGAAGCCAATGGAGGTGGTAAAAAATCGATATCTCGAAAAAAAATATTTGGCCATTTTTAAAGTTGAAAAATGAGAAGGGGGTACCCTTACCATTTTTCGACAAAAATGGTATTTTTACAAAAAAATTTTTTAGAATTTTTTCGTTAATGAAATCGGTTGGTAAATATGCCACTTGAAAACAATGGCGGAGGTTTTAATTCGATATCTCGAAATTTTTTGAAAAAAAGTGCCGTTTTGCAGAATTTAACATAGGATTCCCTATGCTGAAAATGGTCAATTTTTAAAATTTCGAAAAAAATACAAGTTGCGTGTGTTTTGAGCCGGAAATGGGCCACTTGAAGCCAATGGAGATGGTAAAAAATCGATATCTCGAAAAAAAATATTTGGCCATTTTGAAAGTGGAAAAATGAGAAGGGGGTACCCTTACCATTTTTCGACAAAAATGGTATTTTAACAAAAAAATTTTTTAGAATTTTTTCGTTAATGAAATCGGTTGGTAAATATGCCACTTGAAAACAATGGCGGAGGTTTTAATTCGATATCTCGAAATTTTTTGAAAAAAAGTGCCGTTTCGCAAAATTTAACACAGGATTCCGTATGCTGAAAGTGGTCAATTTTTAAAATTTCGAAAAAAATACAAGTTGCGTGTGTTTTGAGCCGGAAATGGGCCACTTGAAGCCAATGGAAGTGGTAAAAAATCGATATCTCGAAAAAAAATATTTGGCCATTTTGAAAGTGGAAAAATGAGAAGGGGGTACCCTTACCATTTTTCGACAAAAATTGTATTTTTACAAAAAAATTTTTTAGAATTTTTTCGTTAATGAAATCGGTTGGTAAATATGCCACTTGAAAACAATGGCGAAGGTTTTAATTCGATATCTCGAAATTTTTTGAAAAAAAGTGCCGTTTCGCAGAATTTAACATAGGATTCCCTATGCTGAAAATGGTCAATTTTTAAAATTTCGAAAAAAATACAAGTTGCGTGTGTTTTGAGCCGGAAATGGGCCACTTGAAGCCAATGGAGGTGGTAAAAAATCGATATCTCGAAAAAAAATATTTGGCCATTTTTACAGTTGAAAAATGAGAAGGGGGTACCCTTACCATTTTTCGACGAAATGGTATTTTTACAAAAAAATTTTTTAGAATTTTTTCGTTAATGAAATCGGTTGGTAAATATGCCACTTGAAAACAATGGCGGAGGTTTTAATTCGATATCTCGAAATTTTTTGAAAAAAAGTGCCGTTTCGCAGAATTTAACATAGGATTCCCTATGCTGAAAATGGTCAATTTTTAAAATTTCGAAAAAAATACAAGTTGCGTGTGTTTTGAGCCGGAAATGGGCCACTTGAAGCCAATGGAGATGGTAAAAAATCGATATCTCGAAAAAAAATATTTGGCCATTTTGAAAGTGGAAAAATGAGAAGGGGGTACCCTTACCATTTTTCGACAAAAATGGTATTTTAACAAAAAAATTTTTTAGAATTTTTTCGTTAATGAAATCGGTTGGTAAATATGCCACTTGAAAACAATGGCGGAGGTTTTAATTCGATATCTCGAAATTTTTTGAAAAAAAGTGCCGTTTCGCAAAATTTAACACAGGATTCCGTATGCTGAAAGTGGTCAATTTTTAAAATTTCGAAAAAAATACAAGTTGCGTGTGTTTTGAGCCGGAAATGGGCCACTTGAAGCCAATGGAGGTGGTAAAAAATCGATATCTCGAAAAAAAATATTTGGCCATTTTTTAAGTTGAAAAATGAGAAGGGGGTACCCTTACCATTTTTCGACAAAAATTGTATTTTTACAAAAAAATTTTTTAGAATTTTTTCGTTAATGAAATCGGTTGGTAAATATGCCACTTGAAAACAATGGCGAAGGTTTTAATTCGATATCTCGAAATTTTTTGAAAAAAAGTGCCGTTTCGCAGAATTTAACATAGGATTCCCTATGCTGAAAATGGTCAATTTTTAAAATTTCGAAAAAAATACAAGTTGCGTGTGTTTTGAGCCGGAAATGGGCCACTTGAAGCCAATGGAGGTGGTAAAAAATCGATATCTCGAAAAAAAATATTTGGCCATTTTTAAAGTTGAAAAATGAGAAGGGGGTACCCTTACCATTTTTCGACGAAATGGTATTTTTACAAAAAAATTTTTTAGAATTTTTTCGTTAATGAAATCGGTTGGTAAATATGCCACTTGAAAACAATGGCGGAGGTTTTAATTCGATATCTCGAAATTTTTTGAAAAAAAGTGCCGTTTCGCAAAATTTAACACAGGATTCCGTATGCTGAAAATGGTCAATTTTTAAAATTTCGAAAAACATACAAGTTGCGTGTGTTTTGAGCCGGAAATGGGCCACTTGAAGCCAATGGAGGTGGTAAAAAATCGATATCTCGAAAAAAAATATTTGGCCATTTTTAAAGTTGAAAAATGAGAAGGGGGTACCCTTACCATTTTTCGACAAAAATGGTATTTTTACAAAAAAATTTTTTAGAATTTTTTCGTTAATGAAATCGGTTGGTAAATATGCCACTTGAAAACAATGGCGGAGGTTTTAATTCGATATCTCGAAATTTTTTGAAAAAAAGTGCCGTTTTGCAGAATTTAACATAGGATTCCCTATGCTGAAAATGGTCAATTTTTAAAATTTCGAAAAAAATACAAGTTGCGTGTGTTTTGAGCCGGAAATGGGCCACTTGAAGCCAATGGAGATGGTAAAAAATCGATATCTCGAAAAAAAATATTTGGCCATTTTGAAAGTGGAAAAATGAGAAGGGGGTACCCTTACCATTTTTCGACAAAAATGGTATTTTAACAAAAAAATTTTTTAGAATTTTTTCGTTAATGAAATCGGTTGGTAAATATGCCACTTGAAAACAATGGCGGAGGTTTTAATTCGATATCTCGAAATTTTTTGAAAAAAAGTGCCGTTTCGCAAAATTTAACACAGGATTCCGTATGCTGAAAGTGGTCAATTTTTAAAATTTCGAAAAAAATACAAGTTGCGTGTGTTTTGAGCCGGAAATGGGCCACTTGAAGCCAATGGAAGTGGTAAAAAATCGATATCTCGAAAAAAAATATTTGGCCATTTTGAAAGTGGAAAAATGAGAAGGGGGTACCCTTACCATTTTTCGACAAAAATTGTATTTTTACAAAAAAATTTTTTAGAATTTTTTCGTTAATGAAATCGGTTGGTAAATATGCCACTTGAAAACAATGGCGAAGGTTTTAATTCGATATCTCGAAATTTTTTGAAAAAAAGTGCCGTTTCGCAGAATTTAACATAGGATTCCCTATGCTGAAAATGGTCAATTTTTAAAATTTCGAAAAAAATACAAGTTGCGTGTGTTTTGAGCCGGAAATGGGCCACTTGAAGCCAATGGAGGTGGTAAAAAATCGATATCTCGAAAAAAAATATTTGGCCATTTTTACAGTTGAAAAATGAGAAGGGGGTACCCTTACCATTTTTCGACGAAATGGTATTTTTACAAAAAAATTTTTTAGAATTTTTTCGTTAATGAAATCGGTTGGTAAATATGCCACTTGAAAACAATGGCGGAGGTTTTAATTCGATATCTCGAAATTTTTTGAAAAAAAGTGCCGTTTCGCAAAATTTAACACAGGATTCCGTATGCTGAAAGTGGTCAATTTTTAAAATTTCGAAAAAAATACAAGTTGCGTGTGTTTTGAGCCGGAAATGGGCCACTTGAAGCCAATGGAGGTGGTAAAAAATCGATATCTCGAAAAAAAATATTTGGCCATTTTGAAAGTGGAAAAATGAGAAGGGGGTACCCTTACCATTTTTCGACAAAAATGGTATTTTTACAAAAAAATTTTTTAGAATTTTTTCGTTAATGAAATCGGTTGGTAAATATGCCACTTGAAAACAATGGCGGAGGTTTTAATTCGATATCTCGAAATTTTTTGAAAAAAAGTGCCGTTTTGCAGAATTTAACATAGGATTCCCTATGCTGAAAATGGTCAATTTTTAAAATTTCGAAAAAAATACAAGTTGCGTGTGTTTTGAGCCGGAAATGGGCCACTTGAAGCCAATGGAGATGGTAAAAAATCGATATCTCGAAAAAAAATATTTGGCCATTTTGAAAGTGGAAAAATGAGAAGGGGGTACCCTTACCATTTTTCGACAAAAATGGTATTTTAACAAAAAAATTTTTTAGAATTTTTTCGTTAATGAAATCGGTTGGTAAATATGCCACTTGAAAACAATGGCGGAGGTTTTAATTCGATATCTCGAAATTTTTTGAAAAAAAGTGCCGTTTCGCAAAATTTAACACAGGATTCCGTATGCTGAAAGTGGTCAATTTTTAAAATTTCGAAAAAAATACAAGTTGCGTGTGTTTTGAGCCGGAAATGGGCCACTTGAAGCCAATGGAAGTGGTAAAAAATCGATATCTCGAAAAAAAATATTTGGCCATTTTGAAAGTGGAAAAATGAGAAGGGGGTACCCTTACCATTTTTCGACAAAAATGGTATTTTTACAAAAAAATTTTTTAGAATTTTTTCGTTAATGAAATCGGTTGGTAAATATGCCACTTGAAAACAATGGCGGAGGTTTTAATTCGATATCTCGAAATTTTTTGAAAAAAAGTGCCGTTTCGCAAAATTTAACACAGAATTCCGTATGCTGAAAGTGGTCAATTTTTAAAATTTCGAAAAAAATACAAG
Organism: Exephanes ischioxanthus; assembly: GCA_958510785.1. Taxonomy (NCBI): domain Eukaryota; kingdom Metazoa; phylum Arthropoda; class Insecta; order Hymenoptera; family Ichneumonidae; genus Exephanes; species Exephanes ischioxanthus. The sequence continues at coordinate 12,594,550 of OY294018.1, read as the reverse complement.
TTGCGTGTGTTTAGAGCCGGAAATGGGCCACTTGAAGCCAATGGAGATGGTAAGAAATCGATATCTCGAAAAAAAATATTTTGCCCCTTTTAAAGTTGAAAAATGAGAAGGGGGTACCCTTACAATTTTTCGACAAAAATGGTATTTTTACAGAAAATTTTTTTAGAATTTTTTCGTTAATGAAATCGGTTGGTAAATATGCCACTTGAAAACAATGGCGGAGGTTTTAATTCGATATCTCGAAATTTTTTGAAAAAAAGTGCCATTTTGCAGAATTTAACACAGGATTCCGTATGCTGAAAGTGGTCAATTTTTAAAATTTCGAAAAAAATACAAGTTGCGTGTGTTTTGAGCCGGAAATGGGCCACTTGAAGCCAATGGAGGTGGTAAAAAATCGATATCTCGAAAAAAAATATTTGGCCATTTTGAAAGTGGAAAAATGAGAAGGGGGTACCCTTACCATTTTTCGACAAAAATGGTATTTTTACAAAAAAATTTTTTAGAATTTTTTCGTTAATGAAATCGGTTGGTAAATATGCCACTTGAAAACAATGGCGGAGGTTTTAATTCGATATCTCGAAATTTTTTGAAAAAAAGTGCCGTTTCGCAAAATTTAACACAGGATTCCGTATGCTGAAAGTGGTCAATTTTTTAAATTTCGAAAAAAATACAAGTTGCGTGTGTTTTGAGCCGGAAATGGGCCACTTGAAGCCAATGGAGATGGTAAGAAATCGATATCTCGAAAAAAAATATTTTGCCCCTTTTAAAGTTGAAAAATGAGAAGGGGGTACCCTTACCATTTTTCGACAAAAATGGTATTTTTACAGAAAATTTTTTTAGAATTTTTTCGTTAATGAAATCGGTTGGTAAATATGCCACTTGAAAACAATGGCGGAGGTTTTAATTCGATATCTCGAAATTTTTTGAAAAAAAGTGCCGTTTTGCAGAATTTAACACAGGATTCCGTATGCTGAAAGTGGTCAATTTTTAAAATTTCGAAAAAAATACAAGTTGCGTGTGTTTTGAGCCGGAAATGGGCCACTTGAAGCCAATGGAGGTGGTAAAAAATCGATATCTCGAAAAAAAATATTTGGCCATTTTGAAAGTGGAAAAATGAGAAGGGGGTACCCTTACCATTTTTCGACAAAAATGGTATTTTTACAAAAAAATTTTTTAGAATTTTTTCGTTAATGAAATCGGTTGGTAAATATGCCACTTGAAAACAATGGCGAAGGTTTTAATTCGATATCTCGAAATTTTTTGAAAAAAAGTGCCGTTTCGCAGAATTTAACATAGGATTCCCTATGCTGAAAATGGTCAATTTTTTAAATTTCGAAAAAAATACAAGTTGCGTGTGTTTTGAGCCTGAAATGGGCCACTTGAAGCCAATGGAGGTGGTAAAAAATCGATATCTCGAAAAAAAATATTTGGCCATTTTTACATTTGAAAAATGAGAAGGGGGTACCCTTACCATTTTTCGACAAAAATGGTATTTTTACAAAAAAATTTTTTAGAATTTTTTCGTTAATGAAATCGGTTGGTAAATATGCCACTTGAAAACAATGGCGAAGGTTTTAATTCGATATCTCGAAATTTTTTGAAAAAAAGTGCCGTTTCGCAAAATTTAACATAGGATTCCCTATGCTGAAAATGGTCAATTTTTAAAATTTCGAAAAAAATACAAGTTGCGTGTTTTTTGAGCCGGAAATGGGCCACTTGAAGCCAATGGAGGTGGTAAAAAATCGATATCTCGAAAAAAAATATTTGGCCATTTTGAAAGTGGAAAAATGAGAAGGGGGTACCCTTACCATTTTTCGACAAAAATGGTATTTTTACAAGAAAATTTTTTAGAATTTTTTCGTTAATGAAATCGGTTGGTAAATATGCCACTTGAAAACAATGGCGGAGGTTTTAATTCGATATCTCGAAATTTTTTGAAAAAAAGTGCCGTTTCGCAAAATTTAACACAGGATTCCCTATGCTGAAAATGGTCAATTTTTAAAATTTCGAAAAAAATACAAGTTGCGTGTGTTTTGAGCCGGAAATGGGCCACTTGAAGCCAATGGAGGTGGTAAAAAATCGATATCTCGAAAAAAAATATTTGGCCATTTTGAAAGTGGAAAAATGAGAAGGGGGTACCCTTACCATTTTTCGACAAAAATGGTATTTTTACAGAAAATTTTTTTAGAATTTTTTCGTTAATGAAATCGGTTGGTAAATATGCCACTTGAAAACAATGGCGGAGGTTTTAATTCGATATCTCGAAATTTTTTGAAAAAAAGTGCCGTTTTGCAGAATTTAACACAGGATTCCGTATGCTGAAAGTGGTCAATTTTTAAAATTTCGAAAAAAATACAAGTTGCGTGTGTTTTGAGCCGGAAATGGGCCACTTGAAGCCAATGGAGGTGGTAAAAAATCGATATCTCGAAAAAAAATATTTGGCCATTTTGAAAGTGGAAAAATGAGAAGGGGGTACCCTTACCATTTTTCGACAAAAATGGTATTTTTACAAAAAAATTTTTTAGAATTTTTTCGTTAATGAAATCGGTTGGTAAATATGCCACTTGAAAACAATGGCGAAGGTTTTAATTCGATATCTCGAAATTTTTTGAAAAAAAGTGCCGTTTCGCAGAATTTAACATAGGATTCCCTATGCTGAAAATGGTCAATTTTTTAAATTTCGAAAAAAATACAAGTTGCGTGTGTTTTGAGCCTGAAATGGGCCACTTGAAGCCAATGGAGGTGGTAAAAAATCGATATCTCGAAAAAAAATATTTGGCCATTTTTACATTTGAAAAATGAGAAGGGGGTACCCTTACCATTTTTCGACAAAAATGGTATTTTTACAAAAAAATTTTTTAGAATTTTTTCGTTAATGAAATCGGTTGGTAAATATGCCACTTGAAAACAATGGCGAAGGTTTTAATTCGATATCTCGAAATTTTTTGAAAAAAAGTGCCGTTTCGCAAAATTTAACATAGGATTCCCTATGCTGAAAATGGTCAATTTTTAAAATTTCGAAAAAAATACAAGTTGCGTGTTTTTTGAGCCGGAAATGGGCCACTTGAAGCCAATGGAGGTGGTAAAAAATCGATATCTCGAAAAAAAATATTTGGCCATTTTGAAAGTGGAAAAATGAGAAGGGGGTACCCTTACCATTTTTCGACAAAAATGGTATTTTTACAAGAAAATTTTTTAGAATTTTTTCGTTAATGAAATCGGTTGGTAAATATGCCACTTGAAAACAATGGCGGAGGTTTTAATTCGATATCTCGAAATTTTTTGAAAAAAAGTGCCGTTTCGCAAAATTTAACACAGGATTCCCTATGCTGAAAATGGTCAATTTTTAAAATTTCGAAAAAAATACAAGTTGCGTGTGTTTTGAGCCGGAAATGGGCCACTTGAAGCCAATGGAGGTGGTAAAAAATCGATATCTCGAAAAAAAATATTTGGCCATTTTGAAAGTGGAAAAATGAGAAGGGGGTACCCTTACCATTTTTCGACAAAAATGGTATTTTTACAGAAAATTTTTTTAGAATTTTTTCGTTAATGAAATCGGTTGGTAAATATGCCACTTGAAAACAATGGCGGAGGTTTTAATTCGATATCTCGAAATTTTTTGAAAAAAAGTGCCGTTTTGCAGAATTTAACACAGGATTCCGTATGCTGAAAGTGGTCAATTTTTAAAATTTCGAAAAAAATACAAGTTGCGTGTGTTTTGAGCCGGAAATGGGCCACTTGAAGCCAATGGAGGTGGTAAAAAATCGATATCTCGAAAAAAAATATTTGGCCATTTTGAAAGTGGAAAAATGAGAAGGGGGTACCCTTACCATTTTTCGACAAAAATGGTATTTTTACAAAAAAATTTTTTAGAATTTTTTCGTTAATGAAATCGGTTGGTAAATATGCCACTTGAAAACAATGGCGGAGGTTTTAATTCGATATCTCGAAATTTTTTGAAAAAAAGTGCCGTTTCGCAAAATTTAACACAGAATTCCGTATGCTGAAAGTGGTCAATTTTTAAAATTTCGAAAAAAATACAAGTTGCGTGTGTTTAGAGCCGGAAATGGGCCACTTGAAGCCAATGGAGATGGTAAGAAATCGATATCTCGAAAAAAAATATTTTGCCCCTTTTAAAGTTGAAAAATGAGAAGGGGGTACCCTTACAATTTTTCGACAAAAATGGTATTTTTACAGAAAATTTTTTTAGAATTTTTTCGTTAATGAAATCGGTTGGTAAATATGCCACTTGAAAACAATGGCGGAGGTTTTAATTCGATATCTCGAAATTTTTTGAAAAAAAGTGCCATTTTGCAGAATTTAACACAGGATTCCGTATGCTGAAAGTGGTCAATTTTTAAAATTTCGAAAAAAATACAAGTTGCGTGTGTTTTGAGCCGGAAATGGGCCACTTGAAGCCAATGGAGGTGGTAAAAAATCGATATCTCGAAAAAAAATATTTGGCCATTTTGAAAGTGGACAAATGAGAAGGGGGTACCCTTACCATTTTTCGACAAAAATGGTATTTTTACAAAAAAATTTTTTAGAATTTTTTCGTTAATGAAATCGGTTGGTAAATATGCCACTTGAAAACAATGGCGGAGGTTTTAATTCGATATCTCGAAATTTTTTGAAAAAAAGTGCCGTTTCGCAAAATTTAACACAGGATTCCGTATGCTGAAAGTGGTCAATTTTTAAAATTTCGAAAAAAATACAAGTTGCGTGTGTTTTGAGCCGGAAATGGGCCACTTGAAGCCAATGGAGATGGTAAGAAATCGATATCTCGAAAAAAAATATTTTGCCCCTTTTAAAGTTGAAAAATGAGAAGGGGGTACCCTTACCATTTTTCGACAAAAATTGTATTTTTACAAAAAAATTTTTTAGAATTTTTTCGTTAATGAAATCGGTTGGTAAATATGCCACTTGAAAACAATGGCGAAGGTTTTAATTCGATATCTCGAAATTTTTTGAAAAAAAGTGCCTTTTCGCAGAATTTAACACAGGATTCCGTATGCTGAAAGTGGTCAATTTTTAAAATTTCGAAAAAAATACAAGTTGCGTGTGTTTTGAGCCGGAAATGGGCCACTTGAAGCCAATGGAGGTGGTAAAAAATCGATATCTCGAAAAAAAATATTTGGCCATTTTGAAAGTGGAAAAATGAGAAGGGGGTACCCTTACCATTTTTCGACAAAAATGGTATTTTTACAAAAAAATTTTTTAGAATTTTTTCGTTAATGAAATCGGTTGGTAAATATGCCACTTGAAAACAATGGCGAAGGTTTTAATTCGATATCTCGAAATTTTTTGAAAAAAAGTGCCGTTTCGCAGAATTTAACATAGGATTCCCTATGCTGAAAATGGTCAATTTTTTAAATTTCGAAAAAAATACAAGTTGCGTGTGTTTTGAGCCGGAAATGGGCCACTTGAAGCCAATGGAGGTGGTAAAAAATCGATATCTCGAAAAAAAATATTTGGCCATTTTGAAAGTGGAAAAATGAGAAGGGGGTACCCTTACCATTTTTCGACAAAAATGGTATTTTTACAAAAAAATTTTTTAGAATTTTTTCGTTAATGAAATCGGTTGGTAAATATGCCACTTGAAAACAATGGCGGAGGTTTTAATTCGATATCTCGAAATTTTTTGAAAAAAAGTGCCGTTTCGCAAAATTTAACACAGGATTCCGTATGCTGAAAATGGTCAATTTTTAAAATTTCGAAAAACATACAAGTTGCGTGTGTTTTGAGCCGGAAATGGGCCACTTGAAGCCAATGGAGGTGGTAAAAAATCGATATCTCGAAAAAAAATATTTGGCCATTTTTAAAGTTGAAAAATGAGAAGGGGGTACCCTTACCATTTTTCGACAAAAATGGTATTTTTACAAAAAAATTTTTTAGAATTTTTTCGTTAATGAAATCGGTTGGTAAATATGCCACTTGAAAACAATGGCGGAGGTTTTAATTCGATATCTCGAAATTTTTTGAAAAAAAGTGCCGTTTTGCAGAATTTAACATAGGATTCCCTATGCTGAAAATGGTCAATTTTTAAAATTTCGAAAAAAATACAAGTTGCGTGTGTTTTGAGCCGGAAATGGGCCACTTGAAGCCAATGGAGATGGTAAAAAATCGATATCTCGAAAAAAAATATTTGGCCATTTTGAAAGTGGAAAAATGAGAAGGGGGTACCCTTACCATTTTCCGACAAAAATGGTATTTTAACAAAAAAATTTTTTAGAATTTTTTCGTTAATGAAATCGGTTGGTAAATATGCCACTTGAAAACAATGGCGGAGGTTTTAATTCGATATCTCGAAATTTTTTGAAAAAAAGTGCCGTTTCGCAAAATTTAACACAGGATTCCGTATGCTGAAAGTGGTCAATTTTTAAAATTTCGAAAAAAATACAAGTTGCGTGTGTTTTGAGCCGGAAATGGGCCACTTGAAGCCAATGGAAGTGGTAAAAAATCGATATCTCGAAAAAAAATATTTGGCCATTTTGAAAGTGGAAAAATGAGAAGGGGGTACCCTTACCATTTTTCGACAAAAATTGTATTTTTACAAAAAAATTTTTTAGAATTTTTTCGTTAATGAAATCGGTTGGTAAATATGCCACTTGAAAACAATGGCGAAGGTTTTAATTCGATATCTCGAAATTTTTTGAAAAAAAGTGCCGTTTCGCAGAATTTAACATAGGATTCCCTATGCTGAAAATGGTCAATTTTTAAAATTTCGAAAAAAATACAAGTTGCGTGTGTTTTGAGCCGGAAATGGGCCACTTGAAGCCAATGGAGGTGGTAAAAAATCGATATCTCGAAAAAAAATATTTGGCCATTTTTTAAGTTGAAAAATGAGAAGGGGGTACCCTTACCATTTTTCGACAAAAATTGTATTTTTACAAAAAAATTTTTTAGAATTTTTTCGTTAATGAAATCGGTTGGTAAATATGCCACTTGAAAACAATGGCGAAGGTTTTAATTCGATATCTCGAAATTTTTTGAAAAAAAGTGCCGTTTCGCAGAATTTAACATAGGATTCCCTATGCTGAAAATGGTCAATTTTTAAAATTTCGAAAAAAATACAAGTTGCGTGTGTTTTGAGCCGGAAATGGGCCACTTGAAGCCAATGGAGGTGGTAAAAAATCGATATCTCGAAAAAAAATATTTGGCCATTTTTAAAGTTGAAAAATGAGAAGGGGGTACCCTTACCATTTTTCGACGAAATGGTATTTTTACAAAAAAATTTTTTAGAATTTTTTCGTTAATGAAATCGGTTGGTAAATATGCCACTTGAAAACAATGGCGGAGGTTTTAATTCGATATCTCGAAATTTTTTGAAAAAAAGTGCCGTTTCGCAAAATTTAACACAGGATTCCGTATGCTGAAAATGGTCAATTTTTAAAATTTCGAAAAACATACAAGTTGCGTGTGTTTTGAGCCGGAAATGGGCCACTTGAAGCCAATGGAGGTGGTAAAAAATCGATATCTCGAAAAAAAATATTTGGCCATTTTTAAAGTTGAAAAATGAGAAGGGGGTACCCTTACCATTTTTCGACAAAAATGGTATTTTTACAAAAAAATTTTTTAGAATTTTTTCGTTAATGAAATCGGTTGGTAAATATGCCACTTGAAAACAATGGCGGAGGTTTTAATTCGATATCTCGAAATTTTTTGAAAAAAAGTGCCGTTTTGCAGAATTTAACATAGGATTCCCTATGCTGAAAATGGTCAATTTTTAAAATTTCGAAAAAAATACAAGTTGCGTGTGTTTTGAGCCGGAAATGGGCCACTTGAAGCCAATGGAGATGGTAAAAAATCGATATCTCGAAAAAAAATATTTGGCCATTTTGAAAGTGGAAAAATGAGAAGGGGGTACCCTTACCATTTTTCGACAAAAATGGTATTTTAACAAAAAAATTTTTTAGAATTTTTTCGTTAATGAAATCGGTTGGTAAATATGCCACTTGAAAACAATGGCGGAGGTTTTAATTCGATATCTCGAAATTTTTTGAAAAAAAGTGCCGTTTCGCAAAATTTAACACAGGATTCCGTATGCTGAAAGTGGTCAATTTTTAAAATTTCGAAAAAAATACAAGTTGCGTGTGTTTTGAGCCGGAAATGGGCCACTTGAAGCCAATGGAAGTGGTAAAAAATCGATATCTCGAAAAAAAATATTTGGCCATTTTGAAAGTGGAAAAATGAGAAGGGGGTACCCTTACCATTTTTCGACAAAAATTGTATTTTTACAAAAAAATTTTTTAGAATTTTTTCGTTAATGAAATCGGTTGGTAAATATGCCACTTGAAAACAATGGCGAAGGTTTTAATTCGATATCTCGAAATTTTTTGAAAAAAAGTGCCGTTTCGCAGAATTTAACATAGGATTCCCTATGCTGAAAATGGTCAATTTTTAAAATTTCGAAAAAAATACAAGTTGCGTGTGTTTTGAGCCGGAAATGGGCCACTTGAAGCCAATGGAGGTGGTAAAAAATCGATATCTCGAAAAAAAATATTTGGCCATTTTTACAGTTGAAAAATGAGAAGGGGGTACCCTTACCATTTTTCGACGAAATGGTATTTTTACAAAAAAATTTTTTAGAATTTTTTCGTTAATGAAATCGGTTGGTAAATATGCCACTTGAAAACAATGGCGGAGGTTTTAATTCGATATCTCGAAATTTTTTGAAAAAAAGTGCCGTTTCGCAAAATTTAACACAGGATTCCGTATGCTGAAAGTGGTCAATTTTTAAAATTTCGAAAAAAATACAAGTTGCGTGTGTTTTGAGCCGGAAATGGGCCACTTGAAGCCAATGGAGGTGGTAAAAAATCGATATCTCGAAAAAAAATATTTGGCCATTTTGAAAGTGGAAAAATGAGAAGGGGGTACCCTTACCATTTTTCGACAAAAATGGTATTTTTACAAAAAAATTTTTTAGAATTTTTTCGTTAATGAAATCAGTTGGTAAATATGCCACTTGAAAACAATGGCGGAGGTTTTAATTCGATATCTCGAAATTTTTTGAAAAAAAGTGCCGTTTTGCAGAATTTAACATAGGATTCCCTATGCTGAAAATGGTCAATTTTTAAAATTTCGAAAAAAATACAAGTTGCGTGTGTTTTGAGCCGGAAATGGGCCACTTGAAGCCAATGGAGATGGTAAAAAATCGATATCTCGAAAAAAAATATTTGGCCATTTTGAAAGTGGAAAAATGAGAAGGGGGTACCCTTACCATTTTTCGACAAAAATGGTATTTTAACAAAAAAATTTTTTAGAATTTTTTCGTTAATGAAATCGGTTGGTAAATATGCCACTTGAAAACAATGGCGGAGGTTTTAATTCGATATCTCGAAATTTTTTGAAAAAAAGTGCCGTTTCGCAAAATTTAACACAGGATTCCGTATGCTGAAAGTGGTCAATTTTTAAAATTTCGAAAAAAATACAAGTTGCGTGTGTTTTGAGCCGGAAATGGGCCACTTGAAGCCAATGGAGGTGGTAAAAAATCGATATCTCGAAAAAAAATATTTGGCCATTTTTTAAGTTGAAAAATGAGAAGGGGGTACCCTTACCATTTTTCGACAAAAATTGTATTTTTACAAAAAAATTTTTTAGAATTTTTTCGTTAATGAAATCGGTTGGTAAATATGCCACTTGAAAACAATGGCGAAGGTTTTAATTCGATATCTCGAAATTTTTTGAAAAAAAGTGCCGTTTCGCAGAATTTAACATAGGATTCCCTATGCTGAAAATGGTCAATTTTTAAAATTTCGAAAAAAATACAAGTTGCGTGTGTTTTGAGCCGGAAATGGGCCACTTGAAGCCAATGGAGGTGGTAAAAAATCGATATCTCGAAAAAAAATATTTGGCCATTTTTAAAGTTGAAAAATGAGAAGGGGGTACCCTTACCATTTTTCGACGAAATGGTATTTTTACAAAAAAATTTTTTAGAATTTTTTCGTTAATGAAATCGGTTGGTAAATATGCCACTTGAAAACAATGGCGGAGGTTTTAATTCGATATCTCGAAATTTTTTGAAAAAAAGTGCCGTTTCGCAAAATTTAACACAGGATTCCGTATGCTGAAAATGGTCAATTTTTAAAATTTCGAAAAACATACAAGTTGCGTGTGTTTTGAGCCGGAAATGGGCCACTTGAAGCCAATGGAGGTGGTAAAAAATCGATATCTCGAAAAAAAATATTTGGCCATTTTTAAAGTTGAAAAATGAGAAGGGGGTACCCTTACCATTTTTCGACAAAAATGGTATTTTTACAAAAAAATTTTTTAGAATTTTTTCGTTAATGAAATCGGTTGGTAAATATGCCACTTGAAAACAATGGCGGAGGTTTTAATTCGATATCTCGAAATTTTTTGAAAAAAAGTGCCGTTTTGCAGAATTTAACATAGGATTCCCTATGCTGAAAATGGTCAATTTTTAAAATTTCGAAAAAAATACAAGTTGCGTGTGTTTTGAGCCGGAAATGGGCCACTTGAAGCCAATGGAGGTGGTAAAAAATCGATATCTCGAAAAAAAATATTTGGCCATTTTTACAGTTGAAAAATGAGAAGGGGGTACCCTTACCATTTTTCGACGAAATGGTATTTTTACAAAAAAATTTTTTAGAATTTTTTCGTTAATGAAATCGGTTGGTAAATATGCCACTTGAAAACAATGGCGGAGGTTTTAATTCGATATCTCGAAATTTTTTGAAAAAAAGTGCCGTTTCGCAAAATTTAACACAGGATTCCGTATGCTGAAAGTGGTCAATTTTTAAAATTTCGAAAAAAATACAAGTTGCGTGTGTTTTGAGCCGGAAATGGGCCACTTGAAGCCAATGGAGGTGGTAAAAAATCGATATCTCGAAAAAAAATATTTGGCCATTTTGAAAGTGGAAAAATGAGAAGGGGGTACCCTTACCATTTTTCGACAAAAATGGTATTTTTACAAAAAAATTTTTTAGAATTTTTTCGTTAATGAAATCGGTTGGTAAATATGCCACTTGAAAACAATGGCGGAGGTTTTAATTCGATATCTCGAAATTTTTTGAAAAAAAGTGCCGTTTTGCAGAATTTAACATAGGATTCCCTATGCTGAAAATGGTCAATTTTTAAAATTTCGAAAAAAATACAAGTTGCGTGTGTTTTGAGCCGGAAATGGGCCACTTGAAGCCAATGGAGGTGGTAAAAAATCGATATCTCGAAAAAAAATATTTGGCCATTTTTACAGTTGAAAAATGAGAAGGGGGTACCCTTACCATTTTTCGACGAAATGGTATTTTTACAAAAAAATTTTTTAGAATTTTTTCGTTAATGAAATCGGTTGGTAAATATGCCACTTGAAAACAATGGCGGAGGTTTTAATTCGATATCTCGAAATTTTTTGAAAAAAAGTGCCGTTTCGCAAAATTTAACACAGGATTCCGTATGCTGAAAGTGGTCAATTTTTAAAATTTCGAAAAAAATACAAGTTGCGTGTGTTTTGAGCCGGAAATGGGCCACTTGAAGCCAATGGAGGTGGTAAAAAATCGATATCTCGAAAAAAAATATTTGGCCATTTTGAAAGTGGAAAAATGAGAAGGGGGTACCCTTACCATTTTTCGACAAAAATGGTATTTTTACAAAAAAATTTTTTAGAATTTTTTCGTTAATGAAATCGGTTGGTAAATATGCCACTTGAAAACAATGGCGGAGGTTTTAATTCGATATCTCGAAATTTTTTGAAAAAAAGTGCCGTTTTGCAGAATTTAACATAGGATTTCCTATGCTGAAAATGGTCAATTTTTAAAATTTCGAAAAAAATACAAGTTGCGTGTGTTTTGAGCCGGAAATGGGCCACTTGAAGCCAATGGAGGTGGTAAAAAATCGATATCTCGAAAAAAAATATTTGGCCATTTTGAAAGTGGAAAAATGAGAAGGGGGTACCCTTACCATTTTTCGACGAAATGGTATTTTTACAAAAAAATTTTTTAGAATTTTTTCGTTAATGAAATCGGTTGGTAAATATGCCACTTGAAAACAATGGCGGAGGTTTTAATTCGATATCTCGAAATTTTTTGAAAAAAAGTGCCGTTTCGCAAAATTTAACACAGGATTCCGTATGCTGAAAGTGGTCAATTTTTAAAATTTCGAAAAAAATACAAGTTGCGTGTGTTTTGAGCCGGAAATGGGCCACTTGAAGCCAATGGAGGTGGTAAAAAATCGATATCTCGAAAAAAAATATTTGGCCATTTTGAAAGTGGAAAAATGAGAAGGGGGTACCCTTACCATTTTTCGACAAAAATGGTATTTTTACAAAAAAATTTTTTAGAATTTTTTCGTTAATGAAATCGGTTGGTAAATATGCCACTTGAAAACAATGGCGGAGGTTTTAATTCGATATCTCGAAATTTTTTGAAAAAAAGTGCCGTTTTGCAGAATTTAACATAGGATTTCCTATGCTGAAAATGGTCAATTTTTAAAATTTCGAAAAAAATACAAGTTGCGTGTGTTTTGAGCCGGAAATGGGCCACTTGAAGCCAATGGAGATGGTAAAAAATCGATATCTCGAAAAAAAATATTTGGCCATTTTGAAAGTGGAAAAATGAGAAGGGGGTACCCTTACCATTTTTCGACAAAAATGGTATTTTAACAAAAAAATTTTTTAGAATTTTTTCGTTAATGAAATCGGTTGGTAAATATGCCACTTGAAAACAATGGCGGAGGTTTTAATTCGATATCTCGAAATTTTTTGAAAAAAAGTGCCGTTTCGCAAAATTTAACACAGGATTCCGTATGCTGAAAGTGGTCAATTTTTTAAATTTCGAAAAAAATACAAGTTGCGTGTGTTTTGAGCCGGAAATGGGCCACTTGAAGCCAATGGAGATGGTAAGAAATCGATATCTCGAAAAAAAATATTTTGCCCCTTTTAAAGTTGAAAAATGAGAAGGGGGTACCCTTACCATTTTTCGACAAAAATGGTATTTTTACAGAAAATTTTTTTAGAATTTTTTCGTTAATGAAATCGGTTGGTAAATATGCCACTTGAAAACAATGGCGGAGGTTTTAATTCGATATCTCGAAATTTTTTGAAAAAAAGTGCCGTTTTGCAGAATTTAACACAGGATTCCGTATGCTGAAAGTGGTCAATTTTTAAAATTTCGAAAAAAATACAAGTTGCGTGTGTTTTGAGCCGGAAATGGGCCACTTGAAGCCAATGGAGGTGGTAAAAAATCGATATCTCGAAAAAAAATATTTGGCCATTTTGAAAGTGGAAAAATGAGAAGGGGGTACCCTTACCATTTTTCGACAAAAATGGTATTTTTACAAAAAAATTTTTTAGAATTTTTTCGTTAATGAAATCGGTTGGTAAATATGCCACTTGAAAACAATGGCGAAGGTTTTAATTCGATATCTCGAAATTTTTTGAAAAAAAGTGCCGTTTCGCAGAATTTAACATAGGATTCCCTATGCTGAAAATGGTCAATTTTTTAAATTTCGAAAAAAATACAAGTTGCGTGTGTTTTGAGCCTGAAATGGGCCACTTGAAGCCAATGGAGGTGGTAAAAAATCGATATCTCGAAAAAAAATATTTGGCCATTTTTACATTTGAAAAATGAGAAGGGGGTACCCTTACCATTTTTCGACAAAAATGGTATTTTTACAAAAAAATTTTTTAGAATTTTTTCGTTAATGAAATCGGTTGGTAAATATGCCACTTGAAAACAATGGCGAAGGTTTTAATTCGATATCTCGAAATTTTTTGAAAAAAAGTGCCGTTTCGCAAAATTTAACATAGGATTCCCTATGCTGAAAATGGTCAATTTTTAAAATTTCGAAAAAAATACAAGTTGCGTGTTTTTTGAGCCGGAAATGGGCCACTTGAAGCCAATGGAGGTGGTAAAAAATCGATATCTCGAAAAAAAATATTTGGCCATTTTGAAAGTGGAAAAATGAGAAGGGGGTACCCTTACCATTTTTCGACAAAAATGGTATTTTTACAAGAAAATTTTTTAGAATTTTTTCGTTAATGAAATCGGTTGGTAAATATGCCACTTGAAAACAATGGCGGAGGTTTTAATTCGATATCTCGAAATTTTTTGAAAAAAAGTGCCGTTTCGCAAAATTTAACACAGGATTCCCTATGCTGAAAATGGTCAATTTTTAAAATTTCGAAAAAAATACAAGTTGCGTGTGTTTTGAGCCGGAAATGGGCCACTTGAAGCCAATGGAGGTGGTAAAAAATCGATATCTCGAAAAAAAATATTTGGCCATTTTGAAAGTGGAAAAATGAGAAGGGGGTACCCTTACCATTTTTCGACAAAAATGGTATTTTTACAGAAAATTTTTTTAGAATTTTTTCGTTAATGAAATCGGTTGGTAAATATGCCACTTGAAAACAATGGCGGAGGTTTTAATTCGATATCTCGAAATTTTTTGAAAAAAAGTGCCGTTTTGCAGAATTTAACACAGGATTCCGTATGCTGAAAGTGGTCAATTTTTAAAATTTCGAAAAAAATACAAGTTGCGTGTGTTTTGAGCCGGAAATGGGCCACTTGAAGCCAATGGAGGTGGTAAAAAATCGATATCTCGAAAAAAAATATTTGGCCATTTTGAAAGTGGAAAAATGAGAAGGGGGTACCCTTACCATTTTTCGACAAAAATGGTATTTTTACAAAAAAATTTTTTAGAATTTTTTCGTTAATGAAATCGGTTGGTAAATATGCCACTTGAAAACAATGGCGGAGGTTTTAATTCGATATCTCGAAATTTTTTGAAAAAAAGTGCCGTTTCGCAAAATTTAACACAGAATTCCGTATGCTGAAAGTGGTCAATTTTTAAAATTTCGAAAAAAATACAAGTTGCGTGTGTTTAGAGCCGGAAATGGGCCACTTGAAGCCAATGGAGATGGTAAGAAATCGATATCTCGAAAAAAAATATTTTGCCCCTTTTAAAGTTGAAAAATGAGAAGGGGGTACCCTTACAATTTTTCGACAAAAATGGTATTTTTACAGAAAATTTTTTTAGAATTTTTTCGTTAATGAAATCGGTTGGTAAATATGCCACTTGAAAACAATGGCGGAGGTTTTAATTCGATATCTCGAAATTTTTTGAAAAAAAGTGCCATTTTGCAGAATTTAACACAGGATTCCGTATGCTGAAAGTGGTCAATTTTTAAAATTTCGAAAAAAATACAAGTTGCGTGTGTTTTGAGCCGGAAATGGGCCACTTGAAGCCAATGGAGGTGGTAAAAAATCGATATCTCGAAAAAAAATATTTGGCCATTTTGAAAGTGGACAAATGAGAAGGGGGTACCCTTACCATTTTTCGACAAAAATGGTATTTTTACAAAAAAATTTTTTAGAATTTTTTCGTTAATGAAATCGGTTGGTAAATATGCCACTTGAAAACAATGGCGGAGGTTTTAATTCGATATCTCGAAATTTTTTGAAAAAAAGTGCCGTTTCGCAAAATTTAACACAGGATTCCGTATGCTGAAAGTGGTCAATTTTTAAAATTTCGAAAAAAATACAAGTTGCGTGTGTTTTGAGCCGGAAATGGGCCACTTGAAGCCAATGGAGATGGTAAGAAATCGATATCTCGAAAAAAAATATTTTGCCCCTTTTAAAGTTGAAAAATGAGAAGGGGGTACCCTTACCATTTTTCGACAAAAATTGTATTTTTACAAAAAAATTTTTTAGAATTTTTTCGTTAATGAAATCGGTTGGTAAATATGCCACTTGAAAACAATGGCGAAGGTTTTAATTCGATATCTCGAAATTTTTTGAAAAAAAGTGCCTTTTCGCAGAATTTAACACAGGATTCCGTATGCTGAAAGTGGTCAATTTTTAAAATTTCGAAAAAAATACAAGTTGCGTGTGTTTTGAGCCGGAAATGGGCCACTTGAAGCCAATGGAGGTGGTAAAAAATCGATATCTCGAAAAAAAATATTTGGCCATTTTGAAAGTGGAAAAATGAGAAGGGGGTACCCTTACCATTTTTCGACAAAAATGGTATTTTTACAAAAAAATTTTTTAGAATTTTTTCGTTAATGAAATCGGTTGGTAAATATGCCACTTGAAAACAATGGCGAAGGTTTTAATTCGATATCTCGAAATTTTTTGAAAAAAAGTGCCGTTTCGCAGAATTTAACATAGGATTCCCTATGCTGAAAATGGTCAATTTTTTAAATTTCGAAAAAAATACAAGTTGCGTGTGTTTTGAGCCGGAAATGGGCCACTTGAAGCCAATGGAGGTGGTAAAAAATCGATATCTCGAAAAAAAATATTTGGCCATTTTGAAAGTGGAAAAATGAGAAGGGGGTACCCTTACCATTTTTCGACAAAAATGGTATTTTTACAAAAAAATTTTTTAGAATTTTTTCGTTAATGAAATCGGTTGGTAAATATGCCACTTGAAAACAATGGCGGAGGTTTTAATTCGATATCTCGAAATTTTTTGAAAAAAAGTGCCGTTTCGCAAAATTTAACACAGAATTCCGTATGCTGAAAGTGGTCAATTTTTAAAATTTCGAAAAAAATACAAGTTGCGTGTGTTTAGAGCCGGAAATGGGCCACTTGAAGCCAATGGAGATGGTAAGAAATCGATATCTCGAAAAAAAATATTTTGCCCCTTTTAAAGTTGAAAAATGAGAAGGGGGTACCCTTACAATTTTTCGACAAAAATGGTATTTTTACAGAAAATTTTTTTAGAATTTTTTCGTTAATGAAATCGGTTGGTAAATATGCCACTTGAAAACAATGGCGGAGGTTTTAATTCGATATCTCGAAATTTTTTGAAAAAAAGTGCCATTTTGCAGAATTTAACACAGGATTCCGTATGCTGAAAGTGGTCAATTTTTAAAATTTCGAAAAAAATACAAGTTGCGTGTGTTTTGAGCCGGAAATGGGCCACTTGAAGCCAATGGAGGTGGTAAAAAATCGATATCTCGAAAAAAAATATTTGGCCATTTTGAAAGTGGACAAATGAGAAGGGGGTACCCTTACCATTTTTCGACAAAAATGGTATTTTTACAAAAAAATTTTTTAGAATTTTTTCGTTAATGAAATCGGTTGGTAAATATGCCACTTGAAAACAATGGCGGAGGTTTTAATTCGATATCTCGAAATTTTTTGAAAAAAAGTGCCGTTTCGCAAAATTTAACACAGGATTCCGTATGCTGAAAGTGGTCAATTTTTAAAATTTCGAAAAAAATACAAGTTGCGTGTGTTTTGAGCCGGAAATGGGCCACTTGAAGCCAATGGAGGTGGTAAAAAATCGATATCTCGAAAAAAAATATTTGGCCATTTTGAAAGTTGAAAAATGAGAAGGGGGTACCCTTACCATTTTTCGACAAAAATTGTATTTTTACAAAAAAATTTTTTAGAATTTTTTCGTTAATGAAATCGGTTGGTAAATATGCCACTTGAAAACAATGGCGAAGGTTTTAATTCGATATCTCGAAATTTTTTGAAAAAAAGTGCCTTTTCGCAGAATTTAACACAGGATTCCGTATGCTGAAAGTGGTCAATTTTTAAAATTTCGAAAAAAATACAAGTTGCGTGTGTTTTGAGCCGGAAATGGGCCACTTGAAGCCAATGGAGGTGGTAAAAAATCGATATCTCGAAAAAAAATATTTGGCCATTTTGAAAGTGGACAAATGAGAAGGGGGTACCCTTACCATTTTTCGACAAAAATGGTATTTTTACAAAAAAATTTTTTAGAATTTTTTCGTTAATGAAATCGGTTGGTAAATATGCCACTTGAAAACAATGGCGGAGGTTTTAATTCGATATCTCGAAATTTTTTGAAAAAAAGTGCCGTTTCGCAAAATTTAACACAGGATTCCGTATGCTGAAAGTGGTCAATTTTTAAAATTTCGAAAAAAATACAAGTTGCGTGTGTTTTGAGCCGGAAATGGGCCACTTGAAGCCAATGGAGATGGTAAGAAATCGATATCTCGAAAAAAAATATTTTGCCCCTTTTAAAGTTGAAAAATGAGAAGGGGGTACCCTTACCATTTTTCGACAAAAATTGTATTTTTACAAAAAAATTTTTTAGAATTTTTTCGTTAATGAAATCGGTTGGTAAATATGCCACTTGAAAACAATGGCGAAGGTTTTAATTCGATATCTCGAAATTTTTTGAAAAAAAGTGCCTTTTCGCAGAATTTAACACAGGATTCCGTATGCTGAAAGTGGTCAATTTTTAAAATTTCGAAAAAAATACAAGTTGCGTGTGTTTTGAGCCGGAAATGGGCCACTTGAAGCCAATGGAGGTGGTAAAAAATCGATATCTCGAAAAAAAATATTTGGCCATTTTGAAAGTGGAAAAATGAGAAGGGGGTACCCTTACCATTTTTCGACAAAAATGGTATTTTTACAAAAAAATTTTTTAGAATTTTTTCGTTAATGAAATCGGTTGGTAAATATGCCACTTGAAAACAATGGCGAAGGTTTTAATTCGATATCTCGAAATTTTTTGAAAAAAAGTGCCGTTTCGCAGAATTTAACATAGGATTCCCTATGCTGAAAATGGTCAATTTTTTAAATTTCGAAAAAAATACAAGTTGCGTGTGTTTTGAGCCGGAAATGGGCCACTTGAAGCCAATGGAGGTGGTAAAAAATCGATATCTCGAAAAAAAATATTTGGCCATTTTGAAAGTGGAAAAATGAGAAGGGGGTACCCTTACCATTTTTCGACAAAAATGGTATTTTTACAAAAAAATTTTTTAGAATTTTTTCGTTAATGAAATCGGTTGGTAAATATGCCACTTGAAAACAATGGCGGAGGTTTTAATTCGATATCTCGAAATTTTTTGAAAAAAAGTGCCGTTTCGCAAAATTTAACACAGAATTCCGTATGCTGAAAGTGGTCAATTTTTAAAATTTCGAAAAAAATACAAGTTGCGTGTGTTTAGAGCCGGAAATGGGCCACTTGAAGCCAATGGAGATGGTAAGAAATCGATATCTCGAAAAAAAATATTTTGCCCCTTTTAAAGTTGAAAAATGAGAAGGGGGTACCCTTACAATTTTTCGACAAAAATGGTATTTTTACAGAAAATTTTTTTAGAATTTTTTCGTTAATGAAATCGGTTGGTAAATATGCCACTTGAAAACAATGGCGGAGGTTTTAATTCGATATCTCGAAATTTTTTGAAAAAAAGTGCCATTTTGCAGAATTTAACACAGGATTCCGTATGCTGAAAGTGGTCAATTTTTAAAATTTCGAAAAAAATACAAGTTGCGTGTGTTTTGAGCCGGAAATGGGCCACTTGAAGCCAATGGAGGTGGTAAAAAATCGATATCTCGAAAAAAAATATTTGGCCATTTTGAAAGTGGACAAATGAGAAGGGGGTACCCTTACCATTTTTCGACAAAAATGGTATTTTTACAAAAAAATTTTTTAGAATTTTTTCGTTAATGAAATCGGTTGGTAAATATGCCACTTGAAAACAATGGCGGAGGTTTTAATTCGATATCTCGAAATTTTTTGAAAAAAAGTGCCGTTTCGCAAAATTTAACACAGGATTCCGTATGCTGAAAGTGGTCAATTTTTAAAATTTCGAAAAAAATACAAGTTGCGTGTGTTTTGAGCCGGAAATGGGCCACTTGAAGCCAATGGAGGTGGTAAAAAATCGATATCTCGAAAAAAAATATTTGGCCATTTTGAAAGTTGAAAAATGAGAAGGGGGTACCCTTACCATTTTTCGACAAAAATTGTATTTTTACAAAAAAATTTTTTAGAATTTTTTCGTTAATGAAATCGGTTGGTAAATATGCCACTTGAAAACAATGGCGAAGGTTTTAATTCGATATCTCGAAATTTTTTGAAAAAAAGTGCCTTTTCGCAGAATTTAACACAGGATTCCGTATGCTGAAAGTGGTCAATTTTTAAAATTTCGAAAAAAATACAAGTTGCGTGTGTTTTGAGCCGGAAATGGGCCACTTGAAGCCAATGGAGGTGGTAAAAAATCGATATCTCGAAAAAAAATATTTGGCCATTTTGAAAGTGGAAAAATGAGAAGGGGGTACCCTTACCATTTTTCGACAAAAATGGTATTTTTACAAAAAAATTTTTTAGAATTTTTTCGTTAATGAAATCGGTTGGTAAATATGCCACTTGAAAACAATGGCGAAGGTTTTAATTCGATATCTCGAAATTTTTTGAAAAAAAGTGCCGTTTCGCAGAATTTAACATAGGATTCCCTATGCTGAAAATGGTCAATTTTTTAAATTTCGAAAAAAATACAAGTTGCGTGTGTTTTGAGCCGGAAATGGGCCACTTGAAGCCAATGGAGGTGGTAAAAAATCGATATCTCGAAAAAAAATATTTGGCCATTTTGAAAGTGGAAAAATGAGAAGGGGGTACCCTTACCATTTTTCGACAAAAATGGTATTTTTACAAAAAAATTTTTTAGAATTTTTTCGTTAATGAAATCGGTTGGTAAATATGCCACTTGAAAACAATGGCGAAGGTTTTAATTCGATATCTCGAAATTTTTTGAAAAAAAGTGCCGTTTCGCAGAATTTAACATAGGATTCCCTATGCTGAAAATGGTCAATTTTTTAAATTTCGAAAAAAATACAAGTTGCGTGTGTTTTGAGCCGGAAATGGGCCACTTGAAGCCAATGGAGGTGGTAAAAAATCGATATCTCGAAAAAAAATATTTGGCCATTTTGAAAGTGGAAAAATGAGAAGGGGGTACCCTTACCATTTTTCGACAAAAATGGTATTTTTACAAAAAAATTTTTTAGAATTTTTTCGTTAATGAAATCGGTTGGTAAATATGCCACTTGAAAACAATGGCGGAGGTTTTAATTCGATATCTCGAAATTTTTTGAAAAAAAGTGCCGTTTCGCAAAATTTAACACAGAATTCCGTATGCTGAAAGTGGTCAATTTTTAAAATTTCGAAAAAAATACAAGTTGCGTGTGTTTAGAGCCGGAAATGGGCCACTTGAAGCCAATGGAGATGGTAAGAAATCGATATCTCGAAAAAAAATATTTTGCCCCTTTTAAAGTTGAAAAATGAGAAGGGGGTACCCTTACAATTTTTCGACAAAAATGGTATTTTTACAGAAAATTTTTTTAGAATTTTTTCGTTAATGAAATCGGTTGGTAAATATGCCACTTGAAAACAATGGCGGAGGTTTTAATTCGATATCTCGAAATTTTTTGAAAAAAAGTGCCATTTTGCAGAATTTAACACAGGATTCCGTATGCTGAAAGTGGTCAATTTTTAAAATTTCGAAAAAAATACAAGTTGCGTGTGTTTTGAGCCGGAAATGGGCCACTTGAAGCCAATGGAGGTGGTAAAAAATCGATATCTCGAAAAAAAATATTTGGCCATTTTGAAAGTGGACAAATGAGAAGGGGGTACCCTTACCATTTTTCGACAAAAATGGTATTTTTACAAAAAAATTTTTTAGAATTTTTTCGTTAATGAAATCGGTTGGTAAATATGCCACTTGAAAACAATGGCGGAGGTTTTAATTCGATATCTCGAAATTTTTTGAAAAAAAGTGCCGTTTCGCAAAATTTAACACAGGATTCCGTATGCTGAAAGTGGTCAATTTTTAAAATTTCGAAAAAAATACAAGTTGCGTGTGTTTTGAGCCGGAAATGGGCCACTTGAAGCCAATGGAGATGGTAAGAAATCGATATCTCGAAAAAAAATATTTTGCCCCTTTTAAAGTTGAAAAATGAGAAGGGGGTACCCTTACCATTTTTCGACAAAAATTGTATTTTTACAAAAAAATTTTTTAGAATTTTTTCGTTAATGAAATCGGTTGGTAAATATGCCACTTGAAAACAATGGCGAAGGTTTTAATTCGATATCTCGAAATTTTTTGAAAAAAAGTGCCTTTTCGCAGAATTTAACACAGGATTCCGTATGCTGAAAGTGGTCAATTTTTAAAATTTCGAAAAAAATACAAGTTGCGTGTGTTTTGAGCCGGAAATGGGCCACTTGAAGCCAATGGAGGTGGTAAAAAATCGATATCTCGAAAAAAAATATTTGGCCATTTTGAAAGTGGAAAAATGAGAAGGGGGTACCCTTACCATTTTTCGACAAAAATGGTATTTTTACAAAAAAATTTTTTAGAATTTTTTCGTTAATGAAATCGGTTGGTAAATATGCCACTTGAAAACAATGGCGAAGGTTTTAATTCGATATCTCGAAATTTTTTGAAAAAAAGTGCCGTTTCGCAGAATTTAACATAGGATTCCCTATGCTGAAAATGGTCAATTTTTTAAATTTCGAAAAAAATACAAGTTGCGTGTGTTTTGAGCCGGAAATGGGCCACTTGAAGCCAATGGAGGTGGTAAAAAATCGATATCTCGAAAAAAAATATTTGGCCATTTTGAAAGTGGAAAAATGAGAAGGGGGTACCCTTACCATTTTTCGACAAAAATGGTATTTTTACAAAAAAATTTTTTAGAATTTTTTCGTTAATGAAATCGGTTGGTAAATATGCCACTTGAAAACAATGGCGAAGGTTTTAATTCGATATCTCGAAATTTTTTGAAAAAAAGTGCCGTTTCGCAGAATTTAACATAGGATTCCCTATGCTGAAAATGGTCAATTTTTTAAATTTCGAAAAAAATACAAGTTGCGTGTGTTTTGAGCCTGAAATGGGCCACTTGAAGCCAATGGAGGTGGTAAAAAATCGATATCTCGAAAAAAAATATTTGGCCATTTTTACATTTGAAAAATGAGAAGGGGGTACCCTTACCATTTTTCGACAAAAATGGTATTTTTACAAAAAAATTTTTTAGAATTTTTTCGTTAATGAAATCGGTTGGTAAATATGCCACTTGAAAACAATGGCGAAGGTTTTAATTCGATATCTCGAAATTTTTTGAAAAAAAGTGCCGTTTCGCAAAATTTAACATAGGATTCCCTATGCTGAAAATGGTCAATTTTTAAAATTTCGAAAAAAATACAAGTTGCGTGTGTTTTGAGCCGGAAATGGGCCACTTGAAGCCAATGGAGGTGGTAAAAAATCGATATCTCGAAAAAAAATATTTGGCCATTTTGAAAGTGGAAAAATGAGAAGGGGGTACCCTTACCATTTTTCGACAAAAATGGTATTTTTACAAAAAAATTTTTTAGAATTTTTTCGTTAATGAAATCGGTTGGTAAATATGCCACTTGAAAACAATGGCGAAGGTTTTAATTCGATATCTCGAAATTTTTTGAAAAAAAGTGCCGTTTTGCAGAATTTAACACAGGATTCCGTATGCTGAAAGTGGTCAATTTTTAAAATTTCGAAAAAAATACAAGTTGCGTGTGTTTTGAGCCGGAAATGGGCCACTTGAAGCCAATGGAGGTGGTAAAAAATCGATATCTCGAAAAAAAATATTTGGCCATTTTTAAAGTTGAAAAATGAGAAGGGGGTACCCTTACCATTTTTCGACAAAAATTGTATTTTTACAAAAAAATTTTTTAGAATTTTTTCGTTAATGAAATCGGTTGGTAAATATGCCACTTGAAAACAATGGCGAAGGTTTTAATTCGATATCTCGAAATTTTTTGAAAAAAAGTGCCTTTTCGCAGAATTTAACATAGGATTCCCTATGCTGAAAATGGTCAATTTTTAAAATTTCGAAAAAAATACAAGTTGCGTGTGTTTTGAGCCGGAAATGGGCCACTTGAAGCCAATGGAGGTGGTAAAAAATCGATATCTCGAAAAAAAATATTTGGCCATTTTGAAAGTGGAAAATTGAGAAGGGGGTACCCTTACCATTTTTCGACAAAAATGGTATTTTTACAAAAAAATTTTTTAGAATTTTTTCGTTAATGAAATCGGTTGGTAAATATGCCACTTGAAAACAATGGCGAAGGTTTTAATTCGATATCTCGAAATTTTTTGAAAAAAAGTGCCGTTTCGCAGAATTTAACATAGGATTCCCTATGCTGAAAATGGTCAATTTTTTAAATTTTGAAAAAAATACAAGTTGCGTGTGTTTTGAGCCGGAAATGGGCCACTTGAAGCCAATGGAGGTGGTAAAAAATCGATATCTCGAAAAAAAATATTTGGCCATTTTTACATTTGAAAAATGAGAAGGGGGTACCCTTACAATTTTTCGACAAAAATGGTATTTTTACAAAAAAATTTTTTAGAATTTTTTCGTTAATGAAATCGGTTGGTAAATATGCCACTTGAAAACAATGGCGAAGGTTTTAATTCGATATCTCGAAATTTTTTGAAAAAAAGTGCCGTTTCGCAAAATTTAACATAGGATTCCCTATGCTGAAAATGGTCAATTTTTAAAATTTCGAAAAAAATACAAGTTGCGTGTGTTTTGAGCCGGAAATGGGCCACTTGAAGCCAATGGAGGTGGTAAAAAATCGATATCTCGAAAAAAAATATTTGGCCATTTTTAAAGTTGAAAAATGAGAAGGGGGTACCCTTACCATTTTTCGACAAAAATTGTATTTTTACAAAAAAATTTTTTAGAATTTTTTCGTTAATGAAATCGGTTGGTAAATATGCCACTTGAAAACAATGGCGAAGGTTTTAATTCGATATCTCGAAATTTTTTGAAAAAAAGTGCCTTTTCGCAGAATTTAACATAGGATTCCCTATGCTGAAAATGGTCAATTTTTTAAATTTCGAAAAAAATACAAGTTGCGTGTGTTTTGAGCCGGAAATGGGCCACTTGAAGCCAATGGAGGTGGTAAAAAATCGATATCTCGAAAAAAAATATTTGGCCATTTTGAAAGTGGAAAAATGAGAAGGGGGTACCCTTACCATTTTTCGACAAAAATGGTATTTTTACAAAAAAATTTTTTAGAATTTTTTCGTTAATGAAATCGGTTGGTAAATATGCCACTTGAAAACAATGGCGAAGGTTTTAATTCGATATCTCGAAATTTTTTGAAAAAAAGTGCCGTTTCGCAGAATTTAACATAGGATTCCCTATGCTGAAAATGGTCAATTTTTTAAATTTCGAAAAAAATACAAGTTGCGTGTGTTTTGAGCCGGAAATGGGCCACTTGAAGCCAATGGAGGTGGTAAAAAATCGATATCTCGAAAAAAAATATTTGGCCATTTTGAAAGTGGAAAAATGAGAAGGGGGTACCCTTACCATTTTTCGACAAAAATTGTATTTTTACAAAAAAATTTTTTAGAATTTTTTCGTTAATGAAATCGGTTGGTAAATATGCCACTTGAAAACAATGGCGAAGGTTTTAATTCGATATCTCGAAATTTTTTGAAAAAAAGTGCCTTTTCGCAGAATTTAACACAGGATTCCGTATGCTGAAAGTGGTCAATTTTTAAAATTTCGAAAAAAATACAAGTTGCGTGTGTTTTGAGCCGGAAATGGGCCACTTGAAGCCAATGGAGGTGGTAAAAAATCGATATCTCGAAAAAAAATATTTGGCCATTTTGAAAGTGGAAAAATGAGAAGGGGGTACCCTTACCATTTTTCGACAAAAATGGTATTTTTACAAAAAAATTTTTTAGAATTTTTTCGTTAATGAAATCGGTTGGTAAATATGCCACTTGAAAACAATGGCGAAGGTTTTAATTCGATATCTCGAAATTTTTTGAAAAAAAGTGCCGTTTCGCAGAATTTAACATAGGATTCCCTATGCTGAAAATGGTCAATTTTTTAAATTTCGAAAAAAATACAAGTTGCGTGTGTTTTGAGCCGGAAATGGGCCACTTGAAGCCAATGGAGGTGGTAAAAAATCGATATCTCGAAAAAAAATATTTGGCCATTTTGAAAGTGGAAAAATGAGAAGGGGGTACCCTTACCATTTTTCGACAAAAATGGTATTTTTACAAAAAAATTTTTTAGAATTTTTTCGTTAATGAAATCGGTTGGTAAATATGCCACTTGAAAACAATGGCGAAGGTTTTAATTCGATATCTCGAAATTTTTTGAAAAAAAGTGCCGTTTTGCAGAATTTAACACAGGATTCCGTATGCTGAAAGTGGTCAATTTTTAAAATTTCGAAAAAAATACAAGTTGCGTGTGTTTTGAGCCGGAAATGGGCCACTTGAAGCCAATGGAGGTGGTAAAAAATCGATATCTCGAAAAAAAATATTTGGCCATTTTTAAAGTTGAAAAATGAGAAGGGGGTACCCTTACCATTTTTCGACAAAAATTGTATTTTTACAAAAAAATTTTTTAGAATTTTTTCGTTAATGAAATCGGTTGGTAAATATGCCACTTGAAAACAATGGCGAAGGTTTTAATTCGATATCTCGAAATTTTTTGAAAAAAAGTGCCTTTTCGCAGAATTTAACATAGGATTCCCTATGCTGAAAATGGTCAATTTTTAAAATTTCGAAAAAAATACAAGTTGCGTGTGTTTTGAGCCGGAAATGGGCCACTTGAAGCCAATGGAGGTGGTAAAAAATCGATATCTCGAAAAAAAATATTTGGCCATTTTGAAAGTGGAAAATTGAGAAGGGGGTACCCTTACCATTTTTCGACAAAAATGGTATTTTTACAAAAAAATTTTTTAGAATTTTTTCGTTAATGAAATCGGTTGGTAAATATGCCACTTGAAAACAATGGCGAAGGTTTTAATTCGATATCTCGAAATTTTTTGAAAAAAAGTGCCGTTTCGCAGAATTTAACATAGGATTCCCTATGCTGAAAATGGTCAATTTTTTAAATTTTGAAAAAAATACAAGTTGCGTGTGTTTTGAGCCGGAAATGGGCCACTTGAAGCCAATGGAGGTGGTAAAAAATCGATATCTCGAAAAAAAATATTTGGCCATTTTTACATTTGAAAAATGAGAAGGGGGTACCCTTACAATTTTTCGACAAAAATGGTATTTTTACAAAAAAATTTTTTAGAATTTTTTCGTTAATGAAATCGGTTGGTAAATATGCCACTTGAAAACAATGGCGAAGGTTTTAATTCGATATCTCGAAATTTTTTGAAAAAAAGTGCCGTTTCGCAAAATTTAACATAGGATTCCCTATGCTGAAAATGGTCAATTTTTAAAATTTCGAAAAAAATACAAGTTGCGTGTGTTTTGAGCCGGAAATGGGCCACTTGAAGCCAATGGAGGTGGTAAAAAATCGATATCTCGAAAAAAAATATTTGGCCATTTTTAAAGTTGAAAAATGAGAAGGGGGTACCCTTACCATTTTTCGACAAAAATTGTATTTTTACAAAAAAATTTTTTAGAATTTTTTCGTTAATGAAATCGGTTGGTAAATATGCCACTTGAAAACAATGGCGAAGGTTTTAATTCGATATCTCGAAATTTTTTGAAAAAAAGTGCCTTTTCGCAGAATTTAACATAGGATTCCCTATGCTGAAAATGGTCAATTTTTAAAATTTCGAAAAAAATACAAGTTGCGTGTGTTTTGAGCCGGAAATGGGCCACTTGAAGCCAATGGAGGTGGTAAAAAATCGATATCTCGAAAAAAAATATTTGGCCATTTTGAAAGTGGAAAATTGAGAAGGGGGTACCCTTACCATTTTTCGACAAAAATGGTATTTTTACAAAAAAATTTTTTAGAATTTTTTCGTTAATGAAATCGGTTGGTAAATATGCCACTTGAAAACAATGGCGAAGGTTTTAATTCGATATCTCGAAATTTTTTGAAAAAAAGTGCCGTTTCGCAGAATTTAACATAGGATTCCCTATGCTGAAAATGGTCAATTTTTTAAATTTTGAAAAAAATACAAGTTGCGTGTGTTTTGAGCCGGAAATGGGCCACTTGAAGCCAATGGAGGTGGTAAAAAATCGATATCTCGAAAAAAAATATTTGGCCATTTTTACATTTGAAAAATGAGAAGGGGGTACCCTTACCATTTTTCGACAAAAATTGTATTTTTACAAAAAAATTTTTTAGAATTTTTTCGTTAATGAAATCGGTTGGTAAATATGCCACTTGAAAACAATGGCGAAGGTTTTAATTCGATATCTCGAAATTTTTTGAAAAAAAGTGCCTTTTCGCAGAATTTAACACAGGATTCCGTATGCTGAAAGTGGTCAATTTTTAAAATTTCGAAAAAAATACAAGTTGCGTGTGTTTTGAGCCGGAAATGGGCCACTTGAAGCCAATGGAGGTGGTAAAAAATCGATATCTCGAAAAAAAATATTTGGCCATTTTGAAAGTGGAAAAATGAGAAGGGGGTACCCTTACCATTTTTCGACAAAAATTGTATTTTTACAAAAAAATTTTTTAGAATTTTTTCGTTAATGAAATCGGTTGGTAAATATGCCACTTGAAAACAATGGCGAAGGTTTTAATTCGATATCTCGAAATTTTTTGAAAAAAAGTGCCTTTTCGCAGAATTTAACATAGGATTCCCTATGCTGAAAATGGTCAATTTTTAAAATTTCGAAAAAAATACAAGTTGCGTGTGTTTTGAGCCGGAAATGGGCCACTTGAAGCCAATGGAGGTGGTAAAAAATCGATATCTCGAAAAAAAATATTTGGCCATTTTGAAAGTGGAAAATTGAGAAGGGGGTACCCTTACAATTTTTCGACAAAAATGGTATTTTTACAAAAAAATTTTTTAGAATTTTTTCGTTAATGAAATCGGTTGGTAAATATGCCACTTGAAAACAATGGCGAAGGTTTTAATTCGATATCTCGAAATTTTTTGAAAAAAAGTGCCGTTTCGCAGAATTTAACATAGGATTCCCTATGCTGAAAATGGTCAATTTTTTAAATTTTGAAAAAAATACAAGTTGCGTGTGTTTTGAGCCGGAAATGGGCCACTTGAAGCCAATGGAGGTGGTAAAAAATCGATATCTCGAAAAAAAATATTTGGCCATTTTTACATTTGAAAAATGAGAAGGGGGTACCCTTACCATTTTTCGACAAAAATTGTATTTTTACAAAAAAATTTTTTAGAATTTTTTCGTTAATGAAATCGGTTGGTAAATATGCCACTTGAAAACAATGGCGAAGGTTTTAATTCGATATCTCGAAATTTTTTGAAAAAAAGTGCCTTTTCGCAGAATTTAACATAGGATTCCCTATGCTGAAAATGGTCAATTTTTAAAATTTCGAAAAAAATACAAGTTGCGTGTGTTTTGAGCCGGAAATGGGCCACTTGAAGCCAATGGAGGTGGTAAAAAATCGATATCTCGAAAAAAAATATTTGGCCATTTTGAAAGTGGAAAAATGAGAAGGGGGTACCCTTACCATTTTTCGACAAAAATGGTATTTTTACAAAAAAATTTTTTAGAATTTTTTCGTTAATGAAATCGGTTGGTAAATATGCCACTTGAAAACAATGGCGAAGGTTTTAATTCGATATCTCGAAATTTTTTGAAAAAAAGTGCCGTTTCGCAGAATTTAACATAGGATTCCCTATGCTGAAAATGGTCAATTTTTTAAATTTCGAAAAAAATACAAGTTGCGTGTGTTTTGAGCCGGAAATGGGCCACTTGAAGCCAATGGAGGTGGTAAAAAATCGATATCTCGAAAAAAAATATTTGGCCATTTTGAAAGTGGAAAAATGAGAAGGGGGTACCCTTACCATTTTTCGACAAAAATTGTATTTTTACAAAAAAATTTTTTAGAATTTTTTCGTTAATGAAATCGGTTGGTAAATATGCCACTTGAAAACAATGGCGAAGGTTTTAATTCGATATCTCGAAATTTTTTGAAAAAAAGTGCCTTTTCGCAGAATTTAACACAGGATTCCGTATGCTGAAAGTGGTCAATTTTTAAAATTTCGAAAAAAATACAAGTTGCGTGTGTTTTGAGCCGGAAATGGGCCACTTGAAGCCAATGGAGGTGGTAAAAAATCGATATCTCGAAAAAAAATATTTGGCCATTTTGAAAGTGGAAAAATGAGAAGGGGGTACCCTTACCATTTTTCGACAAAAATGGTATTTTTACAAAAAAATTTTTTAGAATTTTTTCGTTAATGAAATCGGTTGGTAAATATGCCACTTGAAAACAATGGCGAAGGTTTTAATTCGATATCTCGAAATTTTTTGAAAAAAAGTGCCGTTTCGCAGAATTTAACATAGGATTCCCTATGCTGAAAATGGTCAATTTTTTAAATTTCGAAAAAAATACAAGTTGCGTGTGTTTTGAGCCGGAAATGGGCCACTTGAAGCCAATGGAGGTGGTAAAAAATCGATATCTCGAAAAAAAATATTTGGCCATTTTGAAAGTGGAAAAATGAGAAGGGGGTACCCTTACCATTTTTCGACAAAAATGGTATTTTTACAAAAAAATTTTTTAGAATTTTTTCGTTAATGAAATCGGTTGGTAAATATGCCACTTGAAAACAATGGCGAAGGTTTTAATTCGATATCTCGAAATTTTTTGAAAAAAAGTGCCGTTTCGCAGAATTTAACATAGGATTCCCTATGCTGAAAATGGTCAATTTTTTAAATTTCGAAAAAAATACAAGTTGCGTGTGTTTTGAGCCTGAAATGGGCCACTTGAAGCCAATGGAGGTGGTAAAAAATCGATATCTCGAAAAAAAATATTTGGCCATTTTTACATTTGAAAAATGAGAAGGGGGTACCCTTACCATTTTTCGACAAAAATGGTATTTTTACAAAAAAATTTTTTAGAATTTTTTCGTTAATGAAATCGGTTGGTAAATATGCCACTTGAAAACAATGGCGAAGGTTTTAATTCGATATCTCGAAATTTTTTGAAAAAAAGTGCCGTTTCGCAAAATTTAACATAGGATTCCCTATGCTGAAAATGGTCAATTTTTAAAATTTCGAAAAAAATACAAGTTGCGTGTGTTTTGAGCCGGAAATGGGCCACTTGAAGCCAATGGAGGTGGTAAAAAATCGATATCTCGAAAAAAAATATTTGGCCATTTTGAAAGTGGAAAAATGAGAAGGGGGTACCCTTACCATTTTTCGACAAAAATGGTATTTTTACAAAAAAATTTTTTAGAATTTTTTCGTTAATGAAATCGGTTGGTAAATATGCCACTTGAAAACAATGGCGAAGGTTTTAATTCGATATCTCGAAATTTTTTGAAAAAAAGTGCCGTTTTGCAGAATTTAACACAGGATTCCGTATGCTGAAAGTGGTCAATTTTTAAAATTTCGAAAAAAATACAAGTTGCGTGTGTTTTGAGCCGGAAATGGGCCACTTGAAGCCAATGGAGGTGGTAAAAAATCGATATCTCGAAAAAAAATATTTGGCCATTTTTAAAGTTGAAAAATGAGAAGGGGGTACCCTTACCATTTTTCGACAAAAATTGTATTTTTACAAAAAAATTTTTTAGAATTTTTTCGTTAATGAAATCGGTTGGTAAATATGCCACTTGAAAACAATGGCGAAGGTTTTAATTCGATATCTCGAAATTTTTTGAAAAAAAGTGCCTTTTCGCAGAATTTAACATAGGATTCCCTATGCTGAAAATGGTCAATTTTTAAAATTTCGAAAAAAATACAAGTTGCGTGTGTTTTGAGCCGGAAATGGGCCACTTGAAGCCAATGGAGGTGGTAAAAAATCGATATCTCGAAAAAAAATATTTGGCCATTTTGAAAGTGGAAAATTGAGAAGGGGGTACCCTTACCATTTTTCGACAAAAATGGTATTTTTACAAAAAAATTTTTTAGAATTTTTTCGTTAATGAAATCGGTTGGTAAATATGCCACTTGAAAACAATGGCGAAGGTTTTAATTCGATATCTCGAAATTTTTTGAAAAAAAGTGCCGTTTCGCAGAATTTAACATAGGATTCCCTATGCTGAAAATGGTCAATTTTTTAAATTTTGAAAAAAATACAAGTTGCGTGTGTTTTGAGCCGGAAATGGGCCACTTGAAGCCAATGGAGGTGGTAAAAAATCGATATCTCGAAAAAAAATATTTGGCCATTTTTACATTTGAAAAATGAGAAGGGGGTACCCTTACCATTTTTCGACAAAAATGGTATTTTTACAAAAAAATTTTTTAGAATTTTTTCGTTAATGAAATCGGTTGGTAAATATGCCACTTGAAAACAATGGCGAAGGTTTTAATTCGATATCTCGAAATTTTTTGAAAAAAAGTGCCGTTTCGCAAAATTTAACATAGGATTCCCTATGCTGAAAATGGTCAATTTTTAAAATTTCGAAAAAAATACAAGTTGCGTGTGTTTTGAGCCGGAAATGGGCCACTTGAAGCCAATGGAGGTGGTAAAAAATCGATATCTCGAAAAAAAATATTTGGCCATTTTTAAAGTTGAAAAATGAGAAGGGGGTACCCTTACCATTTTTCGACAAAAATTGTATTTTTACAAAAAAATTTTTTAGAATTTTTTCGTTAATGAAATCGGTTGGTAAATATGCCACTTGAAAACAATGGCGAAGGTTTTAATTCGATATCTCGAAATTTTTTGAAAAAAAGTGCCTTTTCGCAGAATTTAACATAGGATTCCCTATGCTGAAAATGGTCAATTTTTAAAATTTCGAAAAAAATACAAGTTGCGTGTGTTTTGAGCCGGAAATGGGCCACTTGAAGCCAATGGAGGTGGTAAAAAATCGATATCTCGAAAAAAAATATTTGGCCATTTTGAAAGTGGAAAAATGAGAAGGGGGTACCCTTACCATTTTTCGACAAAAATGGTATTTTTACAAAAAAATTTTTTAGAATTTTTTCGTTAATGAAATCGGTTGGTAAATATGCCACTTGAAAACAATGGCGAAGGTTTTAATTCGATATCTCGAAATTTTTTGAAAAAAAGTGCCGTTTCGCAGAATTTAACATAGGATTCCCTATGCTGAAAATGGTCAATTTTTTAAATTTCGAAAAAAATACAAGTTGCGTGTGTTTTGAGCCGGAAATGGGCCACTTGAAGCCAATGGAGGTGGTAAAAAATCGATATCTCGAAAAAAAATATTTGGCCATTTTGAAAGTGGAAAAATGAGAAGGGGGTACCCTTACCATTTTTCGACAAAAATGGTATTTTTACGAAAATATTTTTTAGAATTTTTTCGTTAATGAAATCGGTTGGTAAATATGCCACTTGAAAACAATGGCGGAGGTTTTAATTCGATATCTCGAAATTTTTTGAAAAAAAGTGCCGTTTTGCAGAATTTAACACAGGATTCCCTATGCTGAAAATGGTCAATTTTTAAAATTTCGAAAAAAATACAAGTTGCGTGTGTTTTGAGCCGGAAATGGGCCACTTGAAGCCAATGGAGGTGGTAAAAAATCGATATCTCGAAAAAAAATATTTGGCCATTTTTAAAGTTGAAAAATGAGAAGGGGGTACCCTTACCATTTTTCGACAAAAATGGTATTTTTACAAAAAAATTTTTTAGAATTTTTTCGTTAATGAAATCGGTTGGTAAATATGCCACTTGAAAACAATGGCGAAGGTTTTAATTCGATATCTCGAAATTTTTTGAAAAAAAGTGCCGTTTCGCAGAATTTAACATAGGATTCCCTATGCTGAAAATGGTCAATTTTTTAAATTTTGAAAAAAATACAAGTTGCGTGTGTTTTGAGCCGGAAATGGGCCACTTGAAGCCAATGGAGGTGGTAAAATATCGATATCTCGAAAAAAAATATTTGGCCATTTTGAAAGTGGAAAATTGAGAAGGGGGTACCCTTACCATTTTTCGACAAAAATGGTATTTTTACAAAAAAATTTTTTAGAATTTTTTCGTTAATGAAATCGGTTGGTAAATATGCCACTTGAAAACAATGGCGAAGGTTTTAATTCGATATCTCGAAATTTTTTGAAAAAAAGTGCCGTTTCGCAGAATTTAACATAGGATTCCCTATGCTGAAAATGGTCAATTTTTTAAATTTTGAAAAAAATACAAGTTGCGTGTGTTTTGAGCCGGAAATGGGCCACTTGAAGCCAATGGAGGTGGTAAAAAATCGATATCTCGAAAAAAAATATTTGGCCATTTTTACATTTGAAAAATGAGAAGGGGGTACCCTTACCATTTTTCGACAAAAATGGTATTTTTACAAAAAAATTTTTTAGAATTTTTTCGTTAATGAAATCGGTTGGTAAATATGCCACTTGAAAACAATGGCGAAGGTTTTAATTCGATATCTCGAAATTTTTTGAAAAAAAGTGCCGTTTCGCAAAATTTAACATAGGATTCCCTATGCTGAAAATGGTCAATTTTTAAAATTTCGAAAAAAATACAAGTTGCGTGTGTTTTGAGCCGGAAATGGGCCACTTGAAGCCAATGGAGGTGGTAAAAAATCGATATCTCGAAAAAAAATATTTGGCCATTTTTAAAGTTGAAAAATGAGAAGGGGGTACCCTTACCATTTTTCGACAAAAATTGTATTTTTACAAAAAAATTTTTTAGAATTTTTTCGTTAATGAAATCGGTTGGTAAATATGCCACTTGAAAACAATGGCGAAGGTTTTAATTCGATATCTCGAAATTTTTTGAAAAAAAGTGCCTTTTCGCAGAATTTAACATAGGATTCCCTATGCTGAAAATGGTCAATTTTTAAAATTTCGAAAAAAATACAAGTTGCGTGTGTTTTGAGCCGGAAATGGGCCACTTGAAGCCAATGGAGGTGGTAAAAAATCGATATCTCGAAAAAAAATATTTGGCCATTTTGAAAGTGGAAAAATGAGAAGGGGGTACCCTTACCATTTTTCGACAAAAATGGTATTTTTACAAAAAAATTTTTTAGAATTTTTTCGTTAATGAAATCGGTTGGTAAATATGCCACTTGAAAACAATGGCGAAGGTTTTAATTCGATATCTCGAAATTTTTTGAAAAAAAGTGCCGTTTCGCAGAATTTAACATAGGATTCCCTATGCTGAAAATGGTCAATTTTTTAAATTTCGAAAAAAATACAAGTTGCGTGTGTTTTGAGCCGGAAATGGGCCACTTGAAGCCAATGGAGGTGGTAAAAAATCGATATCTCGAAAAAAAATATTTGGCCATTTTGAAAGTGGAAAAATGAGAAGGGGGTACCCTTACCATTTTTCGACAAAAATGGTATTTTTACGAAAATATTTTTTAGAATTTTTTCGTTAATGAAATCGGTTGGTAAATATGCCACTTGAAAACAATGGCGGAGGTTTTAATTCGATATCTCGAAATTTTTTGAAAAAAAGTGCCGTTTTGCAGAATTTAACACAGGATTCCCTATGCTGAAAATGGTCAATTTTTAAAATTTCGAAAAAAATACAAGTTGCGTGTGTTTTGAGCCGGAAATGGGCCACTTGAAGCCAATGGAGGTGGTAAAAAATCGATATCTCGAAAAAAAATATTTGGCCATTTTTAAAGTTGAAAAATGAGAAGGGGGTACCCTTACCATTTTTCGACAAAAATGGTATTTTTACAAAAAAATTTTTTAGAATTTTTTCGTTAATGAAATCGGTTGGTAAATATGCCACTTGAAAACAATGGCGAAGGTTTTAATTCGATATCTCGAAATTTTTTGAAAAAAAGTGCCGTTTCGCAGAATTTAACATAGGATTCCCTATGCTGAAAATGGTCAATTTTTTAAATTTTGAAAAAAATACAAGTTGCGTGTGTTTTGAGCCGGAAATGGGCCACTTGAAGCCAATGGAGGTGGTAAAAAATCGATATCTCGAAAAAAAATATTTGGCCATTTTGAAAGTGGAAAAATGAGAAGGGGGTACCCTTACCATTTTTCGACAAAAATGGTATTTTTACAAAAAAATTTTTTAGAATTTTTTCGTTAATGAAATCGGTTGGTAAATATGCCACTTGAAAACAATGGCGAAGGTTTTAATTCGATATCTCGAAATTTTTTGAAAAAAAGTGCCGTTTCGCAGAATTTAACATAGGATTCCCTATGCTGAAAATGGTCAATTTTTTAAATTTCGAAAAAAATACAAGTTGCGTGTGTTTTGAGCCGGAAATGGGCCACTTGAAGCCAATGGAGGTGGTAAAAAATCGATATCTCGAAAAAAAATATTTGGCCATTTTTACATTTGAAAAATGAGAAGGGGGTACCCTTACCATTTTTCGACAAAAATGGTATTTTTACAAAAAAATTTTTTAGAATTTTTTCGTTAATGAAATCGGTTGGTAAATATGCCACTTGAAAACAATGGCGAAGGTTTTAATTCGATATCTCGAAATTTTTTGAAAAAAAGTGCCGTTTCGCAAAATTTAACATAGGATTCCCTATGCTGAAAATGGTCAATTTTTAAAATTTCGAAAAAAATACAAGTTGCGTGTGTTGTGAGCCGGAAATGGGCCACTTGAAGCCAATGGAAGTGGTAAAAAATCGATATCTCGAAAAAAAATATTTGGCCATTTTGAAAGTGGAAAAATGAGAAGGGGGTACCCTTACCATTTTTCGACAAAAATGGTATTTTTACAAAAAAAATTTTTAGAATTTTTTCGTTAATGAAATCGGTTGGTAAATATGCCACTTGAAAACAATGGCGGAGGTTTTAATTCGATATCTCGAAATTTTTTGAAAAAAAGTGCTGTTTCGCAGAATTTAACATAGGATTCCCTATGCTGAAAATGGTCAATTTTTTAAATTTTGAAAAAAATACAAGTTGCGTGTGTTTTGAGCCGGAAATGGGCCACTTGAAGCCAATGGAGGTGGTAAAAAATCGATATCTCGAAAAAAAATATTTGGCCATTTTTACATTTGAAAAATGAGAAGGGGGTACCCTTACCATTTTTCGACGAAATGGTATTTTTACAAAAAAATTTTTTAGAATTTTTTCGTTAATGAAATCGGTTGGTAAATATGCCACTTGAAAACAATGGCGGAGGTTTTAATTCGATATCTCGAAATTTTTTGAAAAAAAGTGCCGTTTCGCAAAATTTAACACAGGATTCCGTATGCTGAAAATGGTCAATTTTTAAAATTTCGAAAAAAATACAAGTTGCGTGTGTTTTGAGCCGGAAATGGGCCACTTGAAGCCAATGGAGGTGGTAAAAAATCGATATCTCGAAAAAAAATATTTGGCCATTTTTAAAGTTGAAAAATGAGAAGGGGGTACCCTTACCATTTTTCGACAAAAATGGTATTTTTACAAAAAAATTTTTTAGAATTTTTTCGTTAATGAAATCGGTTGGTAAATATGCCACTTGAAAACAATGGCGAAGGTTTTAATTCGATATCTCGAAATTTTTTGAAAAAAAGTGCCGTTTCGCAGAATTTAACATAGGATTCCCTATGCTGAAAATGGTCAATTTTTAAAATTTCGAAAAAAATACAAGTTGCGTGTGTTTTGAGCCGGAAATGGGCCACTTGAAGCCAATGGAGGTGGTAAAAAATCGATATCTCGAAAAAAAATATTTGGCCATTTTTACAGTTGAAAAATGAGAAGGGGGTACCCTTACCATTTTTCGACGAAATGGTATTTTTACAAAAAAATTTTTTAGAATTTTTTCGTTAATGAAATCGGTTGGTAAATATGCCACTTGAAAACAATGGCGGAGGTTTTAATTCGATATCTCGAAATTTTTTGAAAAAAAGTGCCGTTTTGCAGAATTTAACATAGGATTCCCTATGCTGAAAATGGTCAATTTTTAAAATTTCGAAAAAAATACAAGTTGCGTGTGTTTTGAGCCGGAAATGGGCCACTTGAAGCCAATGGAGATGGTAAAAAATCGATATCTCGAAAAAAAATATTTGGCCATTTTGAAAGTGGAAAAATGAGAAGGGGGTACCCTTACCATTTTCCGACAAAAATGGTATTTTAACAAAAAAATTTTTTAGAATTTTTTCGTTAATGAAATCGGTTGGTAAATATGCCACTTGAAAACAATGGCGGAGGTTTTAATTCGATATCTCGAAATTTTTTGAAAAAAAGTGCCGTTTCGCAGAATTTAACATAGGATTCCCTATGCTGAAAATGGTCAATTTTTAAAATTTCGAAAAAAATACAAGTTGCGTGTGTTTTGAGCCGGAAATGGGCCACTTGAAGCCAATGGAGGTGGTAAAAAATCGATATCTCGAAAAAAAATATTTGGCCATTTTTAAAGTTGAAAAATGAGAAGGGGGTACCCTTACCATTTTTCGACGAAATGGTATTTTTACAAAAAAATTTTTTAGAATTTTTTCGTTAATGAAATCGGTTGGTAAATATGCCACTTGAAAACAATGGCGGAGGTTTTAATTCGATATCTCGAAATTTTTTGAAAAAAAGTGCCGTTTCGCAAAATTTAACACAGGATTCCGTATGCTGAAAATGGTCAATTTTTAAAATTTCGAAAAACATACAAGTTGCGTGTGTTTTGAGCCGGAAATGGGCCACTTGAAGCCAATGGAGGTGGTAAAAAATCGATATCTCGAAAAAAAATATTTGGCCATTTTTAAAGTTGAAAAATGAGAAGGGGGTACCCTTACCATTTTTCGACAAAAATGGTATTTTTACAAAAAAATTTTTTAGAATTTTTTCGTTAATGAAATCGGTTGGTAAATATGCCACTTGAAAACAATGGCGGAGGTTTTAATTCGATATCTCGAAATTTTTTGAAAAAAAGTGCCGTTTTGCAGAATTTAACATAGGATTCCCTATGCTGAAAATGGTCAATTTTTAAAATTTCGAAAAAAATACAAGTTGCGTGTGTTTTGAGCCGGAAATGGGCCACTTGAAGCCAATGGAGATGGTAAAAAATCGATATCTCGAAAAAAAATATTTGGCCATTTTGAAAGTGGAAAAATGAGAAGGGGGTACCCTTACCATTTTTCGACAAAAATGGTATTTTAACAAAAAAATTTTTTAGAATTTTTTCGTTAATGAAATCGGTTGGTAAATATGCCACTTGAAAACAATGGCGGAGGTTTTAATTCGATATCTCGAAATTTTTTGAAAAAAAGTGCCGTTTCGCAAAATTTAACACAGGATTCCGTATGCTGAAAGTGGTCAATTTTTAAAATTTCGAAAAAAATACAAGTTGCGTGTGTTTTGAGCCGGAAATGGGCCACTTGAAGCCAATGGAGGTGGTAAAAAATCGATATCTCGAAAAAAAATATTTGGCCATTTTTTAAGTTGAAAAATGAGAAGGGGGTACCCTTACCATTTTTCGACAAAAATTGTATTTTTACAAAAAAATTTTTTAGAATTTTTTCGTTAATGAAATCGGTTGGTAAATATGCCACTTGAAAACAATGGCGAAGGTTTTAATTCGATATCTCGAAATTTTTTGACAAAAAGTGCCGTTTCGCAGAATTTAACATAGGATTCCCTATGCTGAAAATGGTCAATTTTTAAAATTTCGAAAAAAATACAAGTTGCGTGTGTTTTGAGCCGGAAATGGGCCACTTGAAGCCAATGGAGGTGGTAAAAAATCGATATCTCGAAAAAAAATATTTGGCCATTTTTAAAGTTGAAAAATGAGAAGGGGGTACCCTTACCATTTTTCGACGAAATGGTATTTT
Source organism: Exephanes ischioxanthus (assembly GCA_958510785.1). Lineage (NCBI taxonomy): Eukaryota > Metazoa > Arthropoda > Insecta > Hymenoptera > Ichneumonidae > Exephanes > Exephanes ischioxanthus. The sequence goes on along the minus strand of OY294018.1, from coordinate 12,555,320 downwards.
TACAAAAAAATTTTTTAGAATTTTTTCGTTAATGAAATCGGTTGGTAAATATGCCACTTGAAAACAATGGCGGAGGTTTTAATTCGATATCTCGAAATTTTTTGAAAAAAAGTGCCGTTTCGCAAAATTTAACACAGGATTCCGTATGCTGAAAGTGGTCAATTTTTAAAATTTCGAAAAAAATACAAGTTGCGTGTGTTTTGAGCCGGAAATGGGCCACTTGAAGCCAATGGAGGTGGTAAAAAATCGATATCTCGAAAAAAAATATTTGGCCATTTTTTAAGTTGAAAAATGAGAAGGGGGTACCCTTACCATTTTTCGACAAAAATTGTATTTTTACAAAAAAATTTTTTAGAATTTTTTCGTTAATGAAATCGGTTGGTAAATATGCCACTTGAAAACAATGGCGAAGGTTTTAATTCGATATCTCGAAATTTTTTGAAAAAAAGTGCCGTTTCGCAGAATTTAACATAGGATTCCCTATGCTGAAAATGGTCAATTTTTAAAATTTCGAAAAAAATACAAGTTGCGTGTGTTTTGAGCCGGAAATGGGCCACTTGAAGCCAATGGAGGTGGTAAAAAATCGATATCTCGAAAAAAAATATTTGGCCATTTTTAAAGTTGAAAAATGAGAAGGGGGTACCCTTACCATTTTTCGACGAAATGGTATTTTTACAAAAAAATTTTTTAGAATTTTTTCGTTAATGAAATCGGTTGGTAAATATGCCACTTGAAAACAATGGCGGAGGTTTTAATTCGATATCTCGAAATTTTTTGAAAAAAAGTGCCGTTTCGCAAAATTTAACACAGGATTCCGTATGCTGAAAATGGTCAATTTTTAAAGTTTCGAAAAACATACAAGTTGCGTGTGTTTTGAGCCGGAAATGGGCCACTTGAAGCCAATGGAGGTGGTAAAAAATCGATATCTCGAAAAAAAATATTTGGCCATTTTTAAAGTTGAAAAATGAGAAGGGGGTACCCTTACCATTTTTCGACAAAAATGGTATTTTTACAAAAAAATTTTTTAGAATTTTTTCGTTAATGAAATCGGTTGGTAAATATGCCACTTGAAAACAATGGCGGAGGTTTTAATTCGATATCTCGAAATTTTTTGAAAAAAAGTGCCGTTTTGCAGAATTTAACATAGGATTCCCTATGCTGAAAATGGTCAATTTTTAAAATTTCGAAAAAAATACAAGTTGCGTGTGTTTTGAGCCGGAAATGGGCCACTTGAAGCCAATGGAGATGGTAAAAAATCGATATCTCGAAAAAAAATATTTGGCCATTTTGAAAGTGGAAAAATGAGAAGGGGGTACCCTTACCATTTTTCGACAAAAATGGTATTTTAACAAAAAAATTTTTTAGAATTTTTTCGTTAATGAAATCGGTTGGTAAATATGCCACTTGAAAACAATGGCGGAGGTTTTAATTCGATATCTCGAAATTTTTTGAAAAAAAGTGCCGTTTCGCAAAATTTAACACAGGATTCCGTATGCTGAAAGTGGTCAATTTTTAAAATTTCGAAAAAAATACAAGTTGCGTGTGTTTTGAGCCGGAAATGGGCCACTTGAAGCCAATGGAAGTGGTAAAAAATCGATATCTCGAAAAAAAATATTTGGCCATTTTGAAAGTGGAAAAATGAGAAGGGGGTACCCTTACCATTTTTCGACAAAAATTGTATTTTTACAAAAAAATTTTTTAGAATTTTTTCGTTAATGAAATCGGTTGGTAAATATGCCACTTGAAAACAATGGCGAAGGTTTTAATTCGATATCTCGAAATTTTTTGAAAAAAAGTGCCGTTTCGCAGAATTTAACATAGGATTCCCTATGCTGAAAATGGTCAATTTTTAAAATTTCGAAAAAAATACAAGTTGCGTGTGTTTTGAGCCGGAAATGGGCCATTTGAAGCCAATGGAGGTGGTAAAAAATCGATATCTCGAAAAAAAATATTTGGCCATTTTTACAGTTGAAAAATGAGAAGGGGGTACCCTTACCATTTTTCGACGAAATGGTATTTTTACAAAAAAATTTTTTAGAATTTTTTCGTTAATGAAATCGGTTGGTAAATATGCCACTTGAAAACAATGGCGGAGGTTTTAATTCGATATCTCGAAATTTTTTGAAAAAAAGTGCCGTTTCGCAAAATTTAACACAGGATTCCGTATGCTGAAAGTGGTCAATTTTTAAAATTTCGAAAAAAATACAAGTTGCGTGTGTTTTGAGCCGGAAATGGGCCACTTGAAGCCAATGGAGATGGTAAAAAATCGATATCTCGAAAAAAAATATTTGGCCATTTTGAAAGTGGAAAAATGAGAAGGGGGTACCCTTACCATTTTTCGACAAAAATGGTATTTTAACAAAAAAATTTTTTAGAATTTTTTCGTTAATGAAATCGGTTGGTAAATATGCCACTTGAAAACAATGGCGGAGGTTTTAATTCGATATCTCGAAATTTTTTGAAAAAAAGTGCCGTTTCGCAAAATTTAACACAGGATTCCGTATGCTGAAAGTGGTCAATTTTTAAAATTTCGAAAAAAATACAAGTTGCGTGTGTTTTGAGCCGGAAATGGGCCACTTGAAGCCAATGGAAGTGGTAAAAAATCGATATCTCGAAAAAAAATATTTGGCCATTTTGAAAGTGGAAAAATGAGAAGGGGGTACCCTTACCATTTTTCGACAAAAATGGTATTTTTACAAAAAAAATTTTTAGAATTTTTTCGTTAATGAAATCGGTTGGTAAATATGCCACTTGAAAACAATGGCGGAGGTTTTAATTCGATATCTCGAAATTTTTTGAAAAAAAGTGCTGTTTCGCAAAATTTAACACAGGATTCCCTATGCTGAAAGTGGTCAATTTTTAAAATTTCGAAAAAAATACAAGTTGCGTGTGTTTTGAGCCGGAAATGGGCCACTTGAAGCCAATGGAGGTGGTAAAAAATCGATATTTCGAAAAAAAATATTTGGCCATTTTTACAGTTGAAAAATGAGAAGGGGGTACCCTTACCATTTTTCGACGAAATGGTATTTTTACAAAAAAATTTTTTAGAATTTTTTCGTTAATGAAATCGGTTGGTAAATATGCCACTTGAAAACAATGGCGGAGGTTTTAATTCGATATCTCGAAATTTTTTGAAAAAAAGTGCCGTTTTGCAGAATTTAACATAGGATTCCCTATGCTGAAAATGGTCAATTTTTAAAATTTCGAAAAAAATACAAGTTGCGTGTGTTTTGAGCCGGAAATGGGCCACTTGAAGCCAATGGAGTTGGTAAAAAATCGATATCTCGAAAAAAAATATTTGGCCATTTTGAAAGTGGAAAAATGAGAAGGGGGTACCCTTACCATTTTCCGACAAAAATGGTATTTTAACAAAAAAATTTTTTAGAATTTTTTCGTTAATGAAATCGGTTGGTAAATATGCCACTTGAAAACAATGGCGGAGGTTTTAATTCGATATCTCGAAATTTTTTGAAAAAAAGTGCCGTTTCGCAAAATTTAACACAGGATTCCGTATGCTGAAAGTGGTCAATTTTTAAAATTTCGAAAAAAATACAAGTTGCGTGTGTTTTGAGCCGGAAATGGGCCACTTGAAGCCAATGGAAGTGGTAAAAAATCGATATCTCGAAAAAAAATATTTGGCCATTTTGAAAGTGGAAAAATGAGAAGGGGGTACCCTTACCATTTTTCGACAAAAATTGTATTTTTACAAAAAAATTTTTTAGAATTTTTTCGTTAATGAAATCGGTTGGTAAATATGCCACTTGAAAACAATGGCGAAGGTTTTAATTCGATATCTCGAAATTTTTTGAAAAAAAGTGCCGTTTCGCAGAATTTAACATAGGATTCCCTATGCTGAAAATGGTCAATTTTTAAAATTTCGAAAAAAATACAAGTTGCGTGTGTTTTGAGCCGGAAATGGGCCACTTGAAGCCAATGGAGGTGGTAAAAAATCGATATCTCGAAAAAAAATATTTGGCCATTTTTACAGTTGAAAAATGAGAAGGGGGTACCCTTACCATTTTTCGACGAAATGGTATTTTAACAAAAAAATTTTTTAGAATTTTTTCGTTAATGAAATCGGTTGGTAAATATGCCACTTGAAAACAATGGCGGAGGTTTTAATTCGATATCTCGAAATTTTTTGAAAAAAAGTGCCGTTTTGCAGAATTTAACATAGGATTCCCTATGCTGAAAATGGTCAATTTTTAAAATTTCGAAAAAAATACAAGTTGCGTGTGTTTTGAGCCGGAAATGGGCCACTTGAAGCCAATGGAGGTGGTAAAAAATCGATATCTCGAAAAAAAATATTTGGCCATTTTGAAAGTGGAAAAATGAGAAGGGGGTACCCTTACCATTTTTCGACAAAAATGGTATTTTAACAAAAAAATTTTTTAGAATTTTTTCGTTAATGAAATCGGTTGGTAAATATGCCACTTGAAAACAATGGCGGAGGTTTTAATTCGATATCTCGAAATTTTTTGAAAAAAAGTGCCGTTTCGCAAAATTTAACACAGGATTCCCTATGCTGAAAGTGGTCAATTTTTAAAATTTCGAAAAAAATACAAGTTGCGTGTGTTTTGAGCCGGAAATGGGCCACTTGAAGCCAATGGAGGTGGTAAAAAATCGATATCTCGAAAAAAAATATTTGGCCATTTTTAAAGTTGAAAAATGAGAAGGGGGTACCCTTACCATTTTTCGACAAAAATGGTATTTTTACAAAAAAATTTTTTAGAATTTTTTCGTTAATGAAATCGGTTGGTAAATATGCCACTTGAAAACAATGGCGGAGGTTTTAATTCGATATCTCGAAATTTTTTGAAAAAAAGTGCCGTTTTGCAGAATTTAACATAGGATTCCCTATGCTGAAAATGGTCAATTTTTAAAATTTCGAAAAAAATACAAGTTGCGTGTGTTTTGAGCCGGAAATGGGCCACTTGAAGCCAATGGAGATGGTAAAAAATCGATATCTCGAAAAAAAATATTTGGCCATTTTGAAAGTGGAAAAATGAGAAGGGGGTACCCTTACCATTTTTCGACAAAAATGGTATTTTAACAAAAAAATTTTTTAGAATTTTTTCGTTAATGAAATCGGTTGGTAAATATGCCACTTGAAAACAATGGCGGAGGTTTTAATTCGATATCTCGAAATTTTTTGAAAAAAAGTGCCGTTTCGCAAAATTTAACACAGGATTCCGTATGCTGAAAGTGGTCAATTTTTTAAATTTCGAAAAAAATACAAGTTGCGTGTGTTTTGAGCCGGAAATGGGCCACTTGAAGCCAATGGAAGTGGTAAAAAATCGATATCTCGAAAAAAAATATTTGGCCATTTTGAAAGTGGAAAAATGAGAAGGGGGTACCCTTACCATTTTTCGACAAAAATGGTATTTTTACAAAAAAAATTTTTAGAATTTTTTCGTTAATGAAATCGGTTGGTAAATATGCCACTTGAAAACAATGGCGGAGGTTTTAATTCGATATCTCGAAATTTTTTGAAAAAAAGTGCTGTTTCGCAAAATTTAACACAGGATTCCGTATGCTGAAAGTGGTCAATTTTTAAAATTTCGAAAAAAATACAAGTTGCGTGTGTTTTGAGCCGGAAATGGGCCACTTGAAGCCAATGGAGATGGTAAGAAATCGATATCTCGAAAAAAAATATTTTGCCCCTTTTAAAGTTGAAAAATGAGAAGGGGGTACCCTTACCATTTTTCGACAAAAATGGTATTTTTACAGAAAATTTTTTTAGAATTTTTTCGTTAATGAAATCGGTTGGTAAATATGCCACTTGAAAACAATGGCGGAGGTTTTAATTCGATATCTCGAAATTTTTTGAAAAAAAGTGCCGTTTTGCAGAATTTAACACAGGATTCCGTATGCTGAAAGTGGTCAATTTTTTAAATTTCGAAAAAAATACAAGTTGCGTGTGTTTTGAGCCGGAAATGGGCCACTTGAAGCCAATGGAAGTGGTAAAAAATCGATATCTCGAAAAAAAATATTTTGCCATTTTGAAAGTGGAAAAATGAGAAGGGGGTACCCTTACCATTTTTCGACAAAAATGGTATTTTTACAAAAAAAATTTTTAGAATTTTTTCGTTAATGAAATCGGTTGGTAAATATGCCACTTGAAAACAATGGCGGAGGTTTTAATTCGATATCTCGAAATTTTTTGAAAAAAAGTGCCGTTTTGCAGAATTTAACATAGGATTCCCTATGCTGAAAATGGTCAATTTTTAAAATTTCGAAAAAAATACAAGTTGCGTGTGTTTTGAGCCGGAAATGGGCCACTTGAAGCCAATGGAGATGGTAAAAAATCGATATCTCGAAAAAAAATATTTGGCCATTTTGAAAGTGGAAAAATGAGAAGGGGGTACCCTTACCATTTTTCGACAAAAATGGTATTTTAACAAAAAAATTTTTTAGAATTTTTTCGTTAATGAAATCGGTTGGTAAATATGCCACTTGAAAACAATGGCGGAGGTTTTAATTCGATATCTCGAAATTTTTTGAAAAAAAGTGCCGTTTCGCAAAATTTAACACAGGATTCCGTATGCTGAAAGTGGTCAATTTTTAAAATTTCGAAAAAAATACAAGTTGCGTGTGTTTTGAGCCGGAAATGGGCCACTTGAAGCCAATGGAAGTGGTAAAAAATCGATATCTCGAAAAAAAATATTTGGCCATTTTGAAAGTGGAAAAATGAGAAGGGGGTACCCTTACCATTTTTCGACAAAAATTGTATTTTTACAAAAAAAATTTTTAGAATTTTTTCGTTAATGAAATCGGTTGGTAAATATGCCACTTGAAAACAATGGCGAAGGTTTTAATTCGATATCTCGAAATTTTTTGAAAAAAAGTGCTGTTTCGCAAAATTTAACACAGGATTCCGTATGCTGAAAGCGGTCAATTTTTAAAATTTCGAAAAAAATACAAGTTGCGTGTGTTTTGAGCCGGAAATGGGCCACTTGAAGCCAATGGAGATGGTAAGAAATCGATATCTCGAAAAAAAATATTTTGCCCCTTTTAAAGTTGAAAAATGAGAAGGGGGTACCCTTACCATTTTTCGACAAAAATGGTATTTTTACAGAAAATTTTTTTAGAATTTTTTCGTTAATGAAATCGGTTGGTAAATATGCCACTTGAAAACAATGGCGGAGGTTTTAATTCGATATCTCGAAATTTTTTGAAAAAAAGTGCCGTTTTGCAGAATTTAACACAGGATTCCCTATGCTGAAAATGGTCAATTTTTAAAATTTCGAAAAAAATACAAGTTGCGTGTGTTTTGAGCCGGAAATGGGCCATTTGAAGCCAATGGAGGTGGTAAAAAATCGATATCTCGAAAAAAAATATTTGGCCATTTTTACAGTTGAAAAATGAGAAGGGGGTACCCTTACCATTTTTCGACAAAAATGGTATTTTTACAAAAAAATTTTTTAGAATTTTTTCGTTAATGAAATCGGTTGGTAAATATGCCACTTGAAAACAATGGCGGAGGTTTTAATTCGATATCTCGAAATTTTTTGAAAAAAAGTGCCGTTTTGCAGAATTTAACACAGGATTCCGTATGCTGAAAGTGGTCAATTTTTAAAATTTCGAAAAAAATACAAGTTGCGTGTGTTTTGAGCCGGAAATGGGCCACTTGAAGCCAATGGAGGTGGTAAAAAATCGATATCTCGAAAAAAAATATTTTGCCCCTTTTAAAGTTGAAAAATGAGAAGGGGGTACCCTTACCATTTTTCGACAAAAATGGTATTTTTACAAAAAAATTTTTTAGAATTTTTTCGTTAATGAAATCGGTTGGTAAATATGCCACTTGAAAACAATGGCGGAGGTTTTAATTCGATATCTCGAAATTTTTTGAAAAAAAGTGCCGTTTTGCAGAATTTAACACAGGATTCCGTATGCTGAAAGTGGTCAATTTTTAAAATTTCGAAAAAAATACAAGTTGCGTGTGTTTTGAGCCGGAAATGGGCCACTTGAAGCCAATGGAGGTGGTAAAAAATCGATATCTCGAAAAAAAATATTTGGCCATTTTGAAAGTGGAAAAATGAGAAGGGGGTACCCTTACCATTTTTCGACAAAAATGGTATTTTTACAGAAAATTTTTTTAGAATTTTTTCGTTAATGAAATCGGTTGGTAAATATGCCACTTGAAAACAATGGCGGAGGTTTTAATTCGATATCTCGAAATTTTTTGAAAAAAAGTGCCGTTTTGCAGAATTTAACATAGGATTCCCTATGCTGAAAATGGTCAATTTTTAAAATTTCGAAAAAAATACAAGTTGCGTGTGTTTTGAGCCGGAAATGGGCCATTTGAAGCCAATGGAGGTGGTAAAAAATCGATATCTCGAAAAAAAATATTTGGCCATTTTGAAAGTGGAAAAATGAGAAGGGGGTACCCTTACCATTTTTCGACAAAAATTGTATTTTTACAAAAATATTTTTTAGAATTTTTTCGTTAATGAAATCGGTTGGTAAATATGCCACTTGAAAACAATGGCGAAGGTTTTAATTCGATATCTCGAAATTTTTTGAAAAAAAGTGCCGTTTCGCAGAATTTAACATAGGATTCCCTATGCTGAAAATGGTCAATTTTTAAAATTTCGAAAAAAATACAAGTTGCGCGTGTTTTGAGCCGGAAATGGGCCACTTGAAGCCAATGGAGATGGTAAGAAATCGATATCTCGAAAAAAAATATTTGGCCATTTTGAAAGTGGAAAAATGAGAAGGGGGTACCCTTACCATTTTTCGACAAAAATTGTATTAAAAAAAAAAAAATTTTAGAATTTTTTCGTTAATGAAATCGGTTGGTAAATATGCCACTTGAAAACAATGGCGGAGGTTTTAATTCGATATCTCGAAATTTTTTGAAAAAAAGTGCCGTTTCGCAAAATTTAACACAGGATTCCCTATGCTGAAAATGGTCAATTTTTAAAATTCGAAAAAAATTCAAGTTGCGTGTGTTTTGAGCCGGAAATGGGCCACTTGAAGCCAATGGAGGTGGTAAAAAATCGATATCTCGAAAAAAAATATTTTGCCACTTTTAAAGTTGAAAAATTGTAAGGGTACCCCCTTCTCATTTTTCAACTTTAAAAATGGCCAAATATTTTTTTTCGAGATATCGATTTTTTACGACCTCCATTGGCTTCATGTGGCCCATTTCCGGCTCAAAACACACGCAACTTGTATTTTTTTCGAAATTTTAAAAATTGACCATTTTCAGCATAGGGAATCCTGTGTTAAATTTTGCGAAACGGCACATTTTTTCAAAAAATTTCGAGATATCGAATTAAAACCTCCGCCATTGTTTTCAAGTGGCATATTTACCAACCGATTTCATTAACGAAAAAATTCTAAAAAATATTTTTGTAAAAATACCATTTTTGTCGAAAAATGGTAAGGGTTTACGAAAAAATTCTAAAAAATTTTTTTGTAAAAATACCATTAGCATTTTCCGACACAAATGATAATTTTGTAAAGTAACTATAGTCGTTCATCGAACTACCGAACTCTCAATTTGATTCATCACCCATCCAACTATTAAACTTTTAATTTGCCCCGTCACCCATCCAACCCATTCATGGAAATCTCGATATGAACGATCACCCATCCATCTACTGAATTCCCGAATTGATCGGTCACTCATCCGACTACTAAACTCTCTGTTCGAACGGTTACCCAACCAATTATTAAACTCTTGAATCGAATGGCCACCCATCCATCTACCGAACTCTCTTTTTGAACGCTCACCCATCCATCTATTGAACTTTTGATTCGAGCAGGCACCTATCCATCTACTCATCTCTCAATTCGATCGGTCATCCATCCATCTACCGAACTCTCATTTTTTAAACGTTTGACCATCCAACTATTGAACTCTCGATTTATACGGTCACCCATCCGACTGCTGGACTCTTGATTTGAGATCACCCATCCATTTACTGAACTTTTATTTTGGACGGTCACCTATCCAATTGCTGAGCTCTTTATTTTTGACCGGTCCCAACCATTTATTGAACTCTCTATTGGAACGGTCATCTATCCATCTACTGAACACTCACCCATCCAACTATCGGACTCTCGACTCGAACGGTCACCCTTCCATTTACCGAACTTTCATTTTGCAGTAGCGTATGCATCTGTTGAATTTTTTATTTGAACCGGTCACCCATCTATCTACCGAACTTTCGATCGGATCCCGAGCCTATTAAAACAATATATATATATATTCTGGCGTGAAACACGGGCTGTACTTATTGAAAAATTATTGTCACGCGGATCTTGGAGCGACAAACCGGACGGAGACCGGACCGAATCGGCCAGCTGTATATATATATTTCTGACATCGTCGGGCGGCACACGACGACGGAAAATAGGTTAACCGTGTGTCAGTTTGACAGTTCAAAAACTTTGACGCAGGGGGGCACCGAGCAAAAGATCGAAGCGACACGCGCGCACGAGCCTCCGCGCAGCAAACCAAAGACGCGTGTGTCGTCGTCGTCATCGCCGACCAATCGGGTCACGAATAAAACGACAAGAATGGTGTGCGATATAAATTAATCGAATCAGCGATATATATCGTGACACACCAACTTATCAGGGGAGGACCTTGCACCGAATTAACGTAGCAAGAACATTTTCAATCAGATTTTTCTTATTCACGAAAAACAACTGCTCCCATTGAGGCGATGTGAAAAACTCTTCCGTAGCGTCAGAGCCGTGCTCAATCGGTAATACTAAAAAGGTGTAATGCAATTTTATCGAGCGTGCGCTGAAACTGTAGCGTATAATTGAACCGACATATGTCCTTCTTTTCATAACAAAAGTAAAAAATGAGCGTCGGTAAGATCGTCGGCCTTGTGTAAGTGTTAAGAGCATGTGAAACACTACGGAGTGCGAGAGAGACAGCATCAGTGGCGGTCTCGGCGGAGCAAGAGAGCGACGCTGAGAACGTGTTTCACATGCGCTTAAGGGGAAGTGAAATATCGCGGTCGGAAATGAAAACTGTAATGAACTTTTTTTAAGGGTGTTAATTTTTTTGAGGATAAAGCGAATTCGTGCCGGATGCACACGGTAATTTCGCTCCCGGTCCGAATTCATCTTTTTCTCAAAAAAAATAGCACCATTGAATAAAGTTAATTTGAAAATTGCAAGTATCTCTCTCACACTCATGGCCCCGTCACGTGACTTTCACTTCACCTTAAGGATGTTTGGGCCAAAACACGTTTCTGTTCGATCGCTATAAAACACGCATTACTAAAAACGTGTAGTTTTAGTAATGCGTGTTTTAGTAATGCGTGTAAAAAGCTACATAAGATAGCGTGCATTTACTGTGTAAAAGTTTTGGAAATCGGTCGGCAACGACAGTACCTAGCGATTTTTTCCGCCGATTTCTGTTAGATACGAATAAAAAAACTTACCACAGCGAAGGGCAGCTATCAGACAGATTGTATCCAAATTTAAAGAAGATTCATCGTCTTGTTTCTGAGATAAATTCAATAAACCAGAAAGACCCGAGCTCTGTCTCGCTGCTTGCTTTGTCTGCGTTTCTCACTCGACACTGACTAACGCGGTCAGCGGAACCGCGCTCCCGTTCCCCTCGCGATTACGGCTCAAACATCCTTAAGGGCATGTGGTACAGACTCAGTCGGTAACAAATCGCCTTCCCTATTCTCTCCAAAACGATTGATACGACGAGCAAAAGTAAATTAGGTTTTCATACTTATATCTATTGACTACAAAAACCTAATTTGATTTTGGTTGAAGCATCAACCATCAAGGAGAAAATAGGTAAAGCGATTTGTTACCATCGGAGCATCGATGCGTATATATCACATGCCCTTAATATAACAGTGTTATATTGCTGATGAGTCGGAAATTGCAACTTCCGTGTAATTTACATGTAACACTCTGGCAATATTACCTGTTGATTTCAGTTACATTGCTGTTACATTGTTGCTACATTACTGTGTTTACTGGGAATATTCGCCCTAGAATTACTTGTGAAACTACTGCTTGATTGTCATTCGTGTTACATCCCGGCCTGTGTTGCTGGGGACTTTACCGTTAATTGGCTCTTCATGAGCCACCATGTCCGGACCTGATTCGTGTTGCCGCGGCGAATAGAAATTCGCTCCGTGAGTCCCGGGAAGGGTTTAAATTTATGTTGAGTCACCGAATGAATTAGATACACAAAGATTAGAGAGGGTATTCAATCGTATATATTGAAATGAACTATTACTCGTGTTACAACTTTGTCCGTTATTATGATCAATTAATAATATTTTATAATTCGACAAATAATGAGTCGATAAGAGTTGAGTTCGCGACTTGAAGCTCCTTGCTCTTTGGCATCTTAACGATGACTAACTTTCAAGAAAAAGTGTAATAAAGTGTAAAAAAGTATAATATAATATCAATGACTTTATTGCAAAAGGACATATCGACTGTACCCAAGTATATTTTTTACATGGATATATAAATATATAATAATATATACATACACTGTAAAAATAAATTGTAAATTTAATGTACTGGAACTTGAAATTTACTAACATTACTTACAATAATTGAACCTTGATGTACTTTGCTTGTAAAATAAAAGTACCAGATATTAAAATTACAAATCTTTTGCTTGAAATTTACAAATATTTTTATGAAAAATAGTAATTTTACTGTAAAATTACAACGCACATGTGTTTGAAATTTCAGAAACAGTTTATGTAAAAAAGCTTCCTGTACATATATTGTATATATAGTGTATATATATTATATATATTATAATTGTATATATATTATATATATTATAATTGTATGTACATATTGTTATTATTTATTTCATATTAACATTTTTTTGTCCATACACACTAAATGGATGTGCTTATCATGTCTTAATAACAATAAAAGTATGTTCTGCTAATCCATAATATTTCCGAATCATTTAGCTAGCCGAATTTAGCTGGTGCGACCACTCTTTATTATTTTTCAACATTCTCGTTGATTCTTTCAGAAACACGCATCGTCATAGCTTCTGTCGGCTGCAAAATGTCTGCTTTCAATTTGATGTCCTTTATATCCAAGATCGTGTCTCTCTTTAGAACGTAGCGGCGCAATACGGTCGCGAGAATAACTTTGATAGACTTCATTGCGTAGTTTATTCCTGTAAATCGGATAATTGTTATTTTGCTCCCTTTACCTTTTGAAGCTTCGAATCGTCACCGGCAGCTGTGTACCTATGCAATTTCTTGGTCCAGCGCTGAACGGCATGTAACAGAGGGGATTACGTTTCGCAACTTCCTCAGGCAGAAACCGATCGGGATCGAATTTTAGAGGATCTGGCCAGTACTTTTCCGACCGGTGAATCTTCAGAATAGAAATACCTACGATCCCTCCTTTCGGCAGAGTGTATTCCCTTGTAAGACAAGGTTGTGTTCGTAGGTATGGGTTCATGGACCAAAATAGACCAGCACTGTGATGGGGGGGGGGGGGGGGGGGGGGAGAGTGGGGTAAAATGAACCCACGGGGCAAAATGGACGCGTTTCTAAATAAATTGAAATTTTAAAAACCTACATTTTTAGCCTCATTTTAACGGTACATCATTATGATCATTATAACCCTGATAGACAAGCGGCACAAAAAAAGCAGTTGGCACAATAATTGCGACATGTGCCGCACATGTCACCAATATCGCGCCAATATTGCTACTTTTCGTGGCGCTTGTCTATCAGGGAATAGAATACAGCTTGACTAAGATGGTCCATTTTGATCTCGTATCTTTTTTCATACTCTAGCAAAAAGATGATTATAACACAGTCTATAATTCGTTAATTTTTCATAATATGAAACTCGTCAATGTTTACTACGATTGCGGAAAACCCGGTTTTGGCTAAAAAGAATAAAAATCCCTTGAAACTCGTTAAGGGTTTACGGCACAGTAAAATTTCGATTTTTTCAAGAACATTCTGTTAGATTTTTATGTCGAAATTCGACGAATTACAAAAGTTAGAGACTATTATGTGGAATGCCATTATGTGAATGGAATATTCCAAACCCACCAGTGTTCCAACTTTTCAAAGGTTGATTTGGGGTTAGTTTTTGTAAACCAACTGTAAACCAACCATTCTTCGGACGCGATGAAAGGTTGGTTCATGGTTGGATATTATAAACCAACCCCAATTCCAACTCTTAAGCTACAATATCGATGGTTGATTTGTGGTTGATTGTTCAAAACCGACCATAAACCAACCATTTTTGACAACCAACTATGCAGCGGTTGGCTTATGGTTAGGTTTGAAAAATAGACTAGAAATCACCCTGATAGACAAGCGGCACAAAAAGTAGCAGTTGGCGCAATAATTGCGACATGTGCCGCACATGTCGCCAATATCGCGCCAACATTGCCACTTTTCGTGGCGCTCGTCTATCAGGGCAACCGTTACCATTCTTGGCCGAAAGTCGGAAATGGGGTTGTTTTCTAATATGCAACCGTTAACCTACCTTTCATCGTGTCTAAAGAATAGTTGGTTTATAGTTGGATCACAAAAACCAATCCTAAATCAACTTCAGAAAGTTGGAATATTGGTTGGTTTGGTGCACCAGTTGACCGGTTGGTTTTTGGGTTGGTGTCAGGTTGGGCAGAACGCGAGGGACATAAAGTAGCATTTTTCGCGAAGGCATTACATAAATACGGGAAGCGTTGCATAAATACTCGAAGCATGTCGTAATGAGCCCGTATAGACAAGCGCCACGAACGGACGCAGTTTGAGGAATATTTGCGACATGTAATGTAATGTACATGTAATGTAATGTACGGGTATTTGCAACCCGTAAGCGTATCGTTAATACGGTGCGCATGCGCACATCCGTCCTTTTTTTCCTTTATTGTCGCGCCCGGCCAGCAAAATAACCTGACACCTTTCATGCATTCGTCACAAAAAGGAGTATGGGATACTTGTACGTAAAAGCGGACTCCCGCCGACGGTTGTGAAGTGGCCGCACTCACCTTTTCGAGTGCGTTGCCGTTGCAACGCTCGATCCGGCTCGTGCAGCCACTTCTCGACCTTCACCGAAAGTCCGCTTTTACGCACTAGTATCGCAAAGTACTACTCTGTTACGAACATGCGAACACGCCAGTCGTTTTTTTCTTCCTTTCTTATCTCCATCGCCAATTATAATCTCTTCACTATATTCAACTAAGCACACTTTTCTTGCTTTCCTCTTTGTGTTACCATTCTCTTCTTATATGCTGTGAAAACCTGCTTGACATTACAACATTTTTCAATTTTATATACCTTACGGATTACAATTGACTTACGATTCTCATGAACAATAGTCCTTGGTAATTACTGTTATTATATCGCAAAAAAATCGCAATTTCGCTTCAGCGACATCTATGGGCAAATATCCTTACCTTGGAGGCAAACAGATACCTGCATTGCCGATAGCTCGCTTCTCGAAGCGTCGGTAATTTAGCTTCGTCTCCATTCACAAATCTCCGCTATTGCTTTTCGCTTAAGGTCATGAGAAACGACTCGGTCGGTAACCAAAATCTGTAATGAATGCGATTCAGAGACCGTAGACTTTTCGGGAAAAAGCAAAGCATTAGAGGACGTACAATATAATACCGCGTCCGATGATGCTTCCGTTTTATCCGAAACGTCAACCGGTTTTAAATGGCATTGATTCGAAAAATGCATCTATCTCTCTCGCACTCATATGTCACTTGGTACATCTTTCACATGGCCTTAAGGAGAAGTGAAATATCGCGGTCGGTAATGAAAACTGTAATGAACTTTTCTAAAGGGTGCTAATTGTTTTTACGGAAAAAGCAAATTCGAGCCGGATGCACACATTCTGGACTCCAAATAAACAGTCGATCCTACTTAATCAAAACAAAATTAATGTTGTATTAATTTTATAATATTGTTTAATTGATGAATTATTAATTGATAAAAGAAAATAAAACGCGAATGATTACGAAGTCAACGAGCGACATAAAATGCTTTAAAATTAAGCTGGACTATTAAAAAGTTCACCAAATTTGTGATAAAAATTCGGTCAAATCCCAAATAGTTTGATGTTTTTCGCTGTTTCGACCATGTTTGTGATTTCGAACAAAAGCGGCGGTCATGGCACAACAAACACTTTCCGAAATAAAAAACAGTCAATTGACGATAATTTGTCGGTCAATTGACCCTTACGAAAAATGACCGTCACGGCGCATCTCTAGATCGAATTGAACGAGACAAGTTTTCACTGGCCGCCTCGTGCTCGGCCGATATCCCGAGAAAATCAGTTCTCGTCGATGCCCGCAGTTACGGGGAGAGCAGTCGCAACAACCGAGTAAATGATAACAGAGCCGCAACATGCGTGAACGTGCGTTAACATCATCGGCGCGGCGGTGTGGGACGGTTACAGCGAGAGAACATTTTTAACGTCGTGCGCGTCGCATCGCGCGCGTCGCAGCGCAAGTGAATGGGGCAAACGGTGTTGCGGACGGTTATATACACATACATGTGTACATACAAAGCATAAAAAGGTGGGGGCGAACAACGTGCGAATCGATCGATAAAATACAAGTGAACCCAGAGAGTATGGCTCTCGGGAAGGGGTTTCTCGGCAAGGGCGGAGAGTGGGTGGTGGTCGGGCGGTGGACATCATAAAGAGGATAGGATAATATCTATCGGTGCCCGTGGCGTCTATGACACAGTATAATCGTACTTAACACCCGAGCCGCTTTAATAAACGTTCTATCCGCATAGAACGATGTAGTTATGCCGAAAAAAAGTACGAGAAATGTGAGGGATCAGAGAATTGAAAGAAAAAGGCTCGACGCGTGCAGAACAACGAGCTCGGAAGTTATCGTGAAACAATTTCGAAGCATCCATATCAATGTCAAAAATGCCAAGAGGTGGTTTTACGTGAAAAAACGTTTGTCACTAGTTACGGACGATGAGCTCGCCGCGTATCTTCTCGATCTCGCCGAACCTATCGTCAGGTAATGATATATTGTTTTTTTTTTCACAGTCGTCTCGTAACATTCTCATTTTCGTAAGGAGTGTCAATGTTCCTCCGATCGTCGAAACGGTAATCTCGTCAGTTCGAACGCATGGTTAAACTGTCACCCCCCTCGGGAGGGGGCTTCCCCCCTCCGACTGTCAACGAGTTTTCAATTCGCCATCTTACTCGCGTTTATAGATAAACATATATATGTAGATCGCGTTGGAAAAACGTGCTGTGCGCGCGTGGTCTACGTGCGTGTCAGTGTTGACAGGACGAGAGATCGTCGTAGGATTACGTTTGGTTATATCGCGTAATCGATAACCGAACACCCATGTAAATCGAATACATTTTTGTTATCGAAAAAAAAAAATGCATGTGTACATTTTTTTTAAATTGTTTTTTTTTATTCCTTTGACAAAAATATTTTCGCCGTTTTATGGTTTTTTTTTATAGTCAAAACGTTACATATTTGTTTACACACGAAATGATTTGTAAATCATTTTTTTTTTTTTAATTTTTTGTATCGAAACGATAGTCCCAAGGTCTGTAATTTCAATCTTACACCAAGAATTTGTGCTCGATTAGTGCACAATTTTGTTTCTACATTTGTCAATTAACGACTTCATTTTTTGTTTCGCCGCACAGGGAAGATGGAAAGTGCGCAAGCAATTTTTCTACGAATTTATTATATTTTTGCAATTTTGCAAAAAAAAAGAAAAATATTTTCACTAAATTATCTTTTTTTGACAACCTGAATGTTTTATACTTGTTTACTCACGCAGTGCAAAAATTGAAGTGTGAATTTTTGTTTTGTTCCAAAACAATAGTCGCCATGCTTATAATTTCTTGCTTTAACCACTCTCAAATTTTATCCAATAATGTATGCCCGATTAGGCCCCACTATTATTTATCAACTATCAATTAACGATCGTTCGCTTTTTGTTTCTACGCACAGTTCAGATGGAAAGTGCGCAAGCAACTTTCCAAAAATTGATTATTTTTTTGCATTTTTCTGAAAATAAAGTATTTACGATAATATTACAATGATTATTTATTTGTAATAACACATGTTTGATTAGTCCACAATTTCATTGTTCAAATTCATCAATTAATAATAATAATAATAATAATAATAAGAAGAATTTTTTTTTGCTTGTGGTCCCTTTGCGCTCCACCGGCACTTAGGCCTGTGACCGATTGTGTACCCTGTCCCGGTCGTCCACGTTGTGTTCCTCAGACTTGGAACCCAACCGACATGCATTATTGATGTGCTTTCACGTCTGTTTTTGTTTTTACCCTCGCACCTACTTCTGGTCAGTCCCCTGTTCACCGGCATCCTCACTTGTAACCATGCTGGAGATCATAGTCAGTCTCCTCGGAGCCCCAGTTAACGACGTAAAGCTCAATATTCTAGGATGTCGAACAGTTTCCTGGAAGCACACATTACGACACAAATTTTTTTATTATCTTTACGTCTTGATATTTTCGTATACTACCACTGTTATTCATATTTAATTTCTAAGTGTATGTGCCTAGAGGACCCCTGGTCTTACCGTAGGAATAAATCGTTATACATACATACATACAGCGTGTAAGCTACCGTGCTGAAGCCCTTACGGTAGCTTACACGCTGGCTAGGGATAACTATTGCGGAGCGTCAAGTCCCCTACGCCGGATATTTGTCAGAAATTAATATGTTAGTAAAAATGATTAACGACCGTTAATCTTTGTTTTTCACCCCACAGTCGCGATGGAAAGTGCGCAAGCCCCGAGGACTGGAAGACGGATCAGGACAAGGAGAACGACCTGGAGGTTGTCAAGGTCGACGAGAAGGAGTCGCTCAACGGCGAGGAGCCTCTTCGCCGTAGTCCGAGAAAGCAATGCATTCCAGTCGCGCCGGAGGCCCTCGCGCCCTCCTCGGACTCTGCGCAATTGGAGCAGCTGCGTCAGCTGGAAGTCTCGGCCGTCGAGGCCGAGCCTCACGAGAGGCGTCGATCGAGGGTCAAACATCACAAGACCAGAGCCAAGCATCACAAGGACAAGCGCAGCAGGAGAAAACATTCCAAGAACGTCGCCGAGGCCAAGAATGTAACGTTGTCCGACACGGAGAGAGGTGACTTTTCGCGGGTCGAATCGAAGCCGACCGAGGCCGAGACGATCCCAAAAAATCACAAGACAAATTTCGCCACCGTGCCGAAATTAATCGTCGACCGGTTGTCGATAAAGGAACGGGACGTTCGTTCGAGTTCCCGCGAACCCGAGAACTGCGCTACGGTGCTCGCGGAGAATTTCGACAAGACGAAAAACCAACAGGCGACCTTGACCGCGGAAGAGACGAGCACGAATTTCACCGACAAGCGGGACAAGCAAAGATCGTCCCAGAGCGTCAAAGGATCGCCGGACGAGGAATCGAATCGTAACGTCGAGGGTTCCACGGAAGTATGCGACGATGATTACAGCATCGCCGAGAGTCGCGAGAGGGACGAACTCGAGGAGAATTTTAACGAGAAAAACAGCATCGCGGCGTCGAACGAGCGAGACGAGAAAGATGTTTTACCGGTCGAGATGCAGAGGAAGAAGACGAACGACGAGAAGAGGCCGAAGAAGAAGCGTAAGCATCCCAAACAGGAGTCGCCGCAGGTGGAAGATCAAGGCTGCGTCTCGACCAGCGTCGTCGTCAAGGAGACCCTCCATAAGCGGCATAAAAAGAAGCACAAACACGCGACCGAGCACAAGACCAAGAGAAATCACGACGTTCGCAAGGCGCCTCACGATGGAAAAGTCGCGGCCTCGGAGAGCGCGGAATTGGACGAGGTAATTCGGGACGTTTCCGCGGTTGCGATACCAGGCAGCGTTGCACAAACGGTGACCGAAGTCGAAGGGACCGTCACGGAGCCGCAGAGGCTCGCTATAAAGATAAAACTTTGTCAGGACTGCAACGAGCGTCACATAGAAGACGCTTGTCCTCTGGTGTCGACGGAGTACGCGATCGTCGACGCGGTCGTTTACAAGGACTGGCTCAACGTTCACAAGCACAATCCCGAAGTACTGAAGGCGATGGGCTCGGAAGACCCGATGTCCGAGGGCTACGCTGTATCGAACGACGATGCCTTCGAGTCGGACGAGGAATCGGCGAACGGCGAACAGTACAAAAATAAAACCAAAGTCGAGAGCGAGGACAAGCAACTGCACGTGAACGAGGATCGTCCGCTTTACTCGAGGGAATCATTGCCCGACTGTTTCGAACTGAGGATAACGAATCCCGAGCACGGCATCGGAGTTTACGCGAGACGATCGTTGCCGATGTACGCCAAGTTGGGACCGCTCGTCGGTGATCCCGTCAAGGAAATGGATATACCGGATGATTTTTCGATGCGGCACATCTGGGAGGTAAACATCATTGACGATTGTCTAGCGGAAGGTGGAATATTGATACAATAATGAGGCAATTAGGTGAAACATTTTAATACAATAATTAGGCATTTTCATTTGCATCATTATTTTTTTTTTATAGAGGTCGCTAAAAGTTTGTTGAGGGAAAATTTTGAATTAGTCAGTGAAAAGTCAGGGAAAAGTCAGGGAATTTTTTTCCGGGGAAAAAATGGGTACCATGAAAAAACTCCCTTCGGATTTAGATTTGGATTTATGGCATGAAAATTATAATAGACCGCAATTTCACCGCGTCAGTTTACATTAGGCTCTTAGAAATTTTATAACCGCGAGTGCAGTTTTAACATTTCCTGCGAACAACCCGGACACAGGGACAAATAAAATTACAAATAATAACAATAAAAAAAAGAAAGTGTATAGCAATGGAAAAAAATATATAAAGAATATACAAATGAGAAGAAAAATAATAGATACAAAAGAATATACAAATGAGAAGAAAAATAATAGATACAAAAATAATAAATTTCCCACTGTGACGATTTTGGCTTGCATTGTTACTAGAGACTAACGTAAATTATTAAATATTTCTCAACGTAGCTATTCTTGATGGTTCTTATATTTAAAAAAAAATAATACCAAATCGGAAGAATTTTACAATTTCACTGTGATTTTCAGATAGACGACGACGGTAAAACATCGTACATAAGTACAACGAATCCACTGAAGAGCAATTGGATTCGATACATGAGACCGGCCGATAGCAAGGACGAGAGAACCGTCGCTGTTGTGACGAAACGCGGTGAAATACATCTCGTTACTACACAGAACATTACGACGGGAATGGAGCTCACGTACTGGGCGGACTCGCAGTCTTCCACGTGGACCCGAAAAAATAAAATAGACAAAACAAGTGAGCGCCTATTCGATTTACTCTATTCGCCGTAAAGACTGTAAGCTGCTTCGCAAAGTGTATGGCAATCCGTGCTAATGCGTGCGGTACAGTCAAATCAATCGAATATCCGGATTTCAAAAATCGTTTGTCCATGTTTTAAACGAGAAATTTTTTTTGCAAATAAGGTGGATCCAGATTAAAGAGTTCTTACCGTGTGTAAGAAAAATATACAACAATGAATTTACAGAAAAACAACTTAGTTTACCCCAATAAATCTACGGGCATATTTTTACGCATTTTTTGTGAAGTCAAATTTGTTATTTTGGTCTGTTTTGGACAGTGACAGATTATTTTATTTGTTGAAATATGTTTTACAAATTCGCCGAGTAATTTGCTCCGTTTAGATTCTCAACCAGAAGAATAGTTTGGTTGAGGTCGTAGCTGTGCTTTTTTCATAATAAAATTACTAATTTGTAAACGATGAATATTATCATTAATGTTTTCCGGTGAATACGTAGATTATCTATCGAGAATCAAAATGGGCCTTCATTCGTCACTCGAACGAATATTACAAATTTGACTTCACAAAAACTGCGTAAAAATATGCCCGTGACTATATTGGTGTAAACTAAGTTATTTTTTGTAAATTCATTGTTGTACATTCTTTTTCTATATAATGTAGAAACTTGTTGATCAAGATCCATCTTAATTCGCGGTAATTATCCCTTTAAAATGTGTACAAAAGATTGTCGAAATCTTGGTACTCGATTGACTTGACTGTAGTCCTCGCGGACTACCTTCAAAACCAATGTAACGGAAAACCTCTTTTCTTGTAACTTATTTTCGATCGGTAAGTCGTTTCGATTATCGAAACGTTGGCGAAACTTTCATTAACGTTGTTTTCATTACTCGCAGATTGCGGTGGTTGTAATTTAAACTTCACCCATCCGATATATTATCGTCTTCATTGCTGCATCTTTCACGACACGAATTATAGTCTGACGATAAGAAAATATCACTGCAAGGTAAGAATACCAACGATCTCGTTTCGAACCCCAAATTTTTCCTAAAAAATGTATAAACCTATTAATTTAAGCTCATAAGGCTTATAAATGTATAAACCTGCATTTGTAATCCTAAAATTTATAATTTGTTTGCTTTTCAAGATATGCGGTGCCGCCGTTTTAGGAAAGGATAATATAATGAAGCACGCAGCCGAATTGCACGGAGGTCGAGGCGCTTATCAGTGTCAGTATTGCAGAAAATTCTTTCTCCGTTTGAATTATCTCGAGATGCATCGAACATACGGTTGCTCCCAAAATCCTCAACGATCGAGGCCACTGTGCGATTTTTGTGGTCGTAAATTTTGTCAGCCCCAAAAGTTGAAAGTCCACATCAAACGAATGCACAGCGGTGAGTTCAGATCCACGGACAAATGACTCACGTTAAAATTAAGGCAATTTATTCGCAGTCAAGATATCTTTTTAACGAATAAAAAAAATTTTAATTACAGATATGTCCGAGGTTCTGAGGGAATTCCAGTGTAAATTGTGTCTGAAATTGCTCGGTTCGAGAGCCGCGCTTCAGCGTCATATGAAGGAAGTTCACCACAAGGATGTCGTCGCTGCAGCGACGTGTGATCGTTGCGGTAAAATGTTTCAGAACAAGAGCAATTTGAAGATTCATATGCTGACGCACAGCGGCGTGAAACCTTTCAAGTCAGTAGAAATGCCACAGTTTTCCAATTTACGCATGAAATTTCATGGCTGTACAGACGAATCGATAACACGTTTGAATTCACAGGTGTAAAGAAAACGATTGCAAGGCTGCCTTTACGACGAAACAATGCCTGCAGTTTCATTACAAGAAGGTTCACGGACTGTCGGAGGAAATGATGCCGAAGATTGAGAGATCGGTAGCGTATACCTTCGACGCGTACAGCGGTGGTCTCGTAGAGGATATCGACAGAGGAAAGACACAGAGATCCGGCAGAAGAGGATCACAGGTGATTAACATCGATGAAAACGTTCACAAATCAGAGCTGTGCAAAGTACTGAAAAATATGTCAAGTCCAAAGTATCACAAGTATTTGAAGTATTTCTCAAGTACTTTTCGCAATTAGACTCGTAGCGTTAAGCGTTATCTAGGGTTAAAAAAGGTGCAATGTAATTTGCACATTGCTCCCTTCATTTATTCATTTATTACAATTTTGCGCATAACTATCTCCATGAGAATCTTCGTTTATCGATCTTGGCTTCCTTGAACGGCAAGCTATGCGGAGATAAATTACTTAGTACCTCTTTTGGCAACATGAAAAATACTTACATTTCATAAAATATAAACGGCAAGCATTCTGCAGTTTATTGTAAAAAATCAATAAGTGAAATTTTCGCAATTCGTCGTTTTTAGGCTATTTTTAAACTATTCTTCACAAAATTATTTTTTTCAATCCATAAAAAAATGTCTTACAAAATTTCATACAAAAAAAGAAAAAAGGGGAGCTAAATTCTCTGTTCGTTTCTTTTTTAAATGGAATAAAAAAAAATCTTGTTACAATGATACTTCTCGAAAAGTATACACAGATAATAATCTAGTGACAGAAACAGGATGTCATTTTACTCATCGATTATCCGTAATGCGAGCGTGTACTCAAAAAGTACTTGTACTTGGTAGTCGAAGTACTAAAGAGTACTTTTGTACTTCGAGTACGTGCTTGAGGTACCAAACAAGTACTCTCGTAAATATGTTAATCAAAATTAACGATCATAACGAAATAATTTATCTAACCACAGCAGGACAACAGCAACAGTCTGCTCTCCCTGGACGACTGCAGCTCGGAGCACAGTTCCCCCGCCGATGCGTCGATGAGTTCCTTCCACGCGACGATAAACGATTTCGAAACCGTTCTCGTCAGTGCCTCCCGCTGCGACTCGGATCGCGAGACTCAAGACCGCGACCACCAAGAATCCGAGACTCAGGAGCACGAGATAACCGATCGCGACGTCCAGGAATCTCCGCCGTCGCCTCCACCACCACCACCACCTCCATCTCACCAAGAAATGCAAATCCCCTCGGCGTCCGACTCGCCTCTCGAGAGCATCCGACCCTCGACCGAGGTCGATTTCTACGGCACCTCCCGCTTGCAGAGCAAAGGCTCAAAAAAATGGATGGGCGAGTACAATCCCCCGAACGATCCCGACCTGATCGTCCAGCAGCCTCAACATTCCATGGCTCCGAGCCGTCCCGACGTCTACGAGTTCGAGGACAAAAAAGAGGACATCCGAAACGATCCCCTCTCAGCCACCCAGGCTATGATGAACGACAGCAAGCTCGGCCTGAACATCTATCGTCGCCCTGAGAGCACGAACGCCAGTCTGCTCGTCGAAGCCGCCCTCGACGCCGCCGAGCGAGACATCGGCGCCGTTTCCAGTCCCATTCTCGACGACAACGACCGCGATGGAAATCTGTACTCGATATCCAGCCAGTTGCAGTCGCCCTTGCCCTCGCGATCCTCGGAGAGCCATCTCGATTCCTACATCCAACAGCAGGACGAACTCATGTCCCCGGGTGGAACACCCGACGGTCGAAAGACACCACCGTCGCACGTCCAAATCGATTATCATCTTCATCGACCCGTCGACTACATAAATTCACCGAGGACTCACAGCATGGAGCAGTATCTTCCCCAGGACGAGCTTCCCCGCGTCTCATCGCCCGGCGGTTACATTCACATGCCCCAGGAGGATTTGACCTCGCCGTCGGCGACTCCGAATCCCAATCGCTATCCGGAGATTCATCATCATCATCACCATCATCATCATCAAGTGCCGACCGACAATCTTTCGAGCGACGAGGGCGACTCGGTCGCACAAAACCTTAGTCTCTCCGTCAAAGAAAAATCTCTCCAGCTCGATCTATCGACGTCTTACAAGTACGAGGGTCTCGACAGCGAGTTCTGTCGCGAGAGAACCAACTTCGATCCTCTCGCTCTGAACAGCGGCGAGTTGCAGGGCCTCGACATGTCGGCGAGAGGCTTCCATCACGGATTGGGGTCGCAGATACCGAACAGCCGTTATCATCATCACTTGTACGAGATAACCGAACGGCAGAGCGTCGATCTCAGCCGAACGAGCGGATATTCCATGTCGCCGCCGCCGGCTTATCCTCACAGCGAAGTTTTGAGGATCGTCAGCTTGGACCTCACTCCCGGTCACAGCGTCGATCTGAGCCTATCGAGGGGTCATCATTTGCATGGAAACGGCGCGAGGGTCATCACCAGCCCCCAGCCGGCGGGCTCGACCGCTTCGCACGTCGTGCCCGACACGATAGAGGGACGAATATTGTCGCCACCCCCGTCTTCGATACCGGGATACAACGCCACTTATCCCGTAAGCCCGGCACCGTATCATCCACCGAGACCCGGTTATCATCATTATTCCGGGTACTATTGAAGAATTCCGTTTTCGCGCTGATGGGAGAATTTTTTTTTTTTTTTTTTTCTCGAAATTGATTTTTTTTAAATACTCTTGCATTTTCATGGTAATTGTCCACTGACACAAAACTCGGATTATGCTTAATGCACAAATCGATGGATATTGAGATTATAGATTGTCGATTGATTATCAAGCCACTCCATCGGATGGCTTGATGGGTTTACGTTCGTGGAATGCTTTTCTTTCACTGGTTTCATTATCTCCAAGATTGTAATGATAGAGCCGTTCGAAATTTAAAGAAAACTTACGGTAGTTACGTCGTTAAGGCGTTACGAACTCGAAAATCTTGTTTTAAATTCTTCAGTTTTAAGGTCGAAGTTTGCATACGCGCAACGCCATGATACCGACTCGAGCGAGAAACAACGTTTGTCCGTGGATCGCAGGAATAATATTCCGTAGCTCGGTGAATTGCTCGGCGACAATAATCTTTATTTTTATTTTTTTTTATTGTTTTTTTAATAACAAATGGGACGTTGCAGTGGAGATCGGTTCGAGTAGTCGCAGCGTCAAGTTCGCTGTTACTCGACGCAACGTTCGGTGATAATGCGTTGGAGAAAATTGTTATTTAGGATCTAGGGTATTTTCTTCTATAACGATTCTAAAACATTGTTCTCGAAAAAAGGGGTATTATTTATCAAACTGAAAAAAAATATATCGCCTAAATCGTTAGGCGACTCTCGATCTTGGGAACGAATTCCAATAGTCGCGGAAGCACTTGATCAATTCGAAGTATGCACAGTACGATTATTATGTCCAAAAATAACTCATCTAGCTGCCAACTAATATACATTATCGTATATAAACGAGAAAGTATAAAGGAAATCTATTCGGGAATTCATTGATTACACACGCATACGAATTCCTAAATTCCAAGTGCGTAAGTGAAAAAAAAATCTCATTTTTACGTTGATTCTAGTCATTGAGCAAGAAACGTTCTAAGCATAATTTTTATTTCTATTTTAACGAACACGACTCTCGTTTACTTTAAGCTGCTTATACAACAGTACGAAACGTTATAATTTTTTACGGTATTTATTGTCAGTATTTGAGAACACTTTTGATCTATTATTATCGTCGAACAAAACCTACGAAACAAAAAAAGGAATAGTGTCGATCTATTTAAAAAAATTTTATGTTCTCCTTTTCTTTAAATCTCCAAATTCGGAACAAAAGTTCGTGGGGGTTAAAAAAAAATTGAGGCAGCTACGGAGGTTTTCGGTATTTAAATCATGTTGGCTTCAAATTTATTTTTCGAAATTTTTCATAGATCGCTCGTATTGCGCGCGTTACTGAAATTCCGTACCGAAGCTCCTCGGCGAAAGGCTCTTGCATGAAAAATCAATAATTTGCCTTAATCTTATTATAGCTCATAACGGTTCGCCATAATTTATAAATAACTTATAGATAACCAAAGATCTAAAAACATTGTAAATCCCGTGCCAAACTGTACGAGGGACGGCCGTCGACTCTAAGATTAATATTACTATTAATAATTATAGAAATTTCAGGCCCCCTTCCCAACCTTGAGTCTCGAACTATTGGGTCATATTGATATATCCGTAAATTGTTAAATTAAGGGGATATACATAATTCTTATTTTTCAATACGAAATAGTTGATACGAGTGTAAATATATGTCTCGAGTAATTTAAAACAAAAACAAAACAAAAAAATGTATTTCATTCGAACTTTATAGTTTTAGCGATGTAGAAATAATGATACATATTGAAGGTTGAATCTCCGTAGGATGTCTCGTTAAAACATAATTTGGTTGTCGAATACATTAAAGTAGAAATCGTATAAATATCGTTCTTTGCTGTAACTATTATCGGTAATTCATTAACAATGCAGGTTGACCGTTAATTACTACGAGATTACTTGTCTTATGTCGTTACTACTCCGCTGAACACGAATAATCAAAACAAAAAGAAGTTGTAGCTTTGAAACAACGCAAAAAAAAAAACAAACAATGTAATTGGTCGTGTATTCCACATTTAACTTATTACGAGCGTCAGACGCAATTTTTTCCACCCTGGTAACTCGTATCTAAAAGAAAAAGAAACTTACGATGAAAAAAGAAAGAAAAAAAAGTAAACAAATTTTGTCTGAAAATATTTTTGAGTACAAAAAAAATTGTCGCCCGATATACCTTTGTATCCAGTTTATTGAGCTAAGACAAATTATTAGAGCGCAGTAATACTACAATAAAGATGACCAAAACAGTATTAAGACCGTTCTGAATGATCATTTCATTTCCGGAATCAATTATAATATGCATCCTAGTGAAATTTCATTTCTGAACGATTATGAGTATTTTGCAACAATCGTTAATTAACAACAAACAATTATTCGATAGTTAGGAACCGGTTGAACCGGAAGTAGGGCAAGAGGAATTTTTGGAGGGTCAGCGATGTTCTGTAATTCCACAATCCTCCGTCATTACGACATTATCAACAGAGTTTTGTATTGTACTGACTTTCCCCGTGCAACTTTCCTACGACACGAAAATGCGAGCCGTCCTCGTAAAGGGCTCAGCACGATTCTAGATTGAACAAAAAAAAAAAAGCATACAAGAGTCTTACGACACATCGAAACGGCTCAGCGATTGGTCCAAGTGTACCAGCATTTTCTTCCTCGTCAGTCGTTCGATTGCCGAAGATAAAAAAAAAAAGAATAGTCTCACTCATTGGCTGATCTTCCGTATCGCGTATCTGGGGATTTTTCCCTCCGGAGAAAAAATCCCCCGCTCGCGACGTTCTAACTAGGAAATTATTACCCGCAACTTTTATACCCAGAGAATCGACGAAACTTCGCTCTCGAGCGTCGCGCTGAAAAATATCCCCATGAATATCCCGATCGCTTCCCCACCTCCGAAGTGTCCAAAGAATAGATAACAAAAAAAAAATACATCGACAATGCATAAACAAACAATACCAATCTGCAGGTGGATCCGTGCACGCCATCGTCGTCGCTCAGCGTCTGCTGAAAAATTTCGACCAATCGGAGCCCTCGCAGTTTCACCGATAGCCATGAGACGAGCCGTTCGATTGGCGGCGATGTTGGCGTCGTTTTGAAATCGTCCCCGATCGGCCAATGAGAATCGTCATAAGACACAAAGCGTTGTTTGCCGTCGCGCCGCCATATTGTACGAGTAGCGCGGGTCACTAGCGCGTGTATGGGCTTTTCGGAAGCAATTTTATCAGTGTAATAGTTGGCGTGAAGTCGTCGCGTTTGTTATATTAAAGTGGCAAATGATGGATCTTGGAAAATTGAAGGTCGTGGAGTTACGGGGTGAGTTGTCGAAGCGTGGCCTGGACACCAAGGGCAACAAACCCGTCCTCATCGAACGGCTTCGAAAGGCGTTGGACCAAGAGACCGGAGACCGTAAGTTTTTCCGGCTTTGTTAATCAACAAAACAGCCCGACCAACCACTGCGAAACCCCTGTCGACGTAACGCCGTCCGAAACGCCACTGTGCATTCCCACGATTCACTTATCGCCTGGGACAAATGAAGAGGCAAAAAAAAAACACCAACACCGCATCTCGCTATCGTACACTTGTCGAATCCGAGTGTTTTTTTTATCGCTCAACGACTGTGTCGTATAGATCGTGGTCTCGTGGATGCTCCGTTCGCCGAACGTTTCGCTATTCGTCGATTCTCGAGTCTCTCGGATCGAACGAACTTTGTTTTGTGTGCATGGTTTGTTTATACGCTGCGCATAGACGCACCGAACGAACTACGAAGGTTTCATCCTACAGCTGCGTCGAAGCTTTTCTTTGCTTCCAATGCTCCAAACTTTCATGCTTCGGTCCCGCCGAACGTTTCGCTACTCGTCGATTCTCGAGTCTCTCGGATCGAACGAACTTTGTTTTGTGTGCACGGTTTGTTTATAAGCTGCGCATAGACTCACTGAACGAACTATGAAAATCTCATCTTACGGCTGCGTCGAAGCTTCTGTTTGCTTTGAATGCAGTACATTTTCATGCTTGGATTCCGCCGAACATTTTGCTCCTCGTTGCCTCTCGAGTCTTTCGTATTGAACGAGCTTTGTTTTGCAGACGATAATGTGTGCACTGTTGTCTACAAGCTTTGCGGAGGCACATCGGGCACTTGAATATTTCATCTTGTGGCCGCGTCGAAGCTTTTCTTTGCTCCGAATGCGCTGGAGTTTCACGCGCGGCTTGAACTGAACGGTTTCCTCCTTGTCGCTTCTCGGATCAAACTAACTTTGCTCGTGTACGAAAATGCTTGTACTGTTTATTTATAAGCTTTGTATAAGACACATTAAACGAACAACGAAAATACCATCTTGCGCCTGCTTCGGAGCTTCTTTTTGCTCCGAATGCGTTGAACTTCCACGCTCGGCTTTCACCGAACGTTTTCCTCGCTTCAATGCTCCAAAACTTTTATCTTAATTGTAATCTCAATATCAATCTCTAAAATGGTCATCTTAAAATGTAACGAAAGAAATAAAATAAAAAAATGGTTGCTCTTTATGACACAAAAAAATTTCAATTTCAGCATCGCCGGAAGAGAAAGCTACGCCCGTCGACTCGCCCGAGGAAAATGTTGGAGAAGCGGCACAGAGAGAATCCAGGGAACGAACTCCGGAGCCTACGACTCCTAACAAAACGTCCGGAAGATCGTCGAGAAGCGCTTCGGCGACGACTCCGACAAAAATAACTCCGGCGAGGGGTAGTCCAAAGATAATGCTGACGCCGCTGTCCGAGAAACAAATATCTCCGTCGAAATCGCCGATCACGGAAAAATCGCCGATCACGGAAAAATCGCCGCTCACGGAAAAATCGCCGATCACGGAAAAATCGCCGATCACGGAAAAATCGCCGATCGTCGAGAAATCGCCGACCACAGAGAAAACGCCGATAACGGAGAAAACGGAAAAGACATCGCCGCTAAAGAAGGAAGCGCCTCCCGACGATGCGAGGGAACCGGCGAAGGGGAACGAAGAGGCGGCGTTAGAGGACGAATCGCCGGCGCGAATGGAAACATCGAACGAGGTTTTCCAGTCCGACAGCAAAGGGCCGGAGGCGGCGGACGAGGTTCGGTCCGAGAATGAAACGGAAAGCGAGGAATTAGCGGAGGAGAAGGAGGAAGAAGATAGGGAGGAAGAGAAGGAACCGGAGAACGAGCAGGACGCTGCCGAAGGGTCGGAAAAGGAGGACGAGAGCTCGTCGATTGTTCCGAACGAATCGGTGGAGGCGAACGACGAAGGTCGAGAGACGACGAACGACGAGAAGGACGACGAGGAACCGGAGGGAGAATCGAACACCGAGGCCGACTCGAAGGCTCAAGAGATCGACGAGGAGAAATTATTGCGGGACGAAATAATGGAGGAGGACAATGAGGAAGAGAAATTGTCGTCCGAAGTCATGGATGTAAAAGCTGAGAACGACGAGGAGGAGAGCGTCGCGAAAACGGAGGACGAGACGGTCGAAGATTCCGTTGCCGACGAGACTACCGAGGAGAAAGCCGAGGTTGAAATTAAACACGAGACTGACGAAAAGCCGGTCGTCGACGAGGCGCTTCAGCAAAACGAACAGGTATTAAAGTCAATGAACTCCGATTCGTGATATTTCGGGATGCAATACTTAAAATAATAATAATAATAATAATATTTATTTGATGCGTAGATCCAAAAAAGTACAGAAATAGGGTAAAAATTTACATTTGAAATAATTAATTGTTTGTATCGCTAGCGCCAATCTCAGAGTCCACAGGTCTTGTTTCGCCGAATACAATGTTTCTTCGTTCATTATATTTAATTAATTTTTCTTAACGTCCGGTAATTAATTGTGATTAAATTTGTTATTTTAATAATGAGAGTACGGCATTAAGTCGGTTCAGTTCGTCAGTAGTGGAAGAATAAAGTGAAAAAATATAAAGAGCATATGCCGCGTCACTCAAATGGGCGCATTTGCATGTAGAGGCATGCAATGTATGTAATTGCGATTATAGTCACGCGATATCTTTTAGTTATAGCATTACCATTTTAATCATAATGTCCACCGTAATATCGCAACATTTTTCTTTTTATTTCGTTATCTTGTATCGGGAAAAAACAGTACATTACTCCACGAGGGCGAAAAACGTTTTTCTAACGAATGTGAGTTTGCAGCACGAGCCGAAGGCGAGTGCTGTAATCACACGAGTTAGAAAAAGTGTTTCACACGAGGGATGTACGAAATTTTTCATCACAAATCAGGAAAAGTGGCAATTTCCGCACCGAGTGATGAAAACAATTTTTTTTTTTCCGGAGTTAGGAAATTGATCTATGATTATTTGTATTAGTATCAACGGGATTGTTGTTATTTTTGTGAAATTTTCGTCGTTTACGATTCCTACGATCGATATTTTTTTTGCAGCCGGAGGTTGAGATGAAGGAGGTGAAAGAAGAGCCGGAGGACGATTCGGAGCGGGATACGAAAGATCGGGACAGAAAGGATCGCAAAGACCGGAAACGGAAGAGATCGTCGAGTCCGCAAGAGGAACGACACAGATCCCCACAGCCGAGTCACACCGACGACGAACCTGATCTCAAAGACGCCGTAGTTGTCTTGTCCTGGTGTAAGTTAGACGATTCTACGATCGGAGACGACCGAAAATTACTTGACGCTTAAAAAAAAATGTATTCCAATTTTTATTCCCATCATTACCTTACGAAGCAATTTTCAACGATACGAACGTTTACAGTCATCGTTTTAATACACCTTTAAAAAACCAAGTTATGCATTTTTGCACATATTTTTCTTTTTTATTATTGCATTTTCTTGCCATCGGCAAAATCCGATTTGTGGGCAGACGAGGATCTATAAAATTCAAATGAATTGTATTATTAACAATGTATTAATTACCCAGCAATCCTTTTACTGCACCTTCAAAAAACCGTGTTACTCATTTTTGCGCATATTTTCCTTCTTTCGTTGCATTTTTCTTTTTTAATGAACTTTTTTAACGTCGGCAAAATCTGATTTCTCGATAGACGAAAAAATTCAAATGAATTTGTTTTATTAACGATGTATTTAATTTTGCAGACGACTCCGACTTGAACCTCATAATCAACAGGGACAGCTTCGTATCGGCGACGGCGATGCACAACGACGGTTTCGGTTACATATGGGCCGGTGCCCGAGCGACCTTCGGTTTCACGGAGGGAAAAGTTTACTACGAGGCCAAGATAACCGAATGCTGCGAGGTAAATTTGGAAAACGAACAGTCGCCGCACGTATTGAGAGTCGGCTGGTCGGTTCAGGGAACCTCGATGCAATTGGGCGAAGAGCCGTTCACTTACGGCTTTGGTGGAACCGGAAAAATATCGTCATCAAACAAATTCGCCGACTACGGAACGCCGTACGGCAAAGACGACGTAGTTGGCTGCTACCTCGACCTTTCCGGTGAGAGCGAGGCTGTGATATCGTACACTGTAAACGGCAAAGACATGGGCACCGCGTTCACAGTCAAAAAATCCGAACTCGATGGCAAACCTCTGTTTCCTCACGTGCTCACTAAGAATTGCACTTTCGAGTGCAACTTCGGCCAGGAGAAACCGTGGTGCGAAGAGATTTTGGAAGGATACGTCTCCGTCGGAGCTGTGGATCTGAAAGATCGCGTCACCGGACCTCGCAGACCGGAGAAGAGAGAGGAATGCGAAATGATTATGATGTGCGGCTTGCCGTCGGCGGGTAAAACTGTCTGGGCTACCAAATACGCCGAGGACAATCGTGACAAAATGTACAACATTTTGGGAACCAACAGTCTTATCGAAAAAATGAAGGTGCGTCGAATGGAGTTATTTGGGTTTAGACGATAACGAAAAATAGGATTTTCGGTATGTTCCTGAAGATATCGGCATGTCATTAAATTTCACCTTTGGTAAGTCTCTATCGATGCCCTATCATCGATGGAATTTACGAAGAAAAAAATAGTTCACTTGTAAAATTTTATTATCTGAGCGAACTTCTCCGAGCGAAGCTTGCGCGATGCAAAACGCAGCCGCTATAATCCTATAATTACATTTAGTCTCGTGCAGATATCTTCAGGTTTATTTTTCGTTTGGTTCGTTATTGGAAGCGTTGTGCGCGGAGGATCCATTGTCATTATGGCTTTTTCTCAGGTTATAGGACTACCGCGCAGACGAAATTATCCCGGACGCTGGGAAGTGCTCATAGACAAGTGTACCAGATGTCTAAACAAACTTTTGGACATGGCATCTTCGAGAAGACGCAATTATATTTTAGATCAGGTGAGAGAGTCGTTTTTTGCTTCCTCATAGAGGAAGCTTTTTTTCTTACAATCTATCGTTAAAAAAATATGTGTATTGGCGTCTCATATATAACGAGTCTGACGATGAATTTAATTTTGCACAGACAAACGTGTATCCATCGGCGCAGAGACGTAAGATGAGAAATTTCTACGGCTATCAGCGTCGAGCTGTAGTTATAGTACCGACTGACGAAGAGTACAAATCGCGGGCTGCCAAACGCTCGGCCAACGAGGGCGAGATCGCTCCCGAAAATGCGGTCTTAGAAATGAAAGGTTTGTACCGAAATGAAATCTGTTATCGCGATATTTAAATATGTCCGGTGTTACGACCTCTGAATAGTTCGATTTCACGGACAAATGTGCGAACATTATTCATACATAAAAAAACATAACATGAAAAAAGAAAAACTATTGAGAATTTCAACAATGCACGTAATTTTCATAATTTCGAAATTAAAAGATCTAATCTAATGTTTTTTTTTTTTTTTTTTTTTTTTTCTAACGTTAATTTGGTTATTTGCAGCAAATTTCAGTGCTCCGGTGATCGGCGAGTCGTTCGACAGCGTCGAGTACGTGGAATTGCCGGAGGACGAGGCGAAAAAGTTGATAGAGAAGTATAATAAGGAAGGCAAAGACGCCGGTTACGGCCAGCAGCAAGCAAACAAACGACCGCGCTTCGAGAGAACCGATAATCACCGAGAGAGCCGAGACAGTCGGCAGAACAGTCGAGACAGCAGAGACAGCAGAGATCACAGAGATCGAAGAAACAATTGTAAATATGCAGAAAAAAAACGCAGAAATTAAGGGCATGTGAAAAACTATGGAGTGCGAGAGATAACATCAGTGACGCTCTCGGCAGAGTCAGAGAGACACGCCGAGAACGTGTTTCACATGTTCTTAATGCCATCGTAATTATTGGCCGGACACCAACAGTTCGGAAATTATAATTGATTTTTATTAATTTTCTTTTTACTACAAATAGATCCCGACAGAAATCGCAATTCCACGTGGCGCGGCGGCAGCAGTAGCAGCGGAGGTGGGGGTGGAGGTGGAGGTGGCTGGAGAGACAGACAACCAAGGCCTGCAGGTCACATAAGACACGGAGGTGGTACCAGCAGTGGAGGAGGTGGCTACGGCGGCCCGTCCAGTGGAGGTGGAGGAGGTTGGCGCGGTCGTGGTGGACTCGGCGGACCCCCGTCCTCGTACAGGCCCGTCAACGATAGACGAGTCGCCGTACATGACAGAAGAACATCGGGGAGCGATCGAAATCGCTCGGTCTCCACGCGACAAGGCGGCTGGGGCCCGATGAAGTGAGAACAACAATATTTATACGCATATATTTTATTTGAACCGAAAAATTGATATCTCCTGACGGTAGTTATTTTTGTAAATTGACGAATTACGAACACTTTTCCGTTAAGCAAAAAAAAAAATCGACATTTTATTCATTCTGTAATGTTTTTCAAAATTTCAATAATTCTGTAATTTTTTCAACATTTTAGTAATACCGTATTTTTTTAAATTTCAGCAGTTACCAGAGTTCACAACAATCGAGCGGTTGGGGCGGAAGTCAGAGTGGCAATTGGTCGGGCAGTGGATCGCAGCAGCAAGGAAGTTGGGGAGGTCAACAGGCCTGGGGTCAACCGCAACAGCAGCAGCAGCAACAGCAGCAATGGGGAAACTGGAAAGGTTACGGTCAAGGAAACTACAGTCAACAGGGTTACAGCCAACAACAACAGAGCTACGGTAACGGAAACTGGGGCAGTTGGAATCAACAGTATTACAATCAGTATTGGGGACAGCAGCAACAGCAGCAGCAGCAGACCGGTCAAGCAGCTGGTAGCCAAGCTGTAAGCAAACAATAATCCACCCCCAAGTAAATGTTGACGAGAGTGGAACAGAAAGTAAGGTATTAATGCCCAAATAATTTATTCCTTGTTATCGTGATGTTTCATTTTCTATTTCGAGTTTCGAGGAAACGTCGTTGTCGTACTTGGACATCGTTCATCAATTTTTTTTTTTCTTTTTCGAGCATTCATTCGTGTTTCACGCTGTTGCAACATCCAAAGAATAGTTTCAGCGGATATTAGTAGCTGCTTACTAGCGAATAACTTTCATTCACTCCGTAACTTTTGTTTTTAATGGTATAGACTAGTGTGTGTTAATTTAACAAATGTTTGCAAATAAATGCACTCAGCGCCACTGGAAGATGGAATAAGCTATCAATCAGCCTTACATTCTTATATACCTGCAGCATTATTCTGTAGCAATAGAAAATTGGTGCTGTCGTACCTCACTTTCTGACTCTCTTTTTCCGTCCGTTCGTCAAGAAGAACAAAAATGTATAGATTTTCCTTCGTATTCAGATCAGAGCTGGGCAATACTTGAAATACCGGATACTTGTTTGGTACTTGAAATACGGAAGTACTTTTTGGTGCTTGAAATACGGAAGTACTTTTTGGTGCTTCAAGTACTTTTAGTACTTCAAGTACTTTTAGTACTTCAAGTACTTTTAGTACTTCAAGTACTTTTAGTACTTCAAGTACTTTTAGTACTTCAAGTACTTTTAGTACTTCAAGTACTTTTAGTACTAAAAGTACTTGAAGTACTTCAAGTACTTTTAGTACTTCAAGTACTTTTAGTACTTCAAGTACTTTTAGTACTTCAAGTACTTTGTAGTGCGTCAAGTACTTTTTAGACCGTCAAGTACTTTTTAGTACTTCAAGTACTTTTTCAAACGGTTTCAAGCACCAAGGACAAGTATTATTAAGTACACGCTCGCATTCCGGTTACTCGATGAGTAGCATGACATCCTGTTTCTATCAATATACGATTATCTGACTAAACTTTTCAGTAATGGCAATCTTACCGAGAATTTTTTTAAAATGATTTACAAAAAATTCCATTTCAAAAACGAGAAGGGTCGGGAAAGGTCCCTTTTCGTTTTTTTATAGATTTACATTTACATTTACATTTTACATTTTTATAGATTTTTTTAAACGAAAAAAGCAAAGAATAGATTAAAAATAGCCTCAAGACGACGAATTACGAAAATTTCAGATAGCGATTTTTACAATGACGAAGCCATGTGCAAATTACTGTGCACTTATTTTTTGTAAGCCCAGATAATGCATAAGGTTACGAACCC
Source organism: Exephanes ischioxanthus (assembly GCA_958510785.1). Classification (NCBI taxonomy): domain Eukaryota; kingdom Metazoa; phylum Arthropoda; class Insecta; order Hymenoptera; family Ichneumonidae; genus Exephanes; species Exephanes ischioxanthus. Next base: position 12,518,125 of record OY294018.1, on the reverse strand, counting down.
GATTACGAAAAGTACTTGAGAAATACTTGAAGTACAAAAAGTACTCGGTACTTCGAGCACTTGTGATACTTTGTACTTTGTACTTGAAGTATTTTTTCGTACTTTGCCCAACTCTGATTCACATATATAACACAGAAATACCCAAGTCAACATATTTTTTTTTCGATATTTTGATGTGTAAAAGGCATTATATATCAAGTGGACGGTCAATCAGCATTCATGACTATTTTTCTGCATAGTGTCGAACAAAAGACATTCTGTTCAAGACAGAGTAAAATGGTACAAAAAATATGTTCATTTGAGCCGAAATCTGCCGTTAAAACGTTTTATTAAGTCGCACTTTAAAAAAAAAACTTCAAAGTTTGTATAAATTCCTTTTTTTCACCATAGGCGATTTACGAGTTAAAGATCATAAACATATGTAGATTTGAAGTTGAAAAAATTATAATAAATAGTCGTTGTTTATTTTCGAATTCTGAGAGAAGTTAACAGTTTTGAGTGCGTAAATTGGCTTCTCCCCTCGATATAGAATGCCTTGCAATTCGGATTAATCGTTGAAAGGAAAATATCCGCTTCACCCCAAAACCGTTGCAATATTAACTCGTTCTCTGTTACAGTCGCACACAGCGGGCAGTACAACAGCTGGAAATTCAACGACAAGCACAGGATCGACGTACAGCAGTTACTCACCAGGTTGGCAAGGTTACACGCAATCGTACAGCTTTCCCGCCGAGAGTTCTAACACAAATGCCCAGCAACAAAAGTAGGAATAATGAATGATTAATTTTTACTTACAATCGAGAGATAATAATAACATTATCACAATCACTGGTTCACCATCTCTACGTTTAATATTCTGACACTAATGTTCAGTGTTTCGTTCGTGTCTTTTTTTTTTTTTTTATGGAAGTTTTTTTCTTGATATCGATATACAATCGATAGAGACTCGCATCGGTAATATGCGAACGACGTAGTGTGAACCAAAAAAAAAAAAAAAAAAAACAAATCCTGCATGGAGTCTACGAATTGTTTGTTTGTATAATCGAGTCTTTGACTACCCACGACAGTGGATTGACGTTGAATCCAGTGGTAAAAAAACAAAGACGAAGGAATAGAGCTGTAATTAATCACATTTTATAATGAAACAAAAAAAAAACTTCTTTAGCAATCGAATATCTAATAATGGGTCTACTGTCCTACGGGCATCGAAAAACGAAACAACAAAAATTTAAATAAAGCGACAAAAAAAAAAAGAATAAAGCATACTGCAGATTGAGATTTTCGAATCGTTATTGCCTTTGTGTTGGAGAGTCAACGCTATTCCTGACATCTAACAAATTCATGACAAGTTGTGTAAATATGTACAGATTTTTCCCAGGTTTAAAAAAAATGCGAGAAAAACAAAATATCACTCCGTCGATCTGTACCGCGATGGTCGTGCGCGTTTATTAGTGAAAAAAAAAAAAAAAAAAAAAAAAAAAAAAAAAAACGAACGTACCGTCGTCGCTGCGACCGTTCGAGGATCGAATGTTCGGTTACTCCCATTTCGATTCGCGTGGGCAAGAACAGTTTTGTTTTTTAACGCATTTTTTGTGCATTTGCTGAATATACAAGGTTCCTGTAGAAAAAAAAAAAAAAAAAAAAACACAGCGGGACGACGTATCATTCCTTCGAAAGATCAACAATATTTCGACGTAAATAATGATTTTTATCCACCTTTACGACGGATGTGTAACGTGCGCGGCAATGACAACGATCGGGTCGAATCAATAATTTTTCATGAATTTTTCATGATCCTCTCTCGAGGCAGTTCGACGCTTCTGAACGACCCTCTATATTACACTCTTTCGAACTTTGATTGATGTACCAAAACGTAACTATTGCGTAGATTAAAAGAAGAAATGAAAAAAGAAAATAAAATCATACCGTCAGCTTTGAACGGTAGTGTAAAATTTTCTGCTGAGAAAAAAATCAACGTTCGGAGTTGTTATTGCAGAGTTGTTTCGAAGGTGCGACACGTTGCTTCGCTCTCGACTCGAGCTACATCGCGCAAGTGAGAAAATCGACGCTTTCTTTCAGAGCTCATTAACACAAGACGATTCCATCGTTGATCCTGCATACTCGAACGTTTTATTTCTTTTGTTGCCACATTCCTCTCAGTGTAAAGTTCCGTTCAGGCATTTGCATGTACAAAAAAAAAAAAAATTATGTAACGACGAAATAAAAATTGAAAAAAAAAAGATTGGCATGTATTGTCCGTGACTTCGTGACTTCGTGACTTCGTGACTTCGTGAATAGAATAAAAATGCAATAAATACCTTGAACATTGGAAAGAGGTATTTTATTTATTTTTCTCTCGTTGAAGACAAAAAAATAATAATTCATTAAATGCGTAACCTTCGCACCGCTATGCAGCACCCGCCTCTGTGTAGTCGACTGAGTTTACGTAGCGTGAGAAACGTAGAATACATTTATATTGAAAAAAAGCAACAAAAAAAAAATGTAAACAATTTAAAAGAGTTGCGTTGATGCGACGTCATTAGATACTAATTTTTATTATTTTAATGTGGGGGCAAGGAAGAAGACAACAGCACTAAAAGATGATGTTTGAACGGTTCGACGGCGCTTCGACGCTTCAGCGACTGTCCTTACCAAGGAAAAAAAAAACAAATATTATTAAGTAACTGCGTGTAACTGAATTACGAACGTGTTGATCAGCGCGTTTGTAATATTTATCAAGTATGAAAATTATGCACCCGTAGCCTAAAAATTGTATATTGAATAAGTACGTGTGTAAAAAAAAAAGATTATGTTAGAACGGATTCATAATTCGAGTGGGTACGAAATGTTACAGGCGATGACTGTGGTCTCGACAAATTTTTATGACCCGCCAATTGCGAAAGAAGATCGTCTTGTAACCGATGACGATCGTTGTTCTATAATTTCCTCCTTACCCGCGACATATTGTACAGCGTCTTGCGAGATTTGCACTTAAAACTTATCATTTTCGTTTCCTTTTTTTTCGTCCTCGTTTTTCCGGGGCGTTTCGCAAAAGATAGCTAAATAATGAAGTGCGAATACCATGAGTAAAACACAAAAGTGTGTGAGACGTCGGAAGGTGAAATAAGTTAATATGCTAAGGGACGAATAAATACGACATATTTTTTAAGAAAGTGAAACAAGAAAGCAAAGGGAAAAATGTATCCAAATTAAAAGTAACACACACTATCTGTAATGATATATATATATGCATATATATATATACATACATAAAGTTTAGCAAAGTCCAGCGTTTTTCTCGGGAGGTTCATTAATTACAGAAAGTCAAAGACCACATTCCCCGTGTGGCCGAGTATCTTCGTACATCCTCAAAAAACGAGTGCATTGAAGATATATACATATATATTCTATAAATTCATTTGTTGATCAAAATAAAAAATTAAAAAAATAATGTACAAACCTATTCATAAAATAAAAAATGTCTTGTATGATATGTTTTTCTTTTCGTTCAAAATTTGTTTTTCTTTCTCATATCCGTAAAATTAATTTACGAACATGCGCCTAGCTTTTCGTGTAACTTTACCTTCCCCTGACAATTTAAGTAAATATACGAGAATTGTCTCGTTGAGAGTCTGAAAGAGAGGACAATGATAATAATAATCACAGTTTCGTACATAAGATCGATGAGTATAAAAAAACACTAGCGGTTATGTTGGCTCGCTGGCTTGCAGTATCTGTGTGAGCATCTATGAGTGTCTGTGAGTAACCGTGTCAGCGTCTGTGAGTATCCCTGAGCATTCGTGTGAGTGTCCGTGTAAGCATCCGTGAGTATCCCTGAGTATCCGAGAATGTTTGTGCGAGTATGAGTGTGCATCTGAGTATTTGCTAGTATCCGTGTGAGTATCTGTAAGTATCCGTGTGAGTACTGCAGGTATCCGTGTGAGCATCTGTGAGTATCTGCGAGTATTTTTGAGTATCTTTGAGTATCTACGATTATCTGCGAGTATTTTTGAGTATCTTTGAGTATTTTTGAGTATTTTTGAGTATCTTTGAGTATCTGCGAGTATCTTTGAGTATTTTTGAGTATGTTTGAGTATCTTTGAGTATTTTTGAGTATCGCAGTGTGAGTATCTGTGAGTGTCTGGGAGTAGCGGTGTGAGTGACCAATCGACATGAACTTTATTTATTATTATGTGGATAATACTCACCACAATCAACGACGGTGGTTTCAAGCGCAGTAAGTTGAAAGCCGTAAAATCAACGACGTGATTATGAAAATACAGTTTCATTTCCAACCAAATCTACGAACGTCCGTCAAGCATATAAGTCTATCCATCTCGTTGACGAAAAAAAAAATTAAATAGATCCTGTCGATGAATTACCTCGTTTGCCGACGAGTACGTGGGAGTCCGTCGTTCTTTCATGGCCCGAGATCCGGTACGACTTGACAACAATTACGAATAAATTCAGCGTACGAACCCGCGTAATTTATTTGCTCCGAATATTTCCCTGATACGGATAATTCGATACCCATATAGCACGAAATATTTTTAAAACATTTTATAAATATTTTCAATCTTTCAAATATTACGAAATATTTTTGAAACATATGGAAATAATATTTTGAAATATTCTACGAAAATATTATAACGAAACATTTCTTAAATATTTTCAAGATTTCAAATCTTACAAAACATTTCAGAAATGTACATAATCTTTCAATGTATCTGAAATATTTTGAAATTCAATATTAGTAGATGTGCATTGAACTTTTCACGTTTTTAAACATTTTACAAACATTTTTAAATGTTGGTAAAATATTCATTAGATATTGGCATGTTGACAACATACAAACGTTTTAAAAACATTTGGCTGCAATATCGTTGCAGCCAAATCGCGGCAATATCGTTGCAGCGTTTTCAATTAGTGGCATTCTTCGGGGAAAATCTGTACCTTTGCGACAAGCAGATATCTGCATTGCCGACCGCTCGTATTTTCGAGCTTCGTCAAATGACCCATCATTTGGGTCAGTATCGTTTGAAATCCCTTTGGATTAAAGTTGCCTGCTTGGCGGAAGATTCAAAAATGGTCATACCATTCAGTCAGGACGGGTTAGTAGGTGATTAGTGTAGAACGTTTATCCGTCAGGTTTTATAACATCATACTATTTAATTTGTTGACTCTAATATGCCTTCGACTCCGAGGATGTCGGTCAGAAATTGCATTTAAACACATATATCGTGTCTCTTATGCGGAAACGATTTGGGAGTCGGAGAGTGTTAGAAGCTTTGCGTTGGGCGAGGTTGGTCGTCATAATACAGGTTTCGCTTTCGGCCACCTATACCCAAGTAGCAAAAAGTTAACTTTTAGACATAGGATAACTTATAGTTACCATTCGGGTGGACTTATGTATCCCATTCGGATGACTTTTTCGTACCAGATGTCTTTTTGCTACTTGAGTATGTTACCCTTAGACCGTGGGCAATCCTGAATAGAAGTTCACTCACTAGCCGCAAGCGGCATGACGAACGCTGGAAGCGGGATGTTCAAACGTTCCAGAGGGCAACGTTGATTAAAATTATTTATACGAGATTCCAAAATTTATCTTTTTCGTTTGCAATTTTACCCTAGTCATTTCATAAAAACTTCGCTCCACCACAAATGTGATGAGTACGCCAGTAGCAAGTGACACCTTTTTTTCTTTACCGCTTGAAATAAATTTCGGTTCACAAAGTAGATTTTAACGTTTCGTTCATCTCCGATTGTTGCAACTGCAAATATTCTTCGGCTTATTAGGCATGAGGAAAGGACCAGTAGGGTGGGTCACAGAAATAAAATACAGTTTGTAATAATACGAGACTAGATGCGCATTTTGTTCATTTTTCTTTTTTTCGATTCTTAATATATTCAGAAGTGTAGTTTACAAACAGGCGGTAATTAGATCTGAATTCCCGGCCATGTGGAGAATTTTACTAGCTGACGGAGCGTTAACGGACGCAGCGGCCATTAAAGTTTAGATCCTTCCAGGGAATCGATTCTCCTCGATCTGCTCTTGCCACTTCTCTATCCAGGCGTTTGGACAGAGTGAATTGTAAGCCCTCTTAAAGTACTGGCACGCCTCATAATTCTCTCCGCGCACCTTCGAGCAGCGATGAAAATCCAAGAAATTCTGGTAGCAATTCCTATTCGGTTGCGAATTATTTATTAATCATTATTCGTTTTATGCGTGAGTTAGCATTAAATGAAAAAGAAAAAAAGAAAAATCTGACCAGCAGAGAAATGCTCAATTTTTTTTTTTTTTTTTTTTCATCGAAGGGTACAAACTTTAACGAAGTAAACAAAGTACACGCGTGACAGTGATACGTTTTTTGGGTTGTTAAATATTCGAACAAAACGAAAGATAATGCGATAAGAGACTGATTGTTGTGATTCTTTACCTTGTTTGGTTTTGATTCGGGAATCTCGGATCGAACGGTGGTGTACGGATCTGGCTCAGGTCAGTAATCTCGGCGGGCATGGTTGAAACGTTATATCTCGCTGCTCAACAAGTTATATTCACAATTATACTTATTAGAATATTTCAATGGAAAGATCGATCGATATCGTTTGATAAAACGAAATGTGTGATGATTCGTTATTAAAAAAGAAGAAAAAAAATCATAATCAATAATCTCGACGTCTCCTCTCTCGCTCTATAGTCCATTCGCTGTCTCGTACCCACTTAGCACTAACACAGACAGTCCTCCTTCTCCCTTCCTCCTCAATACGCCTTTAGTCCAAACTAAAGATCGTCTATGTACATTTAGTACATAAATAAAGTTTATACGTGCGACACTTGGAAAAAAAAAGATGTGATTCATGCCGAGACAGAGTGCAGTGGTGTGCCTTACAGTCGGTACAGTAAGTAAGAAGGGAAAGAATATTGACGAGTCGCCCTGTTGTCTTCTTCTTTCCGGCAATTTGTTTTTTTTTCTTCTTCGAATTTTCAAGCTTTTGTTTTTTTTTTTCCTCAAGCGTTCGGTGCGTTTTAAAATGTTCCGTGAAAGCTTGCGTCTTCCGTATTATCTTATGTACGCTTTTAATGTGTCGAAAGAAAAAAAAGAAATTGGAAGCGAGCGAAGAGATCGTCTACTTGACGAGGGGCCTCGTATTGTCCTCTTCCTGGCAGCAAACCTCCCGATACTTCTTAACTTCCGCCATGTACAGCGACCACGCATCTTTCGGCGTTTCAACGGTCTGCTCGGTTTTCGGCTTGGCGACCATTCCAGTCTTGAGAATTCTACCGCCCCGTCTCTTGCCGACCATCAGAGGCGGCGGCGCCGCTGGTTTCTCCTCGAGCACCGAGGTCGACGGTTTCTCCGGGGGTTGCATCTGTTCCTGCATCTTCTTGAACATCTCCATGAAACTTCCGTCGTTGGCGAATGCGTTCGGTTGCGAAGCTATAGCGCTCTGTTGAACGATGGTTTCCGGTATTTCGTCGTTGTTGTGCTCCGAGCCGTAAGAGGGCGCGCGATGGTGCCTACGATTTTCCCGATGTCTGTGACGATCGCGGCTTCTGTTGCGGCTACGGCTGCGTCGTCGATCGCGCGACCGCGAACGCCCGCGCGATCGCGACCTCGATCTGTCTCTTCTCGAATGTTTCCGCGATCTCGATCTGTCGGATCTATCGTTGTCGCGATCGTTCGAACGCGATCTTCTGTGCGACGAGCGATGCGGCGAGGATCGCGAGTCGCTGCGCCGACCTCGTCGACGATTGTCCTGGGGCGATTCGTTCCTAGACGATTTGCTCGATCGGCGCTCGAGTATCGCGGGTGAGGTGGATCGACGCGACGCGGCAGGGACAGCGGCGCCGGATCGGCTCTTGTGCGTCTCGTACGACGTCGTCGAGGTGCCTGTACTTAACGAGGGAGGCGAGGGCGGCGTAGGCGTAGGCGGTGACTCTGACCTTCGTTCGTGACGCTTTGAATCCATCGCTCGTATCTATCTCGGACGGTCGCCGGGCCAGGATGGAACCCGACGCTCGGAGGATACCTATAAGGATAGAAACTGCCTTCTATAAGTACACAGCCCAACTCACGACTCCTTATGCCGTTACTGACTTTTACTGTCTTTTTTATATATTTTTTTTTCATATCTTTTTCTCTTATAGCGTGTACGCAACAGGAGAGACTCAGAGCGAGGGAGAGAGAGAGAGAGTTATCTATATAGAATCGGAGAGTTATCATTTTTTTTTCTTATTCTTTTTCCTTTCTTTTCATGGATTATAGAGAAAATCATACAAATATTATAGATTTAAATGTATAAATGAAAAAAAAAAATGTATATATATATATATATTTGTACGATTTACTCTGCATCGTCGTTTATAGATAAACTTATGTCTACGAGGTAAAATTGTATTAATACTATTGTCGAATCTAATTTAATCGATAGCAGCGTTTTGCCTGGTAACAGGCGAGGATACGGCAAATAAATTTGTGGATGCAAAAAAAAAAGGGAGGTATCACAAATTTTAGATTGGGAGTCACCAACAATTGTGGGCCGTCCAAAACTTTCGTACTAGATTTTTTATGTACGCACAGACCGACGCATCTACACGAGCGGCGTAGAGTCAAGTCTGACGGATGTCGAGTTAGTTCAGTGCGTTTCATTTCTTACATAAAAAAGTAATTATGCTCGAAAACAATTTGCTTTAATGATTTTTTTTTTTTTTTCATCTGCGGAGTGACCATGATCCGTAAAGCTTGACAGTCACAGACATCAAACAAGAATTGTACACTCGAGATATGATTTCTTCGAAATTGACCGTGCCATTTTATTATTGGAAAATTCAAAATAGGCTTTCCTTTTTTTCGGAGCTCAAAATCGTCGAGGCGACTGCCGCAGATTCAAGTTTGACGGATGTCGAATAAGTTATGTGCGTTTTGTGGGTTACATAAAAAAATAATCATGCTCGAAAGAATTTACTTCACACGATTTTTTTTTTTCCCCAATTATCTCCAAAGTGACGCCGGTCCGATAAAACTTGACGGTCACAGACATCAAACAAGAATCATATGCTCGAGATGCGGTTTCTTCCGAAATGACTGTGCTATTTGATTATTGGAAAATTCAAGTTTTTTTTTTTTTCTCCAGCCCGAAGTCATTCGGGCCATCGCGTTGGCGACGTAGGAAGCAATTCGGACGGCCAATTCGCCAAAAACCAAAAGGATCTTTTAATTCTGTTACAGCCCCCCCAAGGTCTCGCGATCAACACAGGTGTACAGGAAAAACTTCACTCGCGAGAAACTCTTATCTGTTAGCAGTTGAACCATTACATTTTTTTTTTGTTTCGTTTCTTTTCGTTTTGTTTTTTCGCGAGAATAACGTTATCTAACTGAAGAAGTCTCGCGACAATTTGTTGAAGGCTTCGTTTTGCCTAAGCTAACTAAAATTAGATGGATTTATCTTTGTGTGTTAATACCTGATTCAGCTCTGCGTCGAAAACAAAATGGCCACTGAGGAAAAACCGTCGACGATGGTTCGTTACGTCATGGGTGGGGGCTCTGTGTACACGCGCCACACTGCGGTGCAGCGGCCGTCGCGAAAACGAGGCTCGCTGTGTGCTTTACCGGCTGAGCTCATTTACCCGGTGGGTCAGCTGTCTCTTCCAACATTGACAATGTCACAAATTGACGAAAGAACTAGCTTCGGCAGTATATCAGGTGAACACAGAAAAAGTCGACACGAAGACTCGACACAAAAGCTGTGCACCGTGAATGTGGGCACGCAAACATAAGACCACGAATAGGCTGTACACCGAGATAAGTGTTGCACTTCCTTTCTGTAAAGTTTAATAATAATAATAACAATAATAATAATAATAATAATATAATCTCAAGTCCTTTTCCTTTTTAAGGTGTCATCGAGAGTGAATAGAAAAATAGTTGCAAGTAAAATTGTGCAAATCCACAGATATCAGGCGTCATGCGGAGAATGAAAAGCGAATTCAAAGTACGCGCTGGGCGGGGCAACAATAAGCGGGATTGCCGTGTGGTGCAAAGGCTGTCGCGAAAACGCTGTCCGCTTTACCGGCTGAACTTAAGTTACCCGCTGAGTCAGCTGCCTCTTCCAACATTGCCAATGTCACCAATTGACGAAAGAACTTATTCGATTTATATAAAAATTGTTGATTTTTTTTTCTTCCCAAGAACTTTTTATTTTTTAAGAGGTGTTATCAAGATTGAATAGAAAAATTGTGCAAATGGCAAATAGGCCGATATCAGCGCCGAGAATCCAAAGTACGCGCCGGGCGGAAAACAATAAACGGGATTGGCCGACGTCGGCGGATCAGGAGAGGAAAGCTAGGGAGCAATCGACTGGATACAAGTCAAATTCAATTTTTAAGTTTCGTCGACACGTAAAAATCAATAAATACCGTGAGTCACCGTGCGACGACGAGCATCTCGGATAAAGATTTTTACGGTCGAAGAGAATATGAAAGAATGTTTCGTGATATTGAACATAACTTCGAGGAATGACGGGACTGACTTTAATTAAATATAGCGTCGCATCGCTGATAGGGTTGCTCCGATCAATAAGACAGTAGGAGCCGAATTCTTTCTTGTTTCCCCACACAGCTCGCACAGTCGTCCTCGGATCAACCGCGCGAACGGTCAATGTGATGCGTAGTTATTGACACTGGAAGTGCCCTATGTGGCGGGATTCGTCGAACACCTTAGTTTGCAAATTGTTCACGCGTTTGTCTTAACGAAGACCACAAGTATGTGAGTATATTGTTGGATTATTAACTATTTTTTTTTTGCTCGGGGTCGCGACCGAGTTTCACGAGGACAGTATGAAACAATACGTTCGTAAAACTTTGTCGATTTATTGTTACGTCAAAATTAACGTAACTATTTTTCTTAAAAGGTACGTTCGCAAATTTTTTCAATTACTTTTTTTTCCACACATCGAAGGATTAGCAAAATTGTTCGAACAAATATAAGCTGTTTATTCGCCTGTTTTATTGTGTTGAAATCAGGAGAAAATAATTAGATGCATATATTGGATATTCTGTTTGACAGACAAGTGCAAAAAGTTTTTTTTTATTCAGGTAATTATTTTCTATTTTTTTTTATTATAACTATTTTTATGAAAGATTTATTCACAAATTATTCCATTCATTTTTTTTTCTTTTTCACAGATCGCAGCATTAGCAAAGTTGTTTGAACAAATATAAGCTGTTTATTCGCCTGTTTTGTCATGTTGAATTCCGGAGAAAAGAATTGGTCGCTATATTGTGTATCCTCTTTTATAAAATTGAAGCAAGCTTTTAATTTTTTTTATTAAGGTACATTTTTATTTTTAACTAACATAACCATTTTATTAAAAGGTACATTCGCACATTTTTTTATTTAATTTTTTTTTCACAAAATGACATATTTGCATTGCTGTTCAAACAGATATATTGCTTATTTTCGTGTTTCATTATGTTGGAATCAGGAGAAAATAATTTGTTGTATATATTGTGCATTAATAAAATGTAAGAAAAAATAATAATTGAAAACATGTGTCTTCCTGTTTTGTAGCAGCATAAAGGAACTATGGCATCGCTGGAGGACAGCTGGAAAGAGGCGACGGAGGGATTCAATGGCGAAGTGGCCGAAGCCTGGTTTACCAGACTGCAAGAGGCGTACTCGGATGAGAAAAGGACTTATCACAATTTGATCTCGCTTGGTGAAAAATTGTCTCACTATTACGAGATCAAAGATAAATTGAAGAATCCTCAAGCCTTGCTACTCGCTGTATTCTTTCAGAAGTAAGATGTCCGTCTTGCCCTCGCACAATGTATCTTGCAAGGAATTCTTTTTTTTTCTATGACGTTTTCTTTGTTGCAGCTTCGAGTATGATCCAAAAGCATTGGATGGCGAAAGCCAGAACTTGGATCATTTTGAGGCATTCGCAGAAGAAGCAGGCATTTCATGTGTATGCGTTAGATAAAAAAAATATTTTATACATTTTTGTTTTATAAAGTTCAATATTATAAACTTCTATTTTATATATTTTAATTTGATAAATTCTAATTTTGAATTATCAATTTATCATGCTATTCGAGTGTAAAATATGCAACGAGTCACCTGCGTTTTGGGGGCGGATTTGTGGGGTATGTTTAACGATTTTTCTTCCTCAGGACAACGAAATACGCGCCGAAACTTGTGCTCTGTTGAAAGTAGCAAGTACCCACAGTACAGAGGAACACAAAATCGGGGGTGCCTTTGGTGGTGAGGACGCTCACTACCTGTTAGACTTAGACATGGCTATATTGGGAGCGTCGCCGGAAGCGTACGCTGAATATAGGGAACGAATACGCGGGGAGTATTCATTTCTCAGCGAGCCGATGTACACCGCCCTGAGACTCAAGGTGTGTTAAATAAATAAAATTTATAAAGTACCTTTTCCGAAGCTATCGAACTGAACAATATAAATGCCTTCATATCTTCGTTATTTCAATTCTAGGTGCTGCAGAATTTTGTACAAATTCCTAATATTTTTGCAACGAAAGAGTTTCGTGATAAATTCGAGGAACAAGCGAGACACAACATTCAAGCCGAAGTTGAATTGTTATCTTAGAGCATGCTCATAACCGACATGTACGAGTTTCAAAATCGTCAGAGTGGTACAATTAATCAAATAAAAAATTAACTCCATTCTTACGAGATAGAAGATAACAATTATTTCGAATAATGATCGAAGCAGTCACTCGGATAATTTTCTGAATTTGCTGAATAGTTTCTTTGGTCAAAATGACACGAAAGACGAGTAAAATACGAGTAAGCTGCTTCACGAATCATTATTCGAATGTGTTATTTTAAACGTTGGAAAAAAAAACAAAACAAAAATTGCCATCTCTGACAACGCTTGACTATGCAGCAGACGGGATTGTCTTTGTCGGGAATTAATTGATGGATATAACCGGTTATGCTTTGTTTTTTCACCGGAAATATCGATCGTCATATAATCTCGATCGTGCGCTATATTGAGTTCAATGTTCCTCTTCGTGCGCTTACTATGATAATAATGCCAATGTTTCGCAGGATTAGAGCACAAATACGTTTTCGGATATATTGACTATTTTTGTTTTCCTCACTATTTCGATAATTCATTCGCTATAAGCTAGCTAAAAATTGCGCGATTGTTGATCAGATTGTATCGTAGTTCAGAGACAAAACTAGAAACGTAGTTTGTATGTGAGTGCGCAAAAGTATATCGCGGAGTAAAATTTTCGATGGAATCGGGCGACACCGCCCCTAGGCTACAATACGTGTGTCTGCATTCCCGTTAAAAATCCGATACAAATATAACATGAGAAGAAAGGAAAAAAAGCGATAGAGTACGTTTTCAACTTCGATTCAATGTTTTATAGTTTGATATCGAATTTTTTTTTTCTGATACATTCTCTATAAATTCTCAAATTAGACCGGACAATATGTAAATAAAATCAAACGAAGCTAACGATTTGTACTTTGCGTATGTCGCTTATCTTCATCGTTAATGAAAAAAAAAAAAAAATTTCACGTCCGTCTTGATCGAATCGACTACGATCAGTGTCCGACTCTGATGACTTCTTAATTATTATCTACGTAGCTTGTATGGATAAACGTAATATTTATATCTGCAAGAGATGCGTTATCTCGCGTATCTGTGCGATGCATCGTGTCGGTTGTATAATAAATGAATTGAAAAAAAAATTAAGTATAACGTATTGTGAAATAAATCAAATATAAAAAAATGTACGAATGTTAAAAAAAAACGAGTTTTTCATTGTAAATCGTAAACTCTTCGGATTATCGGCAGTAATATCGACGTAGGTAAAAGTCACATGTTTACGTATTACTGTAGGATCGGTAAATGATAGTACGGTACCAGCCGTTAAGGTGCATAAAGTTTGGCAGTCTGCCTCGTCGATCGAAAACTTGCTCTCACGCAAATCAAATACGTCGGGAGAGAAGCTTGCGATATTTTCCCGTCAGTTCCAAATCGCGCTGGCGTGACAGCGAACTATCGGTGCTAAACCGCGTTGGTGATGAATATTTTCGTCGTTATTGCTACGATAAACGGCAGTGACGAATTTCACACACGATACATTTATACTTTGTCACTGCAAGTCAATCTCATATTCGAAGAAGCTTGGGCGATAGAAACATTTTTTTCTTTATACGAGATGATCTAATTTAATGTGCTTTGATATACATTGGGAGAGGATGGAGCCGGGGGTGATTTGCGAGCTTTGGCTCACGGATGTGCATGTGGGAGAAATTTCGTAATATGCAATATTGATGCCGGCTGTCTTCGACATGCTGATATGGGCTCGACTAGCTCAAATCGTATTCGTGATTGTTGATACCTATCATTATCCTGTCGTGCCGCATTTCTTCCGAGACGAAACGCGAAAGCTCGGTGTCGGCGACTATACACGCTAACTTTAGCTTCTATTGCGATTTCGGTTCCTTCAACGAGAACAGCGTGGAATCTCTCGCGAGCGCTGCACGGTTCGGGTACTCGCGATGACTTACAATTTTTGGAAATGCGTGAGTTTTTAATTCATCGTCGCTGTGTGAGAAGTTATTTCTTCCGTTACCAAAACAGTGATTTTACGACGCTACTTATTCATGCCCATCAACGACTTTTCTTCTTTTTGGGACCCGGACGAAGTTGGGAAAACGAAGCGATGGACGATCAAAGTTTCAACGATCCTCGCATCTTATCAATATCGCGAAGCAAGCAATTACGAAGGTACAAATGAAGGTGCAAAAATTAATCATGTACTTCCGCGCCATTGAGAGTTGTCAATACCGAACTTCGGTATTATGCAGATGTTAAGGATTAGCTTCCATTTTTGTCTTGCACGTTGAAACTTTGCTTTTAATGAAAATTCATATTTAAAATTCATTTATATTATAAATATGTTATGAACGTTAAAAAAAAGTGCAAAAATTAATTATGTATTTCCACACCGTTGAGAGTTATTAAGACCGAGCGTCGGTATTGTGCAGATTATAAGGGTTAAGCTGCAATTTTTGTCTTGAACACTGAAGGGTTGTTTTTAACGAAAATTCGCATTTAAAATTCATTTATATTGTAAATATGTTGCGAAGGTAAAAAAAAAGAGTTTAAAAATTAATGATCAATTTACGCGCCATAGAGAGTTATAAATACCTAGCTTCAGTATTATGCAGATGTTAAGCGATTAGCTACAATTTCGGTCTTGCGAGTTGAAACTTTGTAACGAAAGTGTATATTTACAATTCATTAATAGATATATATATGTATATATATTAGATTTGGAACGGAAGTTTATATTGAAATGTTCATTAATTTGGTTACAAAAATAAAATCATTATCGCGAAGATACGGCATTTTTTTTTTTTTTTTTCTTCGCAATTTCTCGTTACGAGAATTCAAGCAAACGCGCTCTCACGTCGTCGGCTTATATCCTTCAAGGAAATAAAATCGATCGGCGAGTTGTTTGGTACCTAAGTAACAAGATTATTCATTCTAATTCTCATGTTCGGGTCAAAACACTTCTCGGCGAAACCGAATCTGATTTAATTGCAAGAACGTGTTGTGAAAAAGCCTGGCCGACATGCCGGTGCACTTTGATGTGTGCGATAGAACGAACGAAGATTTTGACAAGGTTTTGACATTGCCTTTACCTGTGATCGAGTTTAACTGAAAGTGTATGTGCTTTTTTTACTGCCATTTTACTGTTTTTAAATTTCATTGCAGTCACCAAAATATCAGAACAGTTATAGACTCGATACGAATCACCCATTCAAAATTGACCCCGTCGACAAGATCGTAAGATCAGTGATGATCAATCGACTGGAGGATGCTTCTTATGACCCTAACGAGTGTCCGAAGCTATGCATCCAAGTTGCATCCGAAATTCGCAAGAGAATATTGAAACTGGATTATGAGAGGTGATATTATCTTCTAACAAGTATTTTTTATTTTACCTAGCCAGAATAAAATTTGTTTAAATCTAATTATTTACAGGTACAAAATCGTGGTGGTAGTGACGATAATCGAAAAAGCGAGTCAATCGTTGGAGACGAGCATGGGATTCATGTGGGACGCCGGTAGAGACAATCATTCAACGTACACCTTCGAGACTCAAACGTTTTTCGCCTATTGCGCGGTCATTGGTACTTACTACGAGTGAAGAAAAAAAAATAAGACATGCAAAAAAATACTACTCATTTGAATTCAATTGACTATCTTGAATTATTTTTGTGTGGCAGTCGTTTATTTCATGTGCACCCTGATGGATGTTTACAAATCCCTTTCCTTACATAAAAAAGTAGATCGTCCCCTTACAATACTCTATAAAGATTATTGTCTAGCTACCAGTTTACAGTTGAACACGTCCGATTAAAATTCAAGACTGAACTTTTCCAGGTATGGAGATCACATAATAATAAATAAATATATTTGCTTTATTTTTCTCCCATCCGTACTTATGTAACCGTTCTTAAAATTAACAATGGAGCCTCATATGCTTAACTATTCCTCCAGACCATTTGCCCAGCCAAGAGGCTGGGCAAATCTTATACATTCTTTCCTCAGCTACTTTACACTCGCACATGTGTGCTAGCGTTTCCTCCTCCCTTTTGCATAATGCACATTTCTTTTCCTTAAAACCCATCTGACTTCACCGACGCTCCCGCAGCTCATGCGCGCCCACGTTTATTTTACATTTACCCTTTTATCTCTTTATCTTCCTGATATTCCTCCATTTCGATATTCCGTTTCCCATCCTTATACCCTTTACAAAATTGGGGCCCTTCAATCTTATTCCAGTCCAGTTGGATTTTCTGATCGGCCTTCGTTCTCTCTTCCCGTTGTATTTTATTTTCTAGCTCCGCCACGGTCCCCTCCCTTATGATTTCCCTTACACGTCATTCAGTTACTTCCTCTACAGCCACTTTCATCTCTTTCCTCCCACTTCGATGGGTTTCCATTTAGAATTCCTCCAACTTCCTCTTTTAAACACTTCTTTGGCCAACACGGCCCGTTTCCATTTTCATTACTTCTACCAGATAATTAGCCCTCTTTCACATTTTCATCCTTATCCCTCTAATGCGTGCATCCATCCTCCAGATGTAGTTTGGGGTATCCCTACTGATTCCCAATGCCGTTTTGACAAATCTTGCAATCTGTCCAATTGCTCCCGCTTTCTCCATCCCCAAGTTTCCACTCCGTACATCATAATACTTTTAGCCACCCTCTTGAAAAATTCGATAAATCAATTTTTGTTCTTCACGTTATTGAAAATACTTCAATAATAATAATATATTTTTTCAGCTATATTAGCATTTAATTTTCGTATACATTTTTTTTTTTTTTTCTTACGATAAAACGTTTTTCGACAACAAAGCAATTAAAAAATGCTACATTTTTTAGGTGATATCATAATATGGGTTTTATATAGGGTTGAACAAAAAAATTATACTGTGAAGACGATTAAATCAGTGCCAGTAATGAAGTGTCGAACGCGATCGAGAAAGTCTCAATGACCCCTATGTAGGTAACGCCGGAGGTTGACGGCTTTCAGTAGTTACGGATGTGTCGGCCGGACCCAGAGTAGGGATAGTTTTTTTTATGAAATTTTTTAGGCGTTGTGCTCCGACGCGTTGTAATCGAGGCTCACAAAATTTCGACAGTCTCCACGATGAAGTAAACAGTTATTGAATGATCCTGCAGCTTCGAGCTATACCTATACAGGCTGTACGCGATTTCTATGGTTTTTTTGTTTTTTTTTTTTCTCTTCGAGTTTTCTAGCCGACTCTTTGACGAATATATGCTATTTCACAACTCTCGATGACACACTTTTCCTCAACGATACGACAATTCGCCGTGACTATTTTACATCACACTGAGGCCTCGTACGCGAGAAAACTTTTTGTGTCAATAGTTTTTTTTTTCTCATTGTACATATTAACGTCTACTTATTTACCATTTGTTTCGCGAAGAAAGATGATAGGATGGAATATTCCTGGCTTGCTCCGCTAGCCAAAAGGGCCATTCAATCCGAGAGTAAAAAAGAAGGCGATTAAAAAAAAGAAAGTCGTACCATCCGGTTTTTTGTTAGTTCACGAAAAGAAAAAAAAATTGGCGAAAACGATATAATAGAATCGACAGATTAAATCAGCTACAACGGAACTGCGGCACATCTGGACGTCGACGAGGCCATCGCAGTGTAAAATACCGTGTGGATATGCAGTAAGGCACATACGACGCCCATGTAATATACATAAAATATCAACCATTGGAAAAACTATTGGCCTTTCATGTGTTTTTCATGTCCAAAAATGGTATCGTTAAAATTTGCAAAGCTATTGGTACATTAAAAACTATACTGTCGCACAGTGGCTTTGAGTCTTTGTAGTTGCCAACAATATACTCATCGATATAACAAATCAATCCAATCATTTTCATGAAGCTCAGAAATGATATCTTCCTTGCCCGAATCTTTATAGTTATTTTCATACTATTTTTTTTTTAGAATTCCGGATCGACTATAAAATGCCGTCGAGAGTAAGAATCAAGTACCGAACAAAATGTGACACTAAGAACGAAGAAACTTGAGAGAAGGAAAAACGACGCCCATGTAATATACATAAAACATAAAATATCAACCATTGGAAAAACTATTGGCCTTTCATGTGTTTTTCATGTCCAAAAATGGTATCGTTAAAATTTGCAAAACTATTGGTACATTAAAAACTATACTGTCGCACAGTTGCTTTGAGTCTTTGTAGTTGCCAACAATATACTCATCGATATAACAAATCAATCCAATCATTTTCATTATACTCAGAAATGATATCTTCCTTGCCCGAATCTTTATAGTTATTTTCATATTATTTTGTTTTTTTTTAGAATTTCGGATCGACTATAAAATGCCGTCGAGAGTAAGAATCAAGTACCGAACAAAATGTGACACTAAGAACGAAGAAACTTGAGAGAAGGAAAAACGACGCCCATGTAATATACATAAAACATAAAATATCAACCATTGGAAAAACTATTGTCCTTTCAAGTGTTTTTCATGTCCAAAAATGGTATCGTTAAAATTTGCAAAACTATTGGTACATTAAAAACTATACTGTCGCACAGTGGCTTTGAGTCTTTGTAGTTGCCAACAATATACTCATCGATATAACAAATCAATCCAATCATTTTCATTACACTCAGAAATGATATCTTCCTCGCCCGAATCTTTATAGATATTTTCATACTATTTTTTTTTTTAGAATTTCGGATCGACTATAAAATGCCGTCGAGAGTAAGAATCAAGTACCGAACAAAATGTGTCACTAAGAACGAAGAAACTTGAGAGAAGGAAAAACAATTGGCGCGACGTGCATGCAACGAGAGACGCGTGATGCAAGCGGGGGTACTGCATCGGTGTGCTATCGGTGTTCGAAATGTGGCACGATAGAGCGTCTACGTAGGGACGCTGAGTCTAGACAGGCTTGAAGGCAACCAGAGTTGGGAGTAATTGTTAAGTGCCGTAACCGGTGGTGAGTGAAGTTGTATGGACAACACTGTCCCGCGATTCTCGTGGTCCGGAGGCCGACGAAGAAATTGTATCGGTCAGTCGTGAGTCGGTCTCGCCGTTGGCCAGTGCTTCTTCCTCGCCGGTGAGCCATCGTGAGTTTCTCATAGACCATTCAGGTTGTTACATTATCGCGATGATGTCACTGTAATTACCGTATACGCGCTATGGCACGCTTCGCTTAGTTTTTTTTTTCTTTATTCACCGGGAGCGGCTCTTCCCTCTCCCTTCGCGGACGGAACTCTCCCGGAAAACCTGTGCTGCTGCTGCTGTTCAGGTGTTGCCCATCGTCGCTTGTGCAACACACACGAGGTCTAGCAGTTACTCGTGTCCTGACAGTGACAGTGAACGACGTTGTCCCAGCGAAGAAGATTCCACGGCGACGTATGTTTTTCCTGTTACAAAAAGAAAAAAACAAGATTCTTCAATTAACATTAAGATAAATAAACATTCGTTCCGCGTGAATACATTTTGAATAAAATGCGCACTCGTATAAACAGATGCATTTAACATAACGGTTACTCTGCAGAGGAAAAAAAAGATTCTTCAATTAACATTAAGATAAATAATTATTTGTTCCGCGTGAATACATTTTGAATAAAATGTGCACTCGTATAAACAGATGCATTTAACAAAACGGTTACTCTGCAGAGGAATGTATTCTTTTTTTCCTCGCTGTTATAATCAATTATCGTGGATTGGGTCGATTACGTTCCCCTCGGGAAAGTTTCAATTTAAAAAATATATAAAAATTTGTGTTCGGTTGAAATTTGTTTTCTATCTTTCAATATTATCGGGAAAATTGAAAATGTGTCTCGAGAATGTCGTTCAGGGTCGTCTACTTGATGCAGTTATTATTTTTGTTCTGTACAATCGTCTCGCGACTGTTAATAGTGAAGGTCACGATGATTTAATAGCGTGTAATCACTTGATCGTGAATAATATGTCGTTTGAAGTTAATATAAAAACGCTGAGTGGGCTTTTTTTCAAAGCGAATCTTATCGTTGCCTGTTAACATCATAGGAATCGGCATATTAACGCTCGGCCTTAGCGTGCCGATTGAGCGCGACCCACGAACGTAATGCGGGCCACTGACCTCTCGTTGAGCTAATGCTTTATTGGGTTCATTGCCTAAAACTTGCCGAGTCACACAGGACAAAAATTTTCATAAGAGTTACTAAAAAAAAATTTCATCGAGCACCACACGTTTTAATTGTTAAAACTTTTAAACGTTAAAACTCCAAAATTTAAATAAATCATAAAAATGATAGATTGCAATGATACATATAAAAAAAAAATAAGCTTTTACTTTTTATCTTGTCGCTTTAACATCGGCACGGTGAATATTCGAAGTTATAAAGATGTATGTAATTGATCGAACAAAAGCAGCGGCGCACTTGGCCCCGACCTTCGATTCGGCGAATCCACGAACGGTAAAGTTCGTGGATTCGATCAACGTGAGATGCAGCTGACAGGCACGCTGAATTATTCTTTGACCGGTAGTCTTCATGGCCGATCTTCAGAAACAGACAAACCTCGCGGTTATTCGTCCGTGTAAATTTTTTAGATGTTCCTTCACTTATTCAGTACTCCGGTTCGAGCGAATCGATTTGTGCTGAAAATATTCTGAAATTCAGCAACAGAAATATATCAATTACTTTAAATTAAACCATCAAGTTAGGAATATACATAGATAATAAACTAATTTTTAACTACCATCTCCAACCGACAAAAAACAAGTTAGCAAGTTAGTGGTCAGAGGCCACTAATTTAGGACGCATTTCACTCATCTTTTGCAAGTAACCGCACTCATAAACTGCAACGAAACCGCACTGATAAAAGTAAAAACAGCCGACACACGCGCGTTTACGTGACTCGCAAGAGTCCGAAACCCGTTAAATCCGAACTTCAACACACGTAACACGTCAATTTGCAAAAAAATCGGCATAGTCCCTATCACAACTAGATTACTGCAGCTTAACGAACAGTTCACAATAAACCAAATAGAATATCCATAATCCTTATGCATAAAGCGAACAGCACATGATATACCAAAACATAAATTTCTCTATCGCACTATATATCAAACCTTAGAAAGAATACTCAACTACAATTAATTAAGAATAAGACGCCTACACATACCACAAAAAACACAAAAATTAAAAACCTTTATCATTAAAAGCGTAAAAATGCTACACACGATATCAAAGATTACCCTGGGCTGAAAGACCTGGGTCGATAGCTCATTGGCATTACATGTATGGTGTAAAAGTCTCACCATCAATATTGTAAAGACTGATGTCAATACATACATTTAATTTATTGACTACTTAAACCATCAAACAACCGAGAAAAATATATTACCTCTAATTTACGATAACGGTGATGATGATACATTTTTTCAGGCAGCGAAACAGGAGCCGAAGCGATTCCAGATTCCGGTCGGAATTTTTACAAAAACGTCGCCAATTTCGAAATGCAGGTCTTCGTAATTTTATCGGCGCTCATCATTTGTCGGGCAACCGCTCGGCAAGTTGATTTCTGCTACGCCGACAATGACGATCCTTACTTGTACTTCGCATCGAAGACTTCATACCATTTCATCCACGGGGGCAAGACACCGTTTCAAGTAGTGCCACGTGAGTTAAACATTGGCACGAGTCAAAAGCGTTTGTGTCGTCTTCGGCAATACGGAAAATACAAATGACTATCATTCTTCGCTTACGCGCTGATACAGATTGCCAGCCGGTGCAGATGTGGATGCTGAGCAGGCACGGTGCTCGTTACCCGAGCAAAGAGGAAGTTTCGAAACTCGTCGCTTTGCCAAAGCTCAGGGAACAAATTGTTCACAATCACGAACATCGTTCTCGTGAGTTGACAACCTTTTTTTTTCTCTTCTTTTCGAAGCATCTCTGTCGGCCACGATTGAGAGCAGGTCGAACACACGACGGATAAGACGCCTATAATCGGCTAATCGAGTTACGATGCCGAGCACTATGTTCTCCATCCGCTCGACATAAACTTTTCTTCCGCTTCAATTTTCATATTGGCTTTTATTTTTCTTCTTTCCGAAAAATTATTTCGAAACAGTGGGTCATCTGTGCAACCAAGATCTTGACAACTTGAAGCTGTGGAATCCGGATCCGAAGTTAACACCGGAGTGGTCCCGTCGCTTGACGCCCGAGGGAGTCGATGACTCGAGGCTGTTTGCCAGACGCTTGCAGTCCAATTTTCCGGAACTTCTACAACCCAACATGGCGAATATAACGTCTGATAATTACAAGGTGAGATTGCACAGTTTTGCTTTCTCATTGAGAAAGCTACGTTCTTGAAAATCGAA
Source organism: Exephanes ischioxanthus (assembly GCA_958510785.1). Lineage (NCBI taxonomy): Eukaryota > Metazoa > Arthropoda > Insecta > Hymenoptera > Ichneumonidae > Exephanes > Exephanes ischioxanthus. The sequence goes on along the minus strand of OY294018.1, from coordinate 12,495,182 downwards.
GCTGCACACCTTTTTGGCTTCGTTTTCGCAAAAGAAAATCCGAATGGTTTGCATTTTTTCTCCCGTTTGCCACAGTTCCGGAGCACCAGCAGCGACCGCACACGATCAAGCATGGAAGCGTTCATGGAAGGGCTCTTCGGTAGCAAGAATGCCGTTACTTCCATGGACACACCAAGAGGAAATGATACACTTTTGAAGGTAATAAGTTACATTCATCGAAAAATGAAAATAAAAAAACAAAATTTTAACGATTTCTCGGACGTATAAAAAATGTATTGGTATTTGATTTTCGTATGAAATGTCTTCATCCATCAGGCATACGCGAATTGCTCAGTCTGGAAAGATGGAAACGACGGGGAACCTTTGCTTGCCGAAGAGCACGACAAGTTTCTGGTTGGTCCAGAAATGACGAATGTACTTCAGAACATCAGTAAACGCTTAGGATTTCTGTACACGCTTTCACACGGTATGCGGCTTTTTCTTCACTGAGTCTTCAATCTTCTCGGAGAACAGACGCATTTTTCGATCCCTTTATGGCTTTTTTCTATTATTATTATTAATCTGTCCCATGGTCCGTTTCTATAAACTCTCACTAGGCATTCTTGTTCTCGACGACAGTCCGATGTCTCGACAAAACCAACGCGTCCCTTATTGACTGTAATTATTAATTACAGACACCGTCCAATCGATGTACGACATGTGCCGGTACGAGAAAGCATGGGCGGTTGGCAAATTGTCGGCTTGGTGTGCACCGTTTACGGAGGAAGAACTTCGAGTTTTCGAGTACGCCGAAGATATAGAGTACAATTACGCTGCCGGAAATGGTCGAAAGGTCAACAAGCGTTTGGGATGTTCACCTCTGCAGGATATGTTCAACCACTTCAAGTAACTTTCTATCATTGCAGTAAAACTATAAAATAAATAAGAAGAATAAAATTATATTATAAGTTTTCTTTATCGTAAAAAAAAAAAATATATAATTGCAGGCTGTTGGAACGCGGAGACACGACTGGTCAGCCGAAGGGCATATTTTACTTCACTCACTCGGTCACTCTCGTGAGCTTTTTAAATGCGATGGGCATCGCTGAAGATTCCGAGCCTCTCCTAGCGTCCAGTTACAAACAGATGGCGAAACGGCAATTCCGAACTTCGAGGATCGCTCCTTTCAACGGCAACCTGGTTGCCGTCTTTTACAGGTAAGGTTCACCACGGAAAAGATTCGTCTGAAAAAAACAAAAAATAGTTCATTACGATAATAGCGCGAAAAACTTTTTTTCTCGACTACGCAAAAAAGGCCCTATTTCGTGTCTGTGACGCGGGTGGAAAGTGGCCGATGCTTGACGAGCGGGCAAAAAAGTCATTGTAGCGGGTAAAAAAAGTGATTTTAGAGGCTAAAAAAGTGATTTAGCAGGCAGAAAGTGATTCCGCGTGAGGAAATAAATTGAAAAAATTGCAAGAAAATTTTGAAGAAATTAAAAATTGCAAGAAAATTAAAAAAAAAATTAAAAACTGCAAGAAAATTTTTAAAAAATTAAAAAATGCAAGAAAATTTTTAAAAAATTAAAAACTGCAAGAAAATTTTTAAAAAATTAAAAAAAGGAAGAAAATTTTTTAAAAATTAAAAAAAGGAAGAAAATTTTTTAAAAATTAAAAAAAGGAAGAAAATTTTTTAAAAATTAAAAAAAGGAAGAAAATTTTTTAAAAATTAAAAAAAGGAAGAAAATTTTTTAAAAATTAAAAAAAGGAAGAAAATTTTTTAAAAATTAAAAAAAGGAAGAAAATTTTTTAAAAATTAAAAACTGCAAGAAATTTTTTTAAAAATTACAAGTCGCAAGAAAATTTTTAAAAAATTAAAAATTGCGAGACAATTTTTTTTAAATTAAAAATAGCAAGACAATTTTCAAAAAATTAATAATTGCAAAAAAAAAGATATCCGGCTAGCTACCCCTGTAGGCTCCTGAACGCAGCTCTACGGCTAAAGATTGTACCGTTGCAGGCATAAAAATATGGCCACTTTTAAGCATAGATGGGCAAAAATAGCGTATGCCACAAGGGAGGGAGTGCATTTTCACCGCGTGTGAATTTCTGCCCTCGCTTAGCTTGGACGTCGAACTTCACAGTCGGTGAAAAGACGCACTTGTGGCATAATATACTATTTCGCACGAGTATTGTACCGAATTTATTTCACAAGGTTTGAAAATGCTACTATAGGTTTAATACTACCCAAGATTCAATACTACTATAATTTGTACGATTGTACGATAGCTATGGCAGTGATGAACATAGATACTAATAAATTATATGTCTTCGCAGATGCAACGAGCACGATAGACCCAACAAAGTGATGTTCTACTTGCAAGAGAAGCCCTTGATGTTCACGGGATGCGACGTGGGTTTGTGCGATTGGGAGTATTTGAAGAATACACTGGGCGACTTAGCGGCCGAGTGCGATCCTAACTTCTGTTGGAACGGAAGTGGAGTTTCCGCCAATCAAGCGTGGAGCATTATTGCTCTAACGACTCTCGCTCTTTTGCCAGTCTTGGGTCGATGGAATTGTTCGAATTAGGATAAGTCCGGATACACGATGCGCAAATATCAAGACAGAGTAGAAACAAAATGCTAGAAAAAAAGAGTAATGAAAAAAGCATCGAAGTGTATATTAATTTTAAAGAGTGTCAGTCAAGCATTTGCGACGTGCCTCGGTAACGATATTCCGTCCTCTATGATTAACTTTGTTCGACGAAGCTACTCGTGATCACTTTTTTCCGATATTATTAATAATATCCACGACGTACGCGCCATTCGACGAGTTTATAAATTATAAAAAATATAAAGCGCCATAAGCTATTCGCGAGTTTTCAATTGTAACAGAGTAGTGCAAGCTATCGTTGAGAAATGTACAGTTACGAAGAAGAATTGATAAAGAGACGTTAGAAAGATTTAAATAAAAAAAATTCTAGCGGATAGTGTTTTTACAGTTGATTTCATAAAAATGATGCCAACAATGATTTATAGTTGCCAACTATAAATGCCCCATTATTTTCGAGACCGAGAAGCTCATCTCTCTCATACTCGAAAGTGGCTATTTTATAGTTCATAACGTAAAAATATTTCTTTACGCGAGACACTACCATGTAGTTATACTCAAATATACCGACATTGGAACCTTTGTTCTCAATTATCGGATCGAAATGATGACGAGATTTCGATCATAGAATTCGGACACGAAGTTCGAACAAAAATCGTTCGGCAGATCTTCAGATACGACCATCGTGTCCCGGAAAAAGTCTGAAATTATCATATTTGATATCTCGAGAATGATAATAGATTTCGCTTCGAGTGCACGAACCAATTACCAAAAGTGATTGAAAGTAGTGTACATTTGAACTAGAGTGTTTCCGAGTTATGTATCGATTTCGGGTAAGTAACTGTAATAAAAAGTGTAATGGCAATAAGTCTGAGTGACTTCGAAGCCAAGGATCGGTTGCTATCGGCGACGAAAACGGGACGACGGTCAGTCCAGCGAAGCGAACGAATACGTATAACGCGGCATCATGAATACCGTGCGTTTATCATGCACGCTCCTCTATCTCGCCTTTCTCGGCAATTGTATCGACTCTCCGAGCTGGATCGACAGTTTGACCGAATACATCGCCGAGGGTACCAACGCTCGACAAGTGATACTCATGTCGAATCTGGGTCCAAACGAACGGACCGAGAGTCGAATAATCGACGAACTGTTTGTCAAGATAGTGCAGAATATTCCCACCGTACGTATGAACGTCGTCATGGAACATCGTCAGGATCCGCAGGATTCTCCGCCGGATATAAATATTGAAGATCACAGCGGCGTCGGCGATACGTCGACGACTTTCTTCATCTTCGTTCACGAATCTCGCGAGCTCCTGGGTTATCTGCCTTCGGTAAGGATAATCGACGTTCTCCTCGACTTATCAACTTGGAAGAATCGCTCCAAGTTCCTCTTTGTTCTTGTTTCGCCGGCGTTGAGGGACGACGGTTTCGAGGATTTTTTGAAACTCGCATGGATCAAGCAGTTGCTCGACTTCACCCTCGTCGAGTTGACAGACGTCCGACCACCTGCAAAATTAATCGGCGTCGATTATTCCAAAGTGCGTACAGCGCCGGTTATTCATCAGTTGAATCTCTTCAGGAAAGAGTACACAAGAAAAAATTGGACCTCGAGGGTCGAATGGTTTCCCGACAAGGTGAAAAACATGTGGGGTCATCCACTGAAGGTCGGTGTTGTCCATTCTCCCCCATTTTCATGGACACGGTTCGACGAGTATGGGAAACCCGTCCGGGTCGGCGGAGCAAACGTCGGACTTTTGAACATCATAGCTCGCTCGATGAATTTCACGATTAATTATCAGCCAAGTTTAGAAACGTTTATGGAAATGAACGTCGCCGCAACTCCCACCAGTCTCTACAATCTCATGCGGTCCGGTAAGATTGACATGGTGGCACATCTGGTTCCTCATCCCACCACGAACATCATGGACGGTACCATGCGAACCGCTATGATAAGGATCGACAAACTGTGTCCTCTTATACCGGTTCTCCCGAGATCAGAGATTCCATTTCCCATAGACTTCTTCAAAGCTTATCTCGCGAGTTTCGCGATAATCGCACTATTCTGGATCCTCAAACGAGCGCTGAGATTCCGAGGCAGCGTCTGGCAACCGTTCAACCTGCTTCGGGTCCTCTTCGGTATATCGGTCCCTCGGCATCCAAAAAAAGACACTGAATGTATCCTGTTCGCCTGTTTGCTTTTCGTGTCGGCCATCTTCTCCTCGCATATCTACGTCGCATTGACGAACATAAGTCTCCAGGCGACTGCCGAATTGGAGTTTGAGACTTTCGAGGATCTGGAGCACTCTGAGCTGACACCGATGATGAGCGGCTTCTTCTACAACAGAACTTACGACCACGCCGTTGGTCCGTTGGCACACTTGAAGAGGAAGACTATTATTCGACCCATGGACATGCACACGTGCCCGAAGATGGCTGCAACAAACAAAAATATCACTTGCATTATGATGTACCAGGAGGCAATAGTATGGGTGAGATGGTTCGATCAGCATTCGGGTGGCAAGATAAAAATAACGGAACCTTGCTTCTGGGCGGACAGCACGAGCTTTCTTGTGGCCCTGAGATCTCCCTATCGAGAACGCATGAACGTGGTACTCCAGAAAATACAGAGCTCCGGGTTGCTGGAGGAATTGTACGACGATCAGAATACCGATTTTTTGAGTACCTCGCATATGGAGACCCCCAAGGAGAAGGCAGGCTTGGACACCACAGAAAATATGCAGTCTCTGCGGCAGCAGTTGTTAGCGATATTCGTTATCGGCTACACCGCGTCCTTGCTGACTCTCGTCGCAGAGATTCTTGTCCATCGAGCACTGAAATTTAAACGTAGGAATGTTAAATAAATGTTTTTAAGACGAGCGATAATCGGCTAACTTTACGCCTACTTACGTTCGAAGAATCGATCGTTACGATTCTCGGGTAGATACGGTTTTCTATTACTGTAATAAGCTGAGCCGCTCTTCGGAAAATTGTTTCGAAGTATTGCCGTTTATTGTTCGTGGTAAAGCATATCCTTTTTCAGCATATCTGTAGAGTGGATTGTCCAATGCACTTCGGAAAGTGTAAAACATCGTTGCTTGCTGATTGGACGACGCTGATATAACGAAGAGATGTTTTGCATAAGCTTCGCCTGTTCATGAAACATTCAAATTGTTTGCTTAAAAATAAAATGGAAAAACGTACGAAGTAATATTAATTCGCGATAAAACAAAATGCCCAAAATTGTTTACGAAATACGCAATTATTAATAGCGAATAGTTCCGAATTGTAGTTCGTTCCTGCAATGCAATTTTTTTCCTTTAGGAAAATGATTTTGCACATCATCGGAGTTCAAGCGATGTTAAGATTGAGTCGCGGTTTTTTTTTTTTGCTTTTGGCTTTTGTCGCTGAGATCAAGGGATTAAATACAAATACCGAAATAGGGGCTTCTATGTACATTCTACGAAATTGAAAAATCTCGCATAAAATAATAAACAAATTATAATAAATTTGTCAACTTTAAAAGAAATATAAAAAAATACATTGATCTCCATTGTAATGCCGATTATGGTTGTGTTTCTAAAATAGATTTTCACTTAGCCGCTCGCAGTTTCCGTAGGAACATCAAGTGCCCCAAACAAACGAAAAAAATGTGGTTCGTAAAATGTACGATGTGCCCTTGCATACGAAAGCGATATTTCGTTCTTGGCGATGAAGATCGTCGGACACGAATTGAATAATAAAAAACTTGGTAAATATAAACTTTCTCGTGATTATTTACACCCTTCATTTTGTATAGCAGTAATAAATATATGACGTGCGCCATAACAAACTATAAGTTGTAACAATAATTGTCTACACACACATCCTTATAGTATATCTATGTATAGTGCGGAATACTTTTAAAAAAAGAGCTTAATAAAAACATTGCTCGTCGACATTGTCTTTTTTCAGCCTTTCACAATTTTTTTTCATTCTGTGTGAATTAAAAACACCACGATTCGTAGTAGTTCACTCTCAGTGACGCTGGATTACTGGATGGCAGTAAGTTATTACAGAAAAGGAACATGACGAATGTTTTTCTTTTTTTTCTTCTTTTTTACAAGACCGATGATCGATACTTATCTGCATCAATCACGCACCGACGGCTTTGGTCACGTGGTTTCTGATACTTTTCTCGAGCGATTAGTCTTTTTGTTCTTAACCGTGTCCGTCGCACTGTCGTCCGACACCGACGAGTCTCTGAGAGTTTTTCGTCCCCGACCGACGTTTCTCTCCTCGTTCTCCGAGCCAACGGATTCACGATTTGACTTTCTCCTCTGTCGCTGCGGCGGTTGATTCTGGGCGTCCATGACTTCGCGTAGGTGCTTGCGTTTCGCTTCCCAGAACATCTCCTGACGCTGTCCGATCTCCGGATATCGGTCGGTGAAATCTTTGTTCGGAGGGAGAATCAACTTCCAGCCTTTCTTTGGATGATGTCGAGCAAGATTGACGAATATCTCCTTTATCTCGTCGGCGGGTAATTTTAATATCGAGGATATTGCCTTTCGATCGACGTACTCGTGCTCAGTGAACGACAACAACTGCAACATTATTTTTGTAAGACAACAATAATAAAACAGCAAATAGTAAACGTTTTTTTTCCATTTACTCACAATGTAATCGCGCGCTCTGCACATGAGATCGGCGGCGACACCGCTATGCGACGAGATAGTGTCTTTGGGATATATCAGCTCGCTGTTGACGACCCAATTCCCTTGAACCAAAACTGCCACTTGCTGGAGATACTTTATTACCGCCACGGCGTCTTGATCCGGTGACAGAATTGATCGCAACTGAGTGAACGATAGGATTTTTGCTGCAAAATTTGTATGAAAATTAACAGACGAAGAAATTAACATCGTTCGAATAGTTTCGTTACCGACAGATTAATTAAAATTTAACGGGGACATACCGTCCTTCATGAGAATACGAATTTGATCGAGCAGCGGTAACGTTCTAATGTAACCCAGTGAAGTTCCGTGATTATATACGCAAGCAGCGGCATACTGTTCCTTTTTCGGCGGCGGTGCCAGTAGCTTCAGATACTCGTCGCGCGTTAGTTTCAAATTATTCACGGACTCGTCCGTCGACGAGCAAAACATGTCTAGCCGCATTAGCTGCAAGTCGAAGAATAAATCGGTATATAAAAATATTTTTTCCTTTTTTTTGTCGCCGGTGTAAAGCTTATCGTAGTTTTATCGCACTTCTGCCTGTGAGCTGTTGGCCTGCATATAGCGTGTCGGTATCCACTGCTCTTCCAAGCTCTTCTTGGCTTGCTCTTGGAAAGATTGTTCACGCATTTTCGTTGCGTAGTCCGACTTCTGCCTGGCGAAGGTAACGTTCACCTGTTTCACTGCTTCCTCCTCCTCCTCGCCGTCTGTTGGCAAAGTTTAATTACAGCGTATGTAATTGTGAATGATTTTACTTGCGAATTGATTAAACGCGATGTGGATCCTCCCCTTCAGCAATCGACTCGAACTCAGTCGGTAACAAAAACTGTACTCCATTTATTTTCCAAAATACTTTTCTGAGGAACACCAAATTACCATTGCCTGCTCGACGGTTCGAAGAAAACGATAATAATTTGCGATTGGAAAAAAATGGATTACAGTTTTTGTTACCGACAGAGTTGGTTTCGCGTCGCAAAAAATCCAGTCTTTGATGTTTTCTCGCCGTCGTCTGCGTTATTCGCCTCCTCCTTGCCACCTTTTCCACGCGAGCCAGGTTTAATAATAAAGGCACACCATATGGGAGCGTCAACGATTTGTCTTGCGAATTGATTAATGCAATGTGGATCCCCCCCACCCCATTCGACTCAGGCTCAGTCGGTAACATAAAATGCAATCGTTTTTTTTTTTCAAATATACTAGACTTTTCTCATGAACACCAAATTATTACGATTGGCTCGACTGTTTAATGAAAACGCTCATAATGTGTTAGGAAAAAAATAATGGGTTGCAGTTTTGGGTACCGAGTAAGTCAGTCTCGCGTCGTGATAAATCCAGTCTTTGATGTTTTCTCACCGTCGCCCGCGTTCTTCGCCTCGTCCTTGCCACCTTTCCCGCCCTTGTCCAGATAATTGAACTGCGGCCGCATCTGGATTATACCTTTCAGAGGCGTAATGTGCAGCTCTCCGTCCTGAAATATGCCTACGGAATAATTGGAGCAATCCGGCAAGCCTCTGGAGGATTGGAGCACAGTTTTGTCCATGGTGAAGCTGAAACGAGACGACGGCTGAGATATCAAATCTGCACCAGAAAAACCAATAAAAATTTGTCGTCCAGATTACCTTTCGAACATTCTCTCCTCGTTCTCCGGATCAAAGCTCTTCGGCGGGCCGTCCACGTTGGCGGCTATCTGTTCTCCCTTGCTCCGATCGTACGTTACGCTCCTAGGATCCATCTCCACCTCTATATGAACTTCTTGATTCTTCGGCTTAATCATAGTTTTTATGAAATTGGCTTTGTCGTATCCTTCGCCCGCCGGACGTATGGGATATTGAAAAATGAAAAGCTTATCGGCGAGATTCTTGGAGAGGAATACAGGAAACTAAAAATGAAATGTTGCACATCTTAGATTCATGGTCTCGCATCGCTCTCGTAACGTTCTAGTCCCGAATTGCCTACGAAGTTTGTCAGATTTGCAACAATTTTGTTTGATAAAAAAAAAAAAAACATTCTGGGGCGTTCTTGAATGCAGATCTGCTTAGCTACGTTTTCTTTCATTTGTGACCGTCCACTGTAAGTAGTTTCTAAAAATTATTATTATTATTAAAAATTTACAGAAAGGAAGTGTAACACTTATGAAATCTGCGTATTAATAACTGATTATCACGTGAACATATGTGAATCCAGTCTGCTCTTAAATTGGTTGACTGTCTCAGATTCTATGACAGTGATTGGCTGTGGTAATTGCCAACGATACATCCGATTCTTTTCGGCAGGATTAATTTTGTCCGTTTTGATAACAAAAACCCACACACTCCGTGCCATAGGCTGATTGACGTGTGGAATGCGTTACCAGTGGATGCAATTGAAGCAGAGTTAACAAATATATTTAAAAATGAAATTGATTTATACATTTTCACGTGAAGAACTTTGTATGGAAGCAAATTTTAAAAGTGAAGTCTTACTTTATTATTATTATTAGTACTATTTATTTACAGAAAGTAAGTTGTACACTTTATAAAACAGCTTCTATATAAATGCTCTTCACGTAAAAATGTATAAATCGATTTTGTTCTTGAAAATTTTAATTGACTGCCTCAATTGCCTCGGCTGGCAACTGGTGACTCCACTGGTGGTGTCACGTTCCACGAGTCTACCAGTCTATTTGATAGTGTGGCTCCATGGATTATTCTGTAAATAATAATAATAAATAAAATATAAAATAAAAAGCACGCTTATCAGACTCCATGGGTGCATTCTTGAATGCAGTTCTGCTCCGCTCGGTTAAATGTGGAAATATTCTAGATGTATCCACCTGTATACGCAGGCTGAAGTAGTATTTCTTATATTCCAGTTTGCTCTCCGTTCAGGGTTTGGGTGCGTTCTTGAATGCAGATCTGCTCAGTTATGCATTATAAACTATGCATTAAATGATTCCCGTATAAAGAATCGGATGTACTGTTGATAATTTAAAAAACCTACTAGCCGCTACAAGTGACAAATTGAAGAAAGCATAGCTGAGCAAATGAACGTGTATCAGAGCTCATTTATGTCAGAACTCAAGCCTGAACTGAGAGCAGACTAAAATAATAAGAACGCCTATTTCAGCTGCGTATACATATGGATACATCTAGAATATTTCTGGATCTAGCCGAACAGAGCAGAATTTCATTCAAGAACGCACCCTTTAATTTTGACACAAATGTGCTCCGATAAACGTTCTTTTGTTATCGAGGCACACTAAACGTATCCCATGGAAAGAATCGCAAGTACCATTGGTTATTTAAAAAAACGCACTAGCGGTGGATAGTCACAAATGAAAGAACGCGTAACTGAGCGGATATGCATCCAAGTACGCATCTTGTGTGTGTGAACTAGCCGACTGAAATAATAAGAACGCCCATTTCAGCTCCATATACATGCGGATAGATCGCAAATGTTTCTGGATTTAACGGAACAGAGCAGAACTGCTTGAAGAATGCACCCTCTTCGCTATTAGAAATTTGCGCTTTGCGATGAATCTCGAGCCTTCGTTAATTGCGAAACGTGTATTTCCGGGACGACAAATCAATTGCGAGAATCAATTTTTACGAAAATGTATTGTCACATCGAGTTGTCGGCGGTTTATGCATAACCTCGTCGCAGCGCGTTTCGATACGTATGATTGCCTCGCGTAGCCGAATTGTTTTTCGACAAACCTCTTTGACGACCGGATCGTTATCGGTTTCCATTTCAATGACGAAGCTCACTGGAGTCAAACAGTTTGTATCTGGTAACGGGTGAAATTTCGAAAGGTGTAATTGCGTTTGCCTATATCCCTCTGGCAACACGCGTTCGGGGCTTTTTAAACTCGAGATGAAATCGAGCGAGAGATCTCCGAGTGAGCGAGGAGATGAACCATCTTTGTTGTCATCCCCGTTATCTGGACAAGCTCGATACCCAACCTTACCGCAGGGGCCCGTTCGGAAACTTGCTTTGGATAATATAGGTGGGGTGACAGACAGATAACTGTGACGAGCGCTCGCTGGGTGACAGACAGTTAACTGTGACGAGCGCTCGCTGGGTGACAGACAGTTCACTGTGATGTAATATTTTTTGTTGTCCTATTATTTCCTCGCTCGAGATGTCGCGAGAGGTTCGTCCGTGGAAGAAAAATGAGTGAAAAAAATTACGTCAAATGACGGTCATTTGATCGTAATTTGACCGATCGAAAAAAGACGGTCATTTTATAACACTAAAATAACGAATGAACTCAACGAACCGTACAAACGACGGTGTGTCAAAGTGTCAGAAAAATGTTTCGTGCCATCGATAATTCAGTTTCAGTATGATTTATTGAGATTACGAGAAGCTCGTGTAATATGCAACTCTAGTTCCAATACGAAAAAACCCGTTTCATCCTAACGCGTCGGTCGTCCCTAATCCGCGGCCGAAGACGTGCGCGCTGTCGATTCTAGGTTAGAAAATGGTCAAACAAGTCAGATTTAATCTCAGACTTTCGAATGCTCGACAATTATTGTCGTAATTCTTTTTTGATTACCGAAACAAAATACCTATGTTGTGCAGTATAAAAAATTAATTAAGTTTACTGTTATTAGCAATGTTTAAAAATTTGTAAACCTTTCAAGAGATTCTATCTGCGTTTGCAAAATTTGAGTGTCAGTTCCCAGCTGTGGTAGCTACGCATTTCAGCATTCGTTGAGATGTCTTGTTTTTTTCAGATTATCCAAGGGATTATTGAAATCCTAGTACAATGACATCGATGTTTGATCAGTACGAGAGAGCCTCGCAGCGCTCCAAGCAATCAGTCCCACCTCCCATGCGTCCTGATATAGTGAGTAACAATTGCAATTTAATGCTTGGATTGTGCAATTAATTTAATAGTGAAGCTTGAAAAATATTAAATGTCAATATATAAAATTTTAATTTTGGTAAGGGAGCAATAGTGGTACACTGAGAAAAAAAATTGTTTTATCAACCAAGCGGCGTTCACCTGTGTTCAAAGCTGTTATTTAGCTGGTACAATAAATTTTTTTGTTTACATGGAAATATTTCGAATCGACTGAAGCAAATAATTGTTCAACAAAAGAATGATTTAGTTGTACCAACCAAATAACAGCTTTGAACGTATGTGACCGCGAATTTCGTTAATCCAACAATTTTTTTTTCTCAGTCTATCAATTATCAATGATGAATTATCAATGGTAGTTTTGGATGCTCATGTGCATGATACTAATGTATATTTTTACACACTATACAGTGATAAATGTCTTCAATCACAATACTCATAATAATATTTCGTTGCAACGTGAATGACCACTTTCTATTTTTCAAGCCTCACAAACAAAAAGTTTGAAGCCATGTATAGTAAACATGAGATCACGATAAATGTACTTGATCGTTTAATTACTATGAATAAATACTCATTATCTCTCAGAGTACCGCAGGATTCATTCAGATGAAGCTGCAGGAGGATGGGCCTATCTTTACGAAGCAGAAAGTAAATTTTTTGCCGTCAGACAGAATTCTTCATCTGGCAGTCAGCAGTAACTTCATCGTCATCGCTATGGCCAACAATATCATACTGAGAATTGATATGAAACATCCTGACAAACCCGAAGGTTCGAAAGCAGCAATAATCGACTATGAAAAAAAAAACACATTTTTTTGCCTCTATAAAATCATCATATTCATATTTCATATTCATATCAAATTTACTTCATATTCATGTTTTACATTTTTCATATTTCATATTCATGTTCTATTTTTTTTTTTTTACAGAGATAGATATTTCAAAGTACACGACAAGTATGAAGATGTCCGGCATATATCTGGATCCACTGGGCAATCACTTGCTCATTGCATTGTTGCCAAAAAATGGTGAAAATCCGGCCGCCGATTTGTTCTATCTGCACAGAAAAACTACGAAATTGAAGCAGGTATTTTACTGCACCATATACTTTCACTCCGCAAACCTGTTGATTGTATTCTGCTCAATCGAAGTAACGTTAAATTTTGCGTACGCTCGATAGGCCGGAAAATTTCGCGGTCACGAGATAACCGCCGTGGCTTGGAACTTCGCGAACGCATCGGAAATAGTTTCGGGACCGATACTGCTGGGAACCTCCAGAGGTTTGATCTTCGAGACGGAGATTGGCCTTGACGGCGACAAGATATTCAACACCAGCCTGGAGCAATACTGGAAACAGGTGAGTCTCGTTTTATCTTCCTTGATGGCGTTACATCAATTCCTCTCATGTGACACATACATTATTGAATCCCTCAAAACATTATTTATTCTCCCGAAAGCTTCCCAATTATTTGCCACTTTACGGCAGTAAGGAGGTAGATGGATTGGTGAGTTGAAAAATCATTCTAATCGCAGCATCTCACATGTTTAACGAGCACAAGCACCTCACGTTAATTGATCAATCGATATCTCGTCGTTATTCACTTTGCCTGTTTCGTACGATTTTTGTTTTCTTTTTTTTCTTCAGGTTTTCGACATCGGCGAGGAGAGCAAACCTCCGATAACCGGCATAGAGTTTCACAAGCTACCGAACTCGGACAAATACATTATAATCGTAACGACTCTAATAAGGATATATCAATACATCGGAACCGTTTCGAATCCACAAGAGAAGCCTCTCTTGCAACAGATCTTCAGCAAATATCTTAACGTCAAAGGTGAATTTAATGTTTGCATTTATATCCGATGAAAAAATAGCGTTTAAAAATTGTTGCACGCTATTCCATAACGAGAAATTAATTCATTTCAGAGCGATTCAATCAGTTGGAAAGTTCGTTGCCCTATTCGAGAATGCAGTTTTATTACTCGACTCCTAAATCTTTGCCAAAGACCTTCGGTTGGTTGACCGAAACGGGCATATTGTACACGCAAGTACGTGGAGTGCTGAACAATGTCTAACAACATTTTGTAATCAACACGGCCGAGACGTACCGTTCGTTTATTTAAATAAAAAAAAATGTTTACTTTTTTAGATCGACCCTAGATCGGACATGGAGAACGTATTGGTGAATCAGCAAATGCTGCCTTGTCCGGAGACGAGTCTAATAGGAAATACTGTCGCCCAGTCGGTCGCGCCTCTGAACTTCGTTCTCACCGAATTTCACGCCTTGTTGCTCTACAGCGATCACGTGAAAGGCGTTTCGTTACTCAACAAAGAGCTTATATTCGAGGACATCTACAACGACGTACGTATAATTATTAAAATTGCATTCGTTATTTCACATATTCAAAGAGCATCTACTTGTCAATCAAAAGTGAACATAATAATCAGGCATTCGGTAAGTGTCGCGAAGATAATGTGAAATACCGCAGTTGGTAATAAAAAAACATTATCACCTTTGTGCACGGGCTTCACTTTTCACTTTTTTTATCGATCAAAAAAGTATGTTACAAATGTTTAAATATCTACCGTGCAATTTGTTAGATGAGGAAGGAGATGTTTCACACAATCATTGATACATTTAACTGACAATTAATTTTCAGATATTCGGGAAGTTAATTAATATTATCAAAGATCCAATTACCGGCTCTATTTGGGCATACAGCGAGAGAGCGGTCTTCAAGTACAAAGTCACCAAGGAGGACAGAAACGTCTGGCAGGTAAAAGATAAAATATGCACTAAACATTTTTTTTATAAAGGCGATATTCTTAGTTTTCTCTCGTTTTTTTAAGGTATACGTGGAGAAGGGAGAATTCGAGCTGGCGAAGCAGTACTGTAAAGGAAATCCCGCACACGTAGATCAGGTTCTCGTGAAACAGGCTGAAATGTTGTTAAAAAACAACGAGTGAGTGTCGCTCATGTATCTGGATAAAGTTGTATAATCGACAGGTTTAAGTGATTGTGCAATGCTTTCTAGGTTCGAGAAGAGCGCGCTAATCTACGCGGATACTCACTCGTCATTCGAGGAAATATCGTTGAAATTTCTTCAAGAAACACAAATCGAGGCTCTGAAGACGTTTCTGAAGAAGAAATTGGAGGGTCTCAAGCCTCAGGACAACACGCAGATAACGATGATTGTCGTGTGGGTCGTTGAATTGTTCATGAACCAGTTGGGATCGTTGAGAAGCAGCAGCCAAACTTCTCACCTCCACAATCCTCGATACACCGAACTGCAGAAACAATTTGACAGTTTTCTGTGTATACCGAAAGTCGAGGTAAACAATATAACGTTTAACCGAGACAGTGCGATATGCGCAAATGAATAGAAATAGATAGATAGATAGATAGTATCGTTTATACGAGTCCTGGGGCAAGTCTCCTAAAAGACACACCACGCTCCAGAAAATATAACGACGAGTACAGGAAAAGGTGCAGCAAAATTACGAAATGAAAGTATAACTATAACTAAACTAAGTCTATTTTTTTTCGCAGGAATGTATAAAGAACAATTTGAGCACGATATATGATCTGATGGCCAGTCACGGCGACAAGGATAACTTGATACGGCTGACGATAATGCATCGCAACTACGAGGAAGTTATTCGTCAGCATCTGTACAAGAACAATTATCTCGAAGCTCTCGAGGTGTTGAAGAGCCAAGGGAACAAGGATCTTTTCTACCAATTCGCTGGAGTTCTTCTGCAGGAATTGCCGAAGCCTACGATAGCTGCTGTCGTGTCGCAGGGCTCGCTGCTGCAACCTTCGAGATTACTACCGGCTCTTGTATCTTGCAACAGCGACGAGAAACACGTGAGAACAGAGTTTTCACGACAACCTTAATTAGTTATTTGTATGAACCGGGCGTGGGAAGGAAGTTCTTAACGTGTGTGAAAATGCTGCACGCGTCAAAGTCGAGTGCGGCATTCACACGAGTCAGGACTTCCTTTTCTATGTCCATGCCATTTACATAATTTTTTCCTAACAAATTCACGAAAATCAGGCTTTTCGTTTTTGGGAAATGTTCGCAGAAAGGCACTTTGGCGCAGTAGTGCGGGAAAAAAGTCCATATTTAGTTTGCACACATGCGAAATATTTTTCATGCACGCGATACGAAAAAGTGCCTTTCTGCGCACAATTCACAGGAACGGAAAGCGGGATTTTACATGCATGCGTTAGGAAATAGTACATTTTGATACGAGTGCGAAAAAACTTTTTCTTACGAGTGTGAGTTTGCAGCACGAGCCGAAGGCGAGTGTTGCAATCACACGAGTTCAGAAAACTTTTTTGCATGAGTATCATACAAAGTTTTATTTTGGAAGGTGTAAAAATGGGGGTTTTCGCGAAAGGTGCGCACGACCGCTATTTTCCCACCGAGTGATATAAAATTCATTTTTTTTGCCATTAGACATTTTGCAAATTTGATGGAATACTTGAATAATCAACATTTCTTAACAGGACTGAATGATTCTTGTAAATTTCAGGCGAACGAAGTTATTCGATATTTGGAATTTTGCGTCTACAAACAAGGCTGTTCGGAGCAAGCAATCCACAATTTTTTGCTATCTTTATACGCTAGTTATAAAAAAGACGAAGTTATGCGATACATCGGTTCTCAAGGTACGCGATTTAAAGCAATTTCGCGTCTTCGTTTTTTCAGTAAAAAATTTAAAAACATACAAAAATGAAAATAGTAATTTTATTAAAGGCCAGGACATAACTATGGTTCACTACGACGTGCACTACGCCTTGAGACTGTGCCAAGAGGCAGGATTGACCGAGGCGTGCGTCCAACTCTCGGCACTCCTGGGACTCTGGACAACAGCTGTTGACTTAGCTTTGACCGTCAGTGTTGATTTGGCCAAACAGATCGCTGGCACACCATCCCATCACGACAACGAGCTCAAAAAAAAGTTGTGGCTCAAAATAGGTAAACTGAGATAGTCCCGATTAACTTATTACCAATATTTTGATTGATAGGGTACTTGTACTTCTTCATGGAGGGAGCTGTTTTTGTAACAAAAAATATTTTTCGAGATTGTAGTGTCAAAGAACTTAAATTAGTCGGTAACGTAGAGAAATTCGAAAAATTATTTTTACCTGATTTACGTGTGTGTGTATGTATATGTACATTTGTGTTTTGAATTTTTTGAAAAATGCCTGGTATCTCTAACTTGCGTACATTTTGTGCTATCGTCCTAAAATTTCACACGAATATAATATTTTTTATTAAAAACCTTTGGTATTGAATTTGTCCAAAATCTGTCCAAATGGTCAGATTGTATGCGATTTTGATTTTTTTGAAAAATGTATAAAAATGTTCTAATTCGAATAAACATGGAGGAATCGAGATTAAATTTTATACGGGAATGGGCTGTACAATATTTGGTTTAAATTTAGCGACAATTGATCTAACCGTTTCAATTTTATGAGATTTTGAAATGTTTGGAAAAATTTGTCTGACACGAGTTTTTGAATCAAATATCACGTTAAGAGTAAAATGAGTTACGGTTTACCAATCAGCGGTGAAGAATACATTAAAGATTGCCTCAAAACGACGAAATCCGCAAATTTCAGTTAACCATTTTCTACAATACATTTTGATGGTTTCATTTCTATGATATGTAGACATTTTTTATGTTACGTAAAAAGACGCAAAGTAATTTTCACATGGCTTCCTCACTTATTACAATTTTGCGAATAACTTCCTCTGTGAGGAAACCAAAATTGATCAGCAAACTTTCTCATAGAGAAAGCTATACGCAAGATTGCAATAAATGGGAAAGCCATGTGCAATTTTTTTTACTAATGCTTGCTCTTCTTAACAATCTTCACAGCCGAGCATGTTGTTCGCGAGCGCGATGACATACAGCAAGCAATGGAGTTTCTTCAGCAGTGCGACTTGGTCAGAATCGAGGATATATTGCCATTTTTTTCTGACTTCGTGACGATCGATCACTTCAAAGATGCGATCTGCAACTCCCTGCAGGTTCGTCGATTTTTCTACAATTTTATTTATTTCTTCGGCACTGTTAAAAAAATTGTAACCGGATTGAAATTTTTTATGCAGAAACTGGTACATTACATTTAATGTATAATTGGAATGAACAATTAATGGAGTTTTACAATGAAATTGAAGTAAATTATTGAATTTAAAGTACTTTTACAGTAAAGTTAAAGTAAATTATTATAGTCAAATATTTTTAAAGTTTTTAATATATCACTTTATCCATAAAAACTTCCAGTACCACCAAATTAAATTTTTTACGAATTTTTTTTTACAATGTGTCTATGTCTTTGCGACTGTTATTTGAAATTGAATTGAGATCAAAATTTTTGTTTGTTCGTTCATATATCAGGAATATAATCAGCACATCCAAGATTTGAAGGAGGAGATGCAAGAGGCAACGAAATCCGCCGAGCTGATTAGAAAAGACATTCAAGCTTTTCGCACCCGTTGCAGTTTTTTGCACGTCAGAGACACATGCAACACCTGTGACGTTCAGCTCCTTCTCAGACCGTTCTACGTGTTTCCGTGCGGTCATAGATTTCACAGCGACTGTCTCGTAGCTGCCCTCACACCGATGCTGTCGATAGATCAGCAAAACAAATTGGCTAATCTTCAATACCGACTAACTGCTGTTTCGAAGAAACCCGAGGACACCGCGTTGACCGGAGCGACTTCGCTCAGCACCAAGGAGCAAATCAAAGCCGATATCGACGATCTCGTAGCATCTGAGTGTCTGTACTGCGGCGAACTTATGATTGAGTGAGTAATCTTGTCATCAGTAGTCGGAGCAAGATCGCGTTCTTGAATGCGAGCCTGCTCTGTTCAGCCAAGGTTAAAAATATTGGAGCTTTATCAACATGGGGCATTCCACGCCAAGTCGTACGGCCCAAAACCCGGATCCTCTTAGATCAAGCTAAAAGTTTGTGTTGTTTGTGTTGTAGTATTATATACTGTGAGTGTCTGAATTTTTTTACAGATCTCGATCGGCTCGCCTTCAAGTTACCAGACAGGCGTGATAATATAAAAAATTATCATATCTCAGAAACTTTTGATCGTGAAATAATGTTGTGTACAAAAAAGATTCTATTTTTGATTAAGTATCTTGGTATATTTTTTCAAAATTTTCAAGCACGAGAAACTTAAAAAAAAAACAGTATTTTTTAAATTTTGCAGGAAGTATGACTGTGCATTTTGCTTAAAATTTCACAGAACGTTCTTTTATTAGTGTGAAACAACATGTATACATTTTTTAATGGGTTGTGTTTGCGTTCAATTTCCGTAGGTGTCTAGGCGTGTTTTTTTAATTTTTAGCAAAATGCACAGTCATACTTGCAGAAAATGTTGATTAAATAAGAATTTTCTGATTTTTTAATGTTTCTCTTATTAGAAACATTTTGAAAAAAAATTACGAAGATAATTCATCAAAGATAGGAACTTCTTCTTCGTACACGATTTTTTTTACGCTTAAAAGTTTCAGAGATATAATAGTTTTTAATATTAGCACGCCTATCTGCTAACTTGAAAACCAGAGCCAATAAAAATCTGAAAAAATATCCAGGTACTCATCCTATATAATACTACATCACGAACTTTCGGCTTGATCTAAGAGGATCAAGGTTTTCGGCCATTCGGCTTGACAGGAAATGCCCCACATGTATACGTAGCTGAAATGGGCGTTCTTATAATTCCAATCTGCTCTCAGTTCAATTTTTAGTTTTGAAAAATCTGCTCAGATAAGCGTTTTTTGTTATCAAAACGGACTAAATGTATCCCGCGTAAAGAATCGTATGTACCGTTAGCAATTTTAAAAACCCACTAGCTAGTGGGCAGTCGCGCATAAAAGAACTGAACAGAATTGCATTCAAGAACATACCCGACGTGTTCAGTTTCTTATACTTCTCCTTCGTTCTATTAGTTTTTCTACTGGAATGATTTTTTGATTCATAAGTTTCTTGAATAATTCTTATCGTCTCCGATTATTACAGATCCATTGACAAGCCATTCATCGAAGAAGAAAATTACGACCGGGTAATGGCCGAGTGGGCTTGAACTAAACTCCCGTGTTTCGTGCAGACTAATTCGACTGCGCGCGCTCGTCTCGATGATACTGTAAATATTTCTTTCGAGTCTCGAGCGATTACCGATCCAAAGAACGTAACATCCAACACCGTATAAGTCGTATCCATTAATATAAAAATCGGATTCGTTGAGATCCGCATCTAGTTCCGATACTTGTACGTATTATTTGTATATTTGCATTATCGTTTAAAGAACAACTCCAGACTGTGTATTATAAGTGAAAATATAACTATCATATTTAATTTCTTTTATCTTGATCAAACAAAATATGCAATGATTAAATAAATTAATAAATATAAATACAATCATGACAGTTGAAAAAAAATGAGTCTTTTTCTTCCGAGATTATTCGTCGCCGAGAAGGTCCGCTTCTGCTTTTTTGTCCCTCTTGCTGACCGAAGTGTTTCCGTATACGTAGTATCTCAACGGTTTGTTGGCCCATTCGGGTCCAGCGCTGTCGATGCCGATTCTACTGCATTTCACGACTTTGATATCTTCCGTCGTCGTGTCGTTCTCGATCCACAACGATTTGCACGTACACACGGAGTATTTGCAGTCATTTCTGTCCAGCTGAAATGCAATGCACAGCTTCGAGGGACCGTTGCACAGTTCGTGATTCGCAAGTGGCTTGGATTTTTTTTTTGGCTCTTTGGGCTTTGACCTTGAACTTCGATGAGACCGCATCAAAACTGCGCCCTCCGTGGGTTCGACGCCTCTCAGAAGAATCGCGCATCCATCACCTAAAAATCCCAAGAATTTAGAGTTTCCATTTTTTATAGGAAAACATTTTTTTGTTTTTTTTGTTGTGTTACAATAAACTTTTAAAAAGAATCGTCCGTACTGTAAAACATAAGCAAGCTCTTCGAACTCGAGATTTCTGTAGCTAACGCAGGGATTCCCGAGGACGTAGTAACGTGAAATTTTCGTTATCGATTCGTCGGTCGATAGCGGGGCGGCAACGATAAAAAACGATCTCTCGCTCGAATCATTTTCCAGCCAGATGGAACTCGAGCTCCATAAATGTTGCTCGTTCAGATCGTCGACGTCTATCGCGAACGCTGTGCAGATCTTCGACGGATCGTTGCAAAGCTCATGGAACTTGATCGGTTCAACACTTTCCTTCATTAATTTAACCGTTTCGCCGACTTTCGATTCGGTGTTCCTCAGCAATTCGACGTAGTCCGCTTCGGTGAGGACCTCGAGCGCTCTAACGACCACCAGAGAGCCGGATTCTAGGGATTTTTTTTACCGTTCAAGGGCAACGCAAGGATGCTAATGAGACAATGTATCAACGAGTCGACGCGTTACGCGATCAGTCGGGAAAACATCAACGAAGATAAAATCATCGATTACAGAAAAAAAAAAATTGAAGCCAAGTCGAGAAATATGTTGAAGCAACTGTCAATTCCATACATGAAGTATACGGTTCTAGGGATTTTTATTTTTCAGTTTGTACGTGAGATGCGCTTTAAGGAAACGCTTTAAGTCGAGAATATATCAACGAAGATATGACGATTGGACAATTCTTTAACTAGATTCGACTAGATTTAACTAGATTCGACTAGATTTAATTAGATTCGACATTCTTTTACACACCATATCCGATTTTTCGCGCATAATCATATTGTATTCATTCTTTATCGCGATACCAAGGACACCTTCGGTGCGGTTGTCGACTTTCTCATGGCAACGGTCCAGCCGCTGTACTCACTATGTACTAGGGCTGAACAGTTGAGCCGTCTTGGCCGGCTAAAAAATCTTATCCGGCTAAGCCGTCTTAGCCGGCGAAGATCATTTGGACGGCTAATAATTAAGCGCAGTTTAGGTAGCTTATTTATTTATTTCGGTACTATTATTTGCTTGGATTCGATTATCTTTAAGTCTTCAAAATGTTATTCCAACGAACTGATTATGTCTCTCAATAAGTCTCTATTCTGGTATAAGAAAGTTATAATGTTCTCATTTCCCGTGAATTAATAGCAGTGCAAAAATGAATAAATAAAACAGGTAATGTGCCATAGATAAATGTCTCATTAATTTCATCGGTGTCCTTGTAAGTTACAATAAAAATCAATAGCTGTCTTGCTGCGAATGTTCACGCGCTTTTTTATTTTTTCGTTGTTATAATTTATGCGTGAACCGCAATGAGGAAACGTATCTTCGATTCGATAACGTGCGATCAGTCGAGAATATATCAATAAAGATTAAATCGACGATTGTGTAAGTCTACAATCTAATGTTATTTTGTATTTAATTTTTATTCAGATATTTAATAATTCTGTATTCTGAGCTTTGTACTGGGTTTAATGTAAATCGATAAAAGAAGGAAAAAACCGGCAAATAAATTAAATTCAAATTTAAATTATTAAAAAATGTAAGTAAAGTCAAGAAAAATCTGCGCCAGATATGTTGAAGCAATGGTACATTCCATATGTGAAATATTGTGTTCTGGAGATTTTTGTTTTTAGTCGTGAATGATAATGAGAAAACGTATCATTGACTCAATACCATACGATCACTTGTTAATATATCAATGAAGATAAAATCAACGATTATCAAAAAGTGTAAGTAAAGCCAAGAAATACCTGCACTGGATATGTTGAAGCAATGGTACATTCCATACGTGAAGTAAACATAGATAGTGCCTGGTTGCATATACATGGGCAAATTTCTGGGAGTAACTTTGCCTTGATAAGTTTGCGAAGCTTTGTCGATCGCTCCTATATAAGCTTCAGTTTCCACTATTCTTCCCTTCAAAATTGTTCCATTCTCCAGCCGACGTACTAGGATCTTTCCTGAAATTGACGCAGACAACCATCGTTACCCAACATTTATTGACTGCACTCTATATCTTAATTTTAAAAAAACTTAATTGTCTTTACCCAAAAGCTTTTGAGCCAACTCCTCGCAGGGTACATCGAAGAAAGAATATTGAAGTCTTTGGGAACAAATTATTTTCTCCTCGTCGGTGCAAGGGGGATCTTCCAGCTGTCTCAATTCCTCCTTCATCATCTTCAGATCCACCACAGCCCGCAATTTTTTATCCTTCGCAACTTTGGTAACTTTTTTTTTTGTATCTTTACCTGTAAGTTGGGTAAACGCTGATATATATATTTACAAATATATCTTTTATACATATAGATTTACATACATAGACATATACATTTTTGCGCATCCAAGACCGTATACTCACGATAACGGATTAAATTTCCGAAGGATAATTTACTTTTGGTTTTGTTCGCGACGTCCAGCTGTTCCTTGGACGAATTAGTCCCCGAGGCTATTGTAGGTTCTACCGGCACTGCGGAACTCGCGCTCGTAGCCTGATGAAACAATCTCGTTCGCTTCATATTTCGTGCGACGAAAGATTGTTGATGCCCTTAGAAATAGATCGAATTGACCGATATAGTAACTGACGAGACAGTTCTCGTCGGGACGATACTTTTTCGGGCTTTCGGTTGCGCGCATTATACACGAATGTTTACATCGCGGGGGCAAGAGCGGGAAGCGGCTCAACCTCGTGGTAAAGCGTGCAAAGACCGTCTGAACGTTGTCGAAGCATCGTAAGGACCAGGATAGCCAACAATTCAGGCAGACTCAGGACAAAGCTAATTTCGTGTAAACAAACATCGAGAAATTGTACTTCTTTTAAAAATTCTTCATATCTACGTACTCAGTACTTCGAGAGATCGGATTTTCATTGCAGTTTTTACGGCCGATTCGACGAATATCATTGTTCTAAATTGTCCACACGTAACGACACGTTTTAACTGTGACAGCTCACTGAAGTTCAGCGATTGATGGTCGCACAAATCAGTTTTTTGGTTTTTAGAGGTTTGTTTTATTGCTTGTAGATATTGCTGTATTAGTTGAGGTATCATCACGGGTCGACGGTATAGTGATCGGCCACATTAATAACAATAATATATAATACTTGTGCATTTCATACCAATTAGAATTATAATTGCCGACTGGCAGCACCAACGTCCTCCACGTAACTGAGAATGTTTTGTAGACAGTAAACACGGAACATAAATCTTTTTCATCGTTTTCTTGCGATACAAAAGCCGTGTTAATTAACCATGAGGACAGCGAATATGTCATTCAACCCTGGCGAAAATTTGTTTATAACTTCCTACCAGAACTGGGCAATACTTGAAGTACCGGGTACTTGTTTGGTACTTCAAGTACGTATTTGAAGTACAAAAATACATTTGAGTACTTCAAGTTCTTTTTAACGATTTCAAGTACCAAGGAAAAGTACTTTTTGAATACACACTCGCATTACGGATACTCGATGAGTAGCATGACATCCTGTTTCTATTAATACAGTAGAACCTCGATTATCCGAACCCGTCGGTACCAGGCCTTGTTCGGATAATCGAGATGCAATTTTTGTTTTGTTTTGGGATCATAACACGTATATAAATAAAACATAAATAATTGAAATAACAGTACACATATATTAAATAATATTATTAATTAAATATTTCTAACATCGAAACCTTATTTTAACGATTTTAGGAAATAAAGTCGCTCATTTTTAATTGTCGAATACTAACTACCGCGTTTTTGAGCAAATCGTCAGATCTTCGGAGTTTCATATTTAATGCAAAAGAAATTGGTTCTCCCAAGCTTCACTTTTGTACAAACCACACTGAGATAGCATCATCGAGATCTTGATCTTTCGCATTCTTTATCACTTTCCTTTTTTCGCCCCTATCACCACTGTCCGTCTTAGATGCAAAGGATCCAAGGGACTCTTGATCCTCTTGGAAACGATCACCGATCGTTCCCAAGTCTAACAAGAAAAGTTAGCAAGCCGTTGACTTGTAAGATGTTGTTTACGCATGCCGAGCAGAACTTTATTTAGCCTCGGGTGCTTGGCTAAATAGATTTGTCCGAGGACCTTTGAGTCTATGAGCTGACATATCTGGAGGAGATCAATTTGCTCATATATCCAGGGATGATACTGGAAATGTTCGAACAGTTTCTTTATTTATTCTCGCAACGTCCGTATAAAATTATGCGACGAGGGTCAAACTCAGAGAACTGACTTTTTCATCCTCGCGCCGTGATCATTTTTTTATTGGCAGATGGTAGTTGTAGAAACTCGTAATTTTACGTAGAAACCGGGTAATATCTACGGGAGATACAAAAAACTACGTCATATTCTATTTCTACTTCTCTGGGCAGTTCACCTAAGTTGTAGAATATCGTTGTGATTCGTAGAAAGTTGCAGTTTCTACAAAAAAAATTACAATTAATCATGTCTTGCTTGTTTCCATTTTTGATCCAAGTCTATGATGGTGTAGAAAATCGTAACTTTTTTGTAGAAAGTTGTTATTTCTATGAAAATTTATAAATTTATAATTATTTCTATGAAAAGTTATAAAAAAATACGCCATCACCTTTTCGATTTTCATTAATGTTCGAATTGCCCCGTAGAAGGTTGTAATTTGTCATACATATTTATAATGTTTATGAAAAACTACAACTACTAACTTTTTCGTGTTGTAGACGGTTGTAGCTTATTGTAGCAATTTGTATACATTTTCTGCGATAAAGTCCACTTGAGTGTACTTTATCGTAAAGAATACTACGTACTCTTACGAAATGAGCGAGTTGTAGATCGTGGGTACTTTATTGTACGAAGATTTAATATATTGTTGAAATGGCATAGTTTCACGTAGATTTTTTCGCGAAGTAAACGGTGCATGGTCGTAGATTTGTATTTTTTAAATCTCACTCGCAATGAATCGAAGACTTCGCAAAGTATTTTATTCGGACCTATAAAATGTCTGTAGGACTCGAGCTCCGTGCTTCGTAGATCTTCGCAGCGAATCGGCGTCGTTACTCCTGAAACTCGAGACACTCGGTGAAGTCTCCGCCGTGCAACTTATTCCCCTCGAGTGAGTACCATTCAGAACGGGCAAATGTGTTTCGCGCATCGGAGAATCGAGAGAATCGACGATAACAAGAAAACGTTAAAGAATTCACGAACGTATTACAAGGCAGACGAGCGCGAAATTGCAGGTTCTCGTTTTGGATTACAAGGTAAGACGATGTAACGTACAGTGTTCCGATCTGAGACTGACGAAATATCGATGATTCATCTGCCACACACACACACACACATACAAGGAAAGGGATATAGAGGCGTTGCAGAACTAAACGAATTTCTCTCGTGCATGAGTGCCTCGAGAGGAGCGAGGTGGCCGAGGTCTGGAAGCAAATTACAGGCTACGTGCAAGCGGTAGGTGTTTTCTATCCGTGGCGATGACGAATTCGAGCGCTTGAATTATCGACGCTTCTTGTCAGGGAACATAGAAGTATATTTTTCTCCGGCTGCTCCGTTTGTACTAGAAAATGGTACATTTCGATGCGAGTGCGAAAAAACTTTTTCTGACGAGTGTGAGTTTGCAGCACGAGCCGAAGGCGGGTGTTGCAATCACACGAGTTCAGAAAACGTTTTTCGCACGAGTATCGAACAAAATTTTATTTCGCAAGATGTGAAAATGGGGGTTTTCGCACACGAAGCGTGTGCAAGAACCGCCATTTTCCCACCGAGTGAAATAATAGGACTTTGCGATACAAGTGCGTAAAAGTGGACTTTCGGCGAAGGTTCGGAAGTGGCTGCACGAGCTGGATCGAGCGCTACAACGCTTTTACGTAGTCCACTTTTGCGTACAAGTATCGCATACTACTTTTTGTGACGAATGCATGAAAGGTGCCAGGTTATGTTGCTGGCCGGGCGTGACAATAAAGGAAAAACAGACGGCGTGCGCATGCGCACGTAAATACTCGAAGCGTGTCGTAAATACTCATTACGACACGCTTCGAGTATTTATGTAACGCCTTCTTGAAAAACAGCACTTTATGTCGCGCCCGGCCCCTACATAAAGCAGCACTTTTCATGCATGAGTTACAAAAATATTTATTTACGAACATTAATGTAATATTGATATATTAATATCATTATTTATAATATTTGTTTCGATAAAAAAAATATTTATTTGGTACCGTGATTTTGTTCATTTTTGTTCTCCAGTAGAAAACACTGTTACTGATCAGCCTAATATCATTTAAGGCAGTGCCCTGGCTTAGAGGTCTAACAATGGTAATTTTCAGCGATTTTTTGGTAAAGAAAGAAACAACGAACCTTCTTAATCTTTTGAGTGTATTTGATACATATTTGAAAGGTACGAAAAAATGTTATTATACAATTGTCACAAAATGGCGAAGTTACTAGCCGACTATTAAGGTAGCTGTAAATTAAAAATAATTTCGTGGTTTATGATTCAAACAAGAATTACACATTCCATCCTTTCCGCCAATTCAAGATTCCAGCGGCGAAGCGTTTCAATGGTCATTTTGCGACAATTGTTTTTTACTATATATATTGTAATATAATACAAATGTTTTTTTTTGTACATTTCAAATGTTTGTCAAAATACACTTTAAGAAGCTTCGTTGTTTCTCTTCCTACAAAAAAAAATCGCCAGAAATCTCCTTTTTCAACCCTCTAAACCAGGACAGTGCCTTAATACGAAGATATCTCTCAAATAGCTCAACGACTACGAACGTAGATTATTTTTCATGATCGCCTAAATTCCTAGAGTCATAAAGTCGTGAACGCATGGCAGTATTTGGCAAGAAGAAACGCACGGTGTAGGCAAGACAAATCATTTTTTTCACACGTTGGTCCGAATTTTCGTAGCTCCGTCTTTGACGTCATCCTCGCGCTTCGCACAATCCTCCCTCAGAGATTTCTGAATCTCGAACAACGATTTGCCCCCAGTCTCGGTAACGAAGAAGTACGTGAAGACCGACGAGGCCATGGCGCTTATCGCGAATGTCCAAAAAACGTATTTCTCACCGACGAGTTCGAGAAAGGGTTGAAAAGCTTTTGTCGTCATGAACGATAGTATCGCCGAACTGCCGCTAAAGCACATGGACGCGAGTGTCTTCAAGATGGGCGGAAAGAGCTCGCTGATGAGGGCGTTCGGTACCGGTCCCATGCCGTACGCTATGCTGAAGTTATACAAGAAAAGCGAGGATATAGGCAGCCACGTTATCGGCCGAGGGTCGAAATCGGCCGAGAGCATGTGAAAGTGGAAGCCGAGAAGAACCTGCGCGATCGCAGCCCCAATTCCCGAAGCTATGAGCAACGATCTTCTACCGAACTTGTCGACCAGCGCAGTGGCCGTGGCACCGGCGACTATAGTGGAAAATCCCAGGGCAATGACGACCGTGCTGGCGGTGAAATTTATCTCGCTCTTTGCGACGATTATCTCGGAATAGTAGCTCATGGTGTTGTGACCGGCGCAGTAGAGAAACAGATTCAGACAGAACAAGACTATGAGATTCTTTCGGTGGGCTTTCTTTTTCAACTCCTCGAATCTCCTCGACAGTCCGACGCTCGTCGTGCCAACGAAGTCTCGAAGTTCCCGAATCTCGCTCTTGACGTCGGCGTTCCTCTTGAACCATCTCAGAGACTCCTCGGCTCTGGCAGTGTCGCCGTTGACGATGTGGTGGTAGGGCGACTCGGGAATGAGGGAGAAGAGGCCGATGAACACTCCGGTGCCCGTTATGCTTACGTACGAAAAGGTCGACGACGACACGTAAGGTCCCATCAGGTTCCCCAGAAATGCCCCGATCGCCGTCATGTTCGTGTTCAAGAATATCTGAGGATATACGATCAACAAGCTTTTCGGAGATAACGAAGCTTTTCGGCCTCCCTCGTGTGTCTCGAGACTACGTGAAATCCCCTTGTCACTCTTTCGGGCCAATTCGTGCTCGTTCGGTAACGAAAAACTGTGATCAACTTTTTTTCACGGATTCTGGCGTGTACTGCCAAAAGAAAAAAATCTCATCGAAAGCTGATATGATATCCACTTTCGGTGAAACTCTTCATCTCAATGTACGTGTCGGGATACACGCGAATAAAAAGTTTATTTCAGTTTTTATTACCGACTGGGCTCGGGTTGAGCGGGTGGCGAGGAGTTTCACATATTCTTGAAGATTATAGATGTTTTGTTTTTTATTTATTTTCAGGATTAGGAGATTTTGGATAGGCTTTACCAGGGAACCACGAATCATCGGATCGGCTATCTCGCCCAGGAACAATGTGAGTCCTGACCAGATCATTCCAGATGCAAGTCCGAGGAGGAGACGAGCTGCATAGAGCCACGGTACGGAAGATGCCAGCCGTATGCAGATCCAACCGGAAGCCAGGGGTAGGCCACCCAATAGTAAGGTTTTCTTTCGACCTATCCACTCTGTTAAAAACGAATGTGTTACTTTACATCTTGTAGTATTGTTTTTATTATCGATCCTATCGTAAATGCCATAACGGAAGTAGACTTTTTTTGGTTTAGTGATGAAGATAATAACCTTGAGCAACAGCTCCAAGAATAGCACCGGCGAATCTGCCGAGATTGAGAAACGAAGCGACCCATGAAGCTTCGGAAGCTGTGAGCTTCAGTGGAAGGGTCGTATCTGGTGCAGTCAGCTGAGCGAGGTAGGGTGAAGTCCAACCATTCGCGAGACCCGTCACCAGTACTGCGAGGCTCACTTTGACCGGATAATATAAATCAGACACTCCTAAGTTGTAATTATTCACATTCACAATAAAAAGTTTAAGTTAAAAATATATTGATATAATATTGGAATATTGGACTGTTGGACTGTTGGACTGTTGGACTGTTGGACTGTTGGACTGTTGGACTGTTGGACTGTTGGACTATTCGACTATTCGACTATTCGACTATTCGACTATTCGACTATTCGACTATTCGACTATTCGACTATTCGACTATTCGACTATTCGACTATTCGACTATTCGACTATTCGACTAATGGGCTGCTGGACATATTAAACGAATATGTGTATTATATTATGATGGCAATTGGACATAGATTACATGAATAAAAATGCAAAAAAAAAATTATGAACTTGCGCGTTGCAGTCAATATGGAAGATTCGAAGACCGAATGTAGCAGCGATTCGTTCAGCCATTCTCGTTTTAAATGGGACAAAATTTAGATGAACTCTTACCGGTAACTCCGGCCAGCCATTGCGGCCAATGTGTTATCCTCCCGATGGAAAATATCATTTTCGATATCCCGAAGACACAATGATCTAACAGAGATTATCGAGAAGTCGTGAAAATTGGGTCCTTGTCGCGCACATACTCGAAGTGTTCTGCAACTGCGATCGGTTGAAATTTCGTCGTCGACTGTGCGAAGACACAGCCTCCCCAGTATACCAGGAACCTGATGACATTCCAGAAAGAATTTCCAGAGTTGCGAGATTTCCACTCTTCGCCAGATAAGGTGAAATCTTTACTGATTTACGAGAGCGATGTAACGTGAGAACAATTAATTGACTAATTCAACTGATAAAGTGTGGCACACGATGTTTTTCCTCTGGAACGTTATCGTCAAGGCGTGTGCACAGTCGAGACTGCAGCGACCGCGAAGCTCTTGAAATAAAAATCTTTTTTGGCAAAGATTTTTCTTTCTTTCGTTAAATGAAAATTCGAGAATCTCGTGTCTATAACTCAAGGTCACAAAATACAAAGTACAATTCTTACGCAATTTTGAAGGTAATAGAGTTTATTTTTTTCAGTGATAAGTCAGTCTCGGTAATAAATAGCAGATGGAATATTTCATCTTCACGGTTGAGACCTAAAGATAACGGTGATTAGTCAGCTCCGGAAGAATTGTTATCCGTATGCTTCTTTAAGTTGCGCGACGAGATGGATAAATATAGAAGCATCTGTAAAAGGTAAAAATTTTGCGATTTTCATACCGGAAGCTAAGCGATGCCTTGGTTTTGCAAGGAGACGTTATCGCATTTTTTCAACTGGCCATAAATCGTCAGCGTTTGTTTTCACAATGAATCGAATTAAATTGACAATCGATACCGGAAGTCATTTTACGAACGTAAAAAAAATGTTTCTTGTCCCAGATTGAAGGTTACTGTTATATCTTGTGAACATTCTTGCAAAAGGCAAAACTGCACTCTCGATTTTGAATTGGAAGGTTATCGACCGTTGAAACATTCTCCAAGGAGACTTGTTTTCATTCCTAATGTCATATTTTTTTTTCCTGCATAGATCATTACTCCTCATTTCCACGACGAAGCTGCATTGACAGTCGTCACCGGAAGTAATTTCACGAAGGTAAGAAAAGAAAAACACTCCTCACTCGGATCGAAGATTCTCGTTGTATCTTGCGTCTTTTCCGTAGTTTCAGCATCCATCGCGAATTAAAGACAATAAGAGGGAGGAAAAAAATCTGCAAGATAAGATTCCGAGAAAAGAGTCCTGATGGAATCCGATAAGCGACCACCGAAGACGAACGACTCGAGGAATCCTCTGAACGTCGCTGCCGAGAAGATCGAAGAAACTCGAGCCCGGGTGCACGGTGACGGGAGGTGAATTGAATTCGGTCTCTCGCAACTGCGCTAACTCCGTACGAGTGTGAGCGTGATTAAGACTCGTCCCGCTGGAGGAGAGTAATTTGAAAGCTTAGAACTCCACACGTACCTAACCGATTTTCCAGTAAAAGTCTCAAGGATTTCCCCGTTCCCCCTGGAATTTTCGGTGGCACTTCCGGCGAAATCAACGAGACCGCCCGTACGCTCGGTAAAACAGGTGACGAAGGGACTTTTGGAAAATTAATTTTCCCTGACATTCTCGTTAATTCGAAGTGCCACTCACGCAGTTCGTGTCCTAGAGTACCTTTCTTCTTTTTATGACGGTAGATTGATTGGATTTTTCTTGGATCGCAGGTGGAGTCAAAGATTTTTATGTGAACAGCGAGGATGGACGGGAGGGAAGCAGCGGTAACGCCGCGCCGGAAATGAGCGAAGATGATCTAATTTCGAGCTGCACGATCGGCGACAGCGAAAGTGCGCAGCTGGGACTGTCCGAAGATGAGAAATGGTCTCGGAAACATTTCAAGCGACCTCTCACACTCGCGATGCGCGACATTGTAGCCAAACGTCCTTCCGATCCAGTAAACTACTTGGCCTCGTGGCTATTGAATTATCGGACGGTACTGGAAAGATCGCGGTTGCGAGACGAACGAGATCGGGAATTGGCGGAAGAACGGAGGAGAATACACGCAGGCTATTCTGTACATTTACAAAACTATAACGCATTGGTGGTTTATGTTTTTAGTAAAAGTCTGTAAACAGCTCTATATTAAAATTTTTCAGGAACTGTTTCCAAAAAGCGAAGAGCTCGAGGATTCACTCTCGGACACAGAGAGGTTCGAAGGGGATGAACAGATTGCAGATTCCAATTTTCAGAACTACGAGATCTCTCGGGAGTTGGGATAAACATGGAACCATTTTTTTTTTAAAATTTATTGCTTTATTTCTTATTCTCGTGATAAATTGACTGGCTGCAACATTTGCGAGAACGGTAAGAACACAGGATAACATAATGATATTACAAACATAGGTAATCGAAATGTAATTCTACCTATATAACACGACTATATCTCGCAACGGTTTGACCTTTATTTAATATTGAATGGATCTGCGTTTTATATATATATATATATATATATCGCGGTAAAAATACTAATTTTCGCAACCCATGCATGAAAAGTTCTACTTTTCGTGCCTGCCGAGAGTGGCGAAAGTGGTGCTTTACAGATAAGTGTACTATAAATACCCGGCGCATGCGCACATCGGTCCAGTCTAACTTTACGCACGCATGAGCGTGCGTAAAGTACGGCGCATGCGCAGTAAGCCTTACTGTACAGCGCCACAATCAGCAGCCACGGAATAGCATTTCTCTTGCATTCGTTACAAAATAGTAATTTACGATACTAGTGCGATAAAACTTTTTCCGAGAAGTGTGAGTTTGCAGTACGAGCCGAAGGCGAGTGCTGCAAACTCGAGTTCAGAAAAAGTTTTTTGCACGCGTATCGTATCAAATTTTACAAGGTTTTACAAGAAAACTTTTTACAAGTAAAGTACCATTTTCGCACCGGGTGAGATAATAGTACATTACTCCACGAGGGCGAAAAACGTTTTTCTAACGAGGGGTGTACGAAATTTTTCATCACAAGGTGCGAAAATGGCGGTTTCACGCACGCGAAGCGGGCGGAAAAGTGGCCATTTCCGCACCGAGTAAAGAAAAACAAATTTCTATCCCAAAAAAAAATGGCTAACACTATTTCG
The DNA here is from genome assembly GCA_958510785.1 of Exephanes ischioxanthus. Classification (NCBI taxonomy): domain Eukaryota; kingdom Metazoa; phylum Arthropoda; class Insecta; order Hymenoptera; family Ichneumonidae; genus Exephanes; species Exephanes ischioxanthus. Next base: position 12,461,683 of record OY294018.1, on the reverse strand, counting down.
TGTCAATTTTCCCGTCGGATGTTATTAAAACAGTGTTGTTTTCCTCGTCTTCATTCACCGAGTAAAGTATTAACGCAACAACGCAAGGACTGTTCGATCGAATCTCCGTAGTCTCTCACGATTCTCTTCAATAGAAAATAATAAAAAAAAGTGTATCCACCCTCACACGCCACATCGGGCATGGATATTGCAGGCTTTGTTTGAGGAATTTCCAAAAGGCGCCGGTGGGTACAGTTGGGAAGCTTCGATTCACCCTCCCCGTGTCGCCCAATCTCCGCCATGGGTTATGCATATACGTCCCGCACATAGCAATGCGCCTCCTGCGCAAGCGTCGATAAACTCCTGCAAAAGTAACCTCGCATATACCCCGAGTATACGACCTCGCGCATCATCGGCGAGTGTGCGAGTGGTTCACGTGGTGGGGTTGCGCTCAGTCCAACTCGCGCAGTCGCCTGACGAGTCTCGAGGGCGAGTTCCTCCGCGCGTTCGTAACAACAATCCCGTGCTCTCTCCTTCAGTCAAACAAAAAACAAAAACAAAAAATATAAGAACAAAAAACAACGAGTCCCAAACGCAGTTGACAAAAAAAAAAAATACATCAGCCGAGTCCCTCTCGATCGATCCGTCAGCAGGCATCGAACAAGCCCGAAGCGTTACAGAGGGTTTAGTTTAGTTTTGTCTCATTCACGACGATCCAGCCGTCCCGTGCTGGCTGACGGGTGAGACTATCGCGGTGCACACTGGAAGCTCGACACGGCTGATGGTGGATGCGCGTGGCCGAGAGTGGGCAAAGCGGGGGCGCAATATTGACGCCAGTACGGGGTTGGACGTGGCCATGACGGCCGCGCAAGCTTGAAGCTTCGACGTCAGGTGTCGCGACACTCGCGACCAACTCCCCCCCACCCCTCACCCTGCCCCGCCAGCCCCGCTCCCGCGAAACACCTCCTGTACCGTTTTGGAATGCTTTCTCGAGTTGTCAACTCGTGACCCGTTGTTGTTCGAGATTTTTCGTCGGGTGTTATTAACGAATAAACTCGCTGGACGTTCAACGTTCGTCGGAGTCCCGCGGTTCGGGGCGGGGATGACCATTCGTTCGAACGTCCTCGACGCCGTGTGACGCGATCGACGGTGAATTTATCGCGAGGCCGTGCACGGATCCCGAGTGTGTTCACGACGCGAGTACGCGGAGCCAGCGGGAGCGAGACAGCGGAGGCGGAGAGAATAATCGTAGACGAAGAGCCGCGCGCTCGGAAGGGCTCGTGGGTTTCGCACGGACGGGATGTTGTGGGCGCCGAGGCGGTTCCGGGATGTATCGAGCTCGCCCGTCGAGAACCAACGTTGAGCCCCGCGCGACAAGCGACCTCGCAGCTTCTCCTCCCCGGGTGAATATATCGTCGACGACGACGGCGAGGCGAACGAGTGAAAACCGTGGAGGATCGCTGGTCGGCGCGCGGGTTTCGGTGAAAAATAGTGTGCGAGACCCGAAAGCCCACGGGAGTGTCGTCCACCATTTTGGCTGCGCGAGGTTATTTGGCACGTCCGTGTTTTTTCACGGACTGGATCGTGTTTTTTTTTTCTACAAGATAAATAGATGAATTCGTGAAGGGGACATTCGCGTGAATTTCTCGTGTAGAAAAGAAAGAAAACAAATTATATATGTTGATATATATATGTAGCATCGAATCGTCGAGAGGTTAATTTTTTGTGTGCATGTGTGTGGCAGCAATGCTGAGACTGTAAGATTCGCAGTGCGCCGAGGAATCGTCGATTGGAGGAGAATTGATGAATGAAAAAGTAAAAAGGAAGTGAAGTTTTGAAAACGTATTTTGGGTGTTTCATTTCGTAGAGTCGGTGACGTTAGGGCGATCCTTCGGATGAATCACAGCCTCGATGCGGACGATGCGGTCAGCTGGCGGACAGCGGGCCACGAACGATGCGAAAACATCGAGCGCCCAATCGCCAATGAGATCGAATGGCATCTCGAGACTCGACGAATCTTCAATACCGACGCGTCCTCGAAACATATGACTGTGTTTTCGTCGAGGGTTAATGGAAGCGAGAGAAAAAGAAAATATATATGAGAATGACCCGCGAACGGTTCGGGGCGAGTCGTAGAATTTCCGGAAGATCGTAGCTCCAGCGCATGTTAACCTTGTTTCGCATCAGCCACCTTGCTTCGGTGCTTAGTAACAGCCACGACTCTCTCTCTGCCCTCCCTCTCTGTCCACCTCTCCCTCCCTCTCGCGTTCTCATCACGAAGCGAAACTAAACTCGACGAGAGACTGATGTTTCGTTGCAATATATATGTACATATATTTTTTGTCGTCGTCCAGTTAGCAGCTTCGAGGAGATCGAAAACTCGAGAATCGCCAGCGGTTCGACAAACCTGGGTGTGGATGGTGGCGACGGTGTGACTGCGAAAAAAAGGGTCACCGACTAGCGAGGCTCGTGTTTCGTAGGCGGCGAATATCGCACGGAGAGGCTGCGTTTAGTTTTACTTTTTTCTCAATCGCTGCTTACGACACGCGCTATGGCGATTAACGCGAGAGCTTCTTCGGGCCTCGTGTGTTTTACCCTCGAGCGTTGTTCGGGCTGCGGGAAGACTGCCGGATCGAAGACTCGAACGGACGGTGGACAAGTGAAACGTTTATAAACAATGAGTTCGCTCATCGACGGAGGGACCGTTAAGAAATGGATTCGCACTTTAGCGGAGAGATGAATAGTGAACTCGCGCATGGATAGGGAGTTTGGAATAAAAATGAAATGAATCGGCGTGTCGACGGAGAGTGAGACAGATAAGGCGACGTTGTGGACGATTAATTGACTATGAGGAACGTTGGATTAACGTGGCTACAGCGAGTTGTGTATTTAAAAAATAAAAATTCATTGGCCGTGAAAGAAAACACACACGCACAGTAACGCATCGTGTTTCGCTTAAATTACGCGCGTGCACGTGTCGACGAGTGATAAATTCGGTTTTGTTTGATTTTTTGTTTGTCTTTCAACACACTTTGTCGCTGGCTCGTCGGATCGTCGGAGTGTCAGTGCATCGGGGTGTAACGAGGCGTTGATTCTATAAAATCTGATTTCACGAGTGGCGTCGAGGGCATCGATGATCAGCGGTGGCGGAGGCGGCGGGAGTTATGTGAGCGACGAGAAACGTTGAAAAAAATATATATACACAAATAAATGAATGAATAAATCTTTTTTTTGTCGGGACAAAAGTAAACAAGGAAAAAACGAGGCGAGAAAGAAGAGCGGCGAAGAGATGAGCTCCTGACTTCCGGAAGGATAAACGGGAATAGTTTTTTTTTAGCGAGGTGTGTTTTGCGCGCTCCTTGCGTGATTTATGTTTGGTTTCTAAGTTTTCGTACAGTGTGAACTCGATTGTGTATTTTGTGCTTCGAAACGGTTCTCGGTTTATTCGATTATCGTATATATGTATATTTATTCATGTACATCGGCCAAATGAAGGATTAAAGTGCGATTCGACGCTCCATCGACCGTTCCACGCGGAGCCCGTGAGTATTAATCGATATAAAAATTGTTAATTAAAATCATTTCTTTTTTTTTTTTGCAACTAAATTTCATTACTCGCGCTGGTCGTCAGTCGATTTTAGATGCGGTTTCGTGAAATTTTAATAAAACAACGTCTACAACCTTGAGCATCATTGTTCGACCGATTTTAAACAAATATAAATGACGGTTAAAATTTTGTTGCAGATAAAAATTCTTTACTCCCTTGACTGTAACTCCATCGATGTATTTCATATGAAAAATAGTCCAGTTATCGTGGGTGAAACAACGACAATTTTTAATCGAAGATTTTACGAATTAGATTTTTATTAACTATTTGTTTTACGTCAAACTTCGTTAAAACTGTGAAGTATTTGAAAGTAAATTAATACAAATAAATTAAAAGTTAAAAAAATCACAAGCGAGACAATGGTTTCTCTCCTCGCGTACTCCGTGTGCAGTGAGAAAGTAAAAGCCACTCGAGCGTTATAGACGACAATGTTTCTCGTGCGTAACGTTTATATCGCGCACGGGGATAACGAGTCGATGAACTCGAGAGAGCAATTATTTGCTTGTCGAATCTCGGGGAATCATTCATGAGACTCGTTGGCGGGCATAAAAATGCCTCCTTATCGTAATTCCGCGAGCGAAAGCATCCGAGCGCCACTGTGTATTTTTTTAAACCGTGAGTTATACTAGAGGAAGGAAGAAAAAGTACGGGACTTAGTTCGAGGTGAATGGCAGTGGGAGCGAATTACGTACTTTTCTCTTCGATCTCTAACGTTTCGAGTTACATCGGATCTTTCGATAAATTTCGTTCGGAATAAAATATTTCACTCAAAATAAAATTCAACTCGAAATATAATTTTAATCAGAATGAATATTTAATTCGAAATAAGATTTTATTCGGAATACAATTTCATTCAGAATGAAATTTCGTTAAGGCGGGGCTACCCTCCGGCGAGGAGAATCGAACGGAATGCTTATACATTATTTTGCCGAACTTCAATTGGCCGAATCGACGTGCAGTCGAAAATCGTGTGTCCGAACGCACTTCTTCCGAATCGTCAAACTTCTGAAACTTTATTTTTCCGAATCGACGTGTAGTCGAAAATCATGTGTCCGAACGCACTTCTTCCGAATCGCCAAACTTCGGAAACTTTATTTTTCAGAATCGTCATATTTCCAAAACTTCATTTATCCGAATTTTCATTTCACCGAACGTTTGGAAACTCTTTGGAAATTGTAGTTGTCCGAATTGTAGTTGTTCCTTCGCATCGTTATTTCACCGAACATTATTTGCTTATATATGTGTTCGTAAAGAATATTACGCTCAGTACATATCGATTCGGATAAATGACTTGTAGGACAAATACTATTTCGGAAGAATGGCGACTTGACGTTTTGAGGTTTAACGCTTTGGGGCAATGAAGTTCGGTGAAATTATTATTGGGAAAAATGACGTTCGGTCAAATGACGATTCAGAGGAATAACGTTCGGCCAATTACTATTTTAAAAGAGTAACATTCGCTTAAATGAACATTCGGTATAATAACATTTTGGAAATTTGACGATTCGGAAAAATAAAGATCCAGTAGTTCGATAATTCGGAAAAATTAAGTTCAAGAAGTTTGACGATACAAAAAAGTACGTTTGAACTCGTTGGATTTTCGGTCATATGAAGATTCGGCCGATTGAAGTTTCAGCAAAATAATGTGGCTCCTAAATATTCACCTGATTCGTCGTTCCCGGGAGAAAAAAAGGAAAAAAAAAGTTGGACAAATCTCTTGTAGCCCTCGCGGTTTCGTCTCGAGAGTAAGATTAATAATAGCGTAAGCTGATACCTGTGCAAGATAAAATCAAAGTTGGCGGACCTTTCCCGACGACGTGGCCGTGGCACATCGAAATAAAATGGTTTAAAATTTGTAACGAACGATAAATCGGAGTGTGTCATTAAAATTGCCCTGGCTTCGATATACCAACGGTCGAAATTGAAATTAATTCAATATGAAAATTAATTCAAAATTGAAATTAAATAAAAATCTCATGCCTGACCAAAATTTTGCACGCGTATTCACTTCGAATACAATCTCGTGGACCTCCGATCCAATTTTCACGTATTTTGAATACCTGGGAAAAGAAAATAGATTTTGTTTCTCAATATTATCATCAGATTTTCTCGGTTTGTTTGATTTTTTTACTTCGAAGGTCAAACCGGCATAACAGCATGCAATAAAAAGAAATTAAAGTATATTTTTTAGTGGTGAAGAATTTCCTCGTCTATTAATAAAAGACATATATTAGGGAAATTGCGATTGTCGTTGGCATCGTAAGTTTTCGCAAAATTGCGTGCCAGATTTGTGTCGCGGTGACATTGGTCCTTTTTTTTTGTACTTGCGCAAGGTCAAACATTCATGTGCGCACTGTAGCAATAGGAATCTATGGCGTAATCAATAAACGCGAAAATCCGGCCACCTTTCAATCTGACCCTTCGAGACTTGCGATGAGTCGTTCGATCATTCGGTACAGTAGCATCTCGGATAAGAAACAATACAAAAGTAATGAAAATAAGAAATCAGTGTCTGCTGAGAATTCCATGTCCATAAAAACTATTTACTCATAAAAAAGCTCGATAATTTGTTAAAATCGTATTGGACTATTTCGAACAGTGCACAGTAACGAAAAGTTCGTACATTTAACAAACGTTTCTTATTCCCAAAGGTCCACGGTCCGTCGCTTCTTAATTTTACAATTTCTTTTTTTTCCATGTACCATATCTTTAACTACAAACATTGTAGAGTCGATAAGAAAAAAAAGTCACTTGCGAACCTTTTCACCGTGTAGGATTCTGTTCTACTGATATATAACACCAATTGCAGGTGACACGATAACGGCGATCGGAAAATTATGTAAAGAACAACGACAAGAAAAAGTAACGAACGTTTTTCATTTCTAATAACCTTCTTTACCTTCCTCGCACTTTTGTTCGCAGTGAAGTCTTCTTCAGTCGGGTTCAAAACCGATCACTATGATCTCGTGGCTAGACTGCGACCGTCGAAAACGAAGGGGAAAAGTATAGTTACTCGACGGAGCTCCTGGCAATTAGGATGAATGCACCAGTGAATGGACGATTAAACCGCTTGTCGTTTTTAAGGAAGTCGCAAAATAAAAATATTCTATGCACACCTTTCGGACTCGGTTCAATTGATAAAATACATCATACTGATTGTGAAAAAAATATCGCAGACTGTTTTAAAACCTAACACCGCAGAAATAAAAGATAGGGTCACAAAAAGACGGATCGCTAGTGAATGGACAAATTCTCCAGTACACGAACGGCGAGTAACCAGTGAATGGATTCGCGATCAAGGGCTACTATGTAACGGATGGTCGATTGGTCAGGCAGATGTATAGATGAGTCGAAGATGGTGATGTAAAATAGTTGAAGTCGTTTATTAGTCGGAGAGTATTCGGGTGTGTACTGTACTGGTCGTCGGTCTGAGCTGAACTAATTGAAGTGGGCGTGAAGCTGAGGGCTTCGCGCTCGTTTTTACAAAGGAACAAAGTCTCGAGGATGGTTAGTCTAAGCTGATGACTAGCCGCTCACGGCGGTCCAGATGCGCGATAGCCTTAAGGGCTTCTCTGAAGAGTCCTTAAGAGTATCGAACGGAAAGCAATATGCCCCGTATCGATATGCATGAGTAAATATTCGAAATCAAATAATTAAGGCTCGGGCCGTTACACATACGTAGATATGAAAATAACTCACTAAGTTAATATTTCCTTTAATCATTCGAGTTAAATATTAGATTATAACGATCACAGTGTTTTTTACTTAAATAATATTAATAATAATACTGATAAAGCAAAAAAAACACTTATTACCTTCTTAGGGAAAATCGTAATAAAGCCTGTCTCGTCTCAGTCTCAAGATTGAAAGGAATGTTCAAAATAATAACGTGGTTATGATCATTTCGCATTATCCGTGGTTTTTACTGATCCGTGGGTAATTCGGTGCCACTTGTCCCGTACAATCGAGGTGATACTGTATCGCGTAGTTCGAACTCTCGTGTTTATTTGGGACTGGATAGAAGCGAGCATCAATTTTCGAAGTATCAGTGAGATAAAAAAAAACCATTCCCATATATTTTATCCCTAGAAATTGTGTGCTGCAATGAAGTTATCGACAGAACGTATTTCAATTACTTGAAGAGCATCGCCTTTATCGAGCTAATCCCAAGCGTGTCGACGTCTGACCACACGAGGCTGTAACTACTTGCAGACCAGACACCGCGACTTGCCGGTGAACTGAGGGAAATTTTTGATACATATCTTGTTTGTAAACCAACATTGCGATAAAAAACGTCTGTATACCCATACAAACGTCAGGATGACGACGTGAAAATACAGGCGTTTTTAGCTACAAAATGATTAGCAATAAAAAAAAATCTGCCGCATATATTTTATCCCTACAAATTGTGTGTTGCGATACAGTTATCGACAAAACTACTTGAAGAGCTACGCCGTTATCGAGGTAATTTCAAGTTCACGCAGGTCTGAAAACACGAGACCGTAACTACTTGCAGGGCAGTAGTCACAAAATTGTTGGATTTTGCGTCTCGGGGCCAGGCTGTGATATTGGAGATGAACAATTGACAAAAAAAAAAAAACGCGATCCGACCGCTAATATCCATTGCAGTTGATCAATGGCAGCCATTAATTTTTTATAAAAATTACACATTAAGAATAATAAAAATAAAAAAAATCATTTTAACTTTTGACAATTATAGTGAAAGGAGGGTTAAAAGCGTGTATCATGTTTCCATATATTTGAAGATACCGCCGGTATAATAACAATAATAGGTACGGCGAAGGTGGAGATGGGAAAAAAAAATTTGACGATACATTATCTACAAAAAATCTATAAAAAAACTTTAAACTTTTTTTTCTGCCCAATGTTTGTATACTCGGGCAGTTGAGAGTACGGTTCGATAGATGTACGACGTACAATAATAAAGCCCGTCGAAACCACTATACGGTGTCGTGTCCTCACCCCGAAGTCCCGATTTCCGAGTACAACAGGCGTTAAACATTTTTCTGGAACAGCTAAAACTATGAGATCAGATGCAAACATTTTGTTTTTACTGTCACAGGAAAATAAAAATACTCACTTCTTGCTTTTACCCACAAGTTGTCGAGTTCAACTGCAGAAAATTAGGCAACGCGTGTACCCACGATTTAATTGCTATACTCGACTCAAGCGACGGACAAAGGCAAACGAGTGCGTGTATCGCACGAGTCGAATTGTCAAACCCCATAGGCTGATGTCGTTGGAGGGGATAGCAGTGTATTGCACGAAACACGTAAGCTGATATGACGAGATCGACGGAAAGAGAGACACTCTCCGATCCATATCGATAAGCGACAGAAGTCGGTCCTCGAGGACTCTCATTATTTGTCGAGAATATTGTCAAAATTATAATTGAAATTATAATTATTTTGGCTTTTGTATAATTAAGTATCGTCAAAATTGTACAGTAAAATGTGTGCGTATCAAAATGATAAGTTACACGCAACGTGAATTAATAAACTTATATTTTGGCTATCAATTTCTCCGTACTATTCTGCTAATTTTTGCAAATTTATTCTCTCCTGGATCAGAGGATAAGACTTATTATATAAAGGTTCGATTAGAGAATCGAACCTTTAAATTTTCATTGTCGATTAAAAGTAGTCAAATTCGAAAATATAGTTTATTAGTTACGTGAAGACTAATCGTTTAAAAGCAAAGTCTGTATCGTTATGTACATAACGAGATAAGTCAAGACTCGTATCTATACGTCACTACTCAATCATTTTAAATCGGCCGCATTAACCACTGTTCGTAATCATCAGTTGAGGCGTGATTTTCTTTACTGAATTAACACATCGCTGTTTCCGCTACATTAGGTTTTATGTATTAATCACCATTTACTCAACAAAGCCAATTATCAGCCTGCAGTGTAGATTGAAATAGGCAGGTTTATCGATAAGTAAATTATAATCACTCGAAATATAGGAAAGCCACGTGAATTAAAAATGCGTGTGTGAGGCAAGTAGGAAATCAATTTGGGACAATCTGTACAGGGTTAATACCGAGAAAATGTCTGACGTAGATAAATACAGAAGGTTTTGTTTTACATTTTGGCTGTACAAAAAATAAAGGGGGATAGGGAACGTATGGAATAAAATGACTTGCAATGAAATAATTATAATCATCCGAGGTACAAGAAAGGCACGTGAATTAAAAATAATATTAGACGCAGAACATAATTAATATGAAAAATTATCGCCGCCTCACTACCGTCGGTGACATCAGTGAGAAATTAATTTCCGGCAACACGGAGAAAAATTTAAATGTTGGGTTTTTATTGATTCATGAAAATGCATGAATAAATAAAAACTGTATTATAGCAAACATTCTATTCCAACGTTTCAGCTCGCAAGAAAACATTGATTCTCTCGTTACCCAATTAATATAATTTTTTCAAAAATATCGGCAAACTCTCAAACCGTGAAAAAAACCTCCCGTTAACAGCAACTAATTCTGTTTTCAATAAAAAATTTTAAAAATACTATTTTGGATATTCATTGTTTCTCGAAAAGCTCGTCAGCGATGTGCTTTCCCGGTGTCGTTGATTCTCACGGCTATCGGGCGCACCATCGCGAGGGCTGTCGCGAGTGTGACCATACGAGGACCTCGACTACTTGCGAGCATCTGCTCCCCGGGCCTGGTCCACTCTGCGGAACTTTGCATATAGGGCGCGGTTGTTTCAGCCCTCCTATCTCATCCACAGCCAGGGTGCTATCGTTCTCGATCCGTCCTTCTCGTCGTCCAGTAATGCAAATTTCTCTGTACTGACATCGGATACTGCTGTGCACGGTATATCACACGGCTTCGTTACCGTATCGGGGAATAACGTATCTACTCTTGATTTATATCCCTACCGCCTCGTATTCAATTTCTCCGTGACGAAGGAACCCTATATGTGCTGTCCGCGTGTGTGTTGAACGAATACGATGCAGGGGCGTCACGTGTGGATGTAAGGATGCACGTGAAATATACGAGCGTCAAGTTTTCGTTGAACGGTAGGGAAAAAGAGGAGGGGCGGCGGAAGTATGGAAAGCGAAATGGAAGGGTCTGAGGAGAGAAGAAGAGAAGGAAAAAGGGTAAGGTGAGGTTGGAGAGAATTTGTGAGTTTGGACGGAAGAATAGGTAAAGGGGTGGGGACGAGAGGTTTTGATGGGATGGGGTGGGGTGGGGGGGGTGGAATATACGTTTGGGTTCGATGTCACCGTGTGAGAAACGCGGTAATAGATATCGATATTGCATCCAAAGGCATCAATCACTTACGGGGCGGTCGGCGCGGGGCCGCTTTCCGCCAGTCGACGATGATAAATTTCACCTCGCCCACGTACCATCGTGTACAGCCTCCGCATATGCATATATAACCGTCGTGCTAACTGCATGAAAGTCTTTTTTTTTCGAAATATAATTGAGAATGTAAAATGAATGAAAGATAAAAATAATGAAGTAAAAAAGATGATCGTATTTGGGTATTTTGGACGAGTCGGATAGGGGGGAAGAACAATTAGGGCGACCGAGAGGATAGGGTCGAGAGCGGGTGGGAAATAATGAACCGGGCGCATCGCTCGGAAAAATGCAATTTTTGCTTCCTCATAGAGGAAGCTTTGTTCTGGTAAAAAAAAAAGAAATCGAGATTTTTATGAAAACATGTTCAGAATGTTTCAAAGCGTTGAAAAATCACATTTTTTAACAATGTCCGGATGTATGTATGTGTATGTGCGTGTGTGTGTGTGTGAATCAGATGTGAAAAATTTAAACCTATCTAACTCGACAATGCCTCGACCGACCAAGCTGGAATTGCAGACATGCAGTATGTGTGGTTAATAGTCAATGTTTCTGCAGAATTTTACAAGAAAATGTGCAGTTGTTTTTTTTTTGTACGGCATTTTTTATTGCTTCAAACATGTCGGTTCGCACTCTAGAACTCACAACTTTTTTGCTATCTGGCTAAAAATGCGTACACAGCAGGAATATGATCACCCGATGATCCCTATAAAATTTTGAGAGAATCGATCGAGCCGTAAAAATTTTATGTCATTTTGAATTTTTTGAATTTCATGAAAAATTAGTATTTCACTTTAGCCGTAATTATTCTCATTAAATATAAATCTGTGAATAAAATAAGTGGTAGATTCATCATCAGCGTGGAAAAAAATACATGAAATATAGTTCCGGAGCGAAGACTAGAGAGACTAACGAAAAAGTTTATCAGCAGTTGTTATAGCCAAAATTGGAAAAATGAGTGATTTTGCGTATCTTTAAACAGCGATTTCTTTGCTTCCTGATAGCATCGCGGAGAAATCCAGGTGCCTATCATGTTCTACGGCAAGAAATACACAAGACGATGTATATGACGGGGTTGAAAAAGCTAGAGAAGCTTGGTATCATTTGGATTTACCGGTAAAAGTCGAAAGAGCAAAAAAAAAAAAAAAAAAAAAAAATCAGCATCGCATAATTCTATGCATTTCTTGGCCCCAAGCACTGATCGGACACGGTGAAGCGTGACGATGGTGTATTTTTACACGTTGAATCTGAATCGGCCAGCCGCTTTGCATAAAAGTCTAACACGACGTTGACGTTGAGAAAAGTTGAAAATTGAAATTCTCATTGTGATTTCTCATAATTTTCCGTTATTCGCGAAGCTTCCCTATCGGTACCCGCGACCGCTGTTTCGACGATTGTAGCACTATCGCCTCGAAACAAACTGCTGGTTATCACCCGTATTCGCGGCAAGAAGTCATGTTTGACTGTTCCGATCAGAAAACAACTACAAATTCGATTTGCCGAGGACCTTGCAGTAGTTCAGCTCGAGGCGGTGGCGCTGAATTCGGTCAAATTTTCCGTTTTTTTTTGCGGTGGATTTCAGGCACAAACTGACCGGTTATATTTATAATCGAAATGCTGTCGAGGGTACCGATAGGGTTCCTCTATCAAGAAGCCAAAAATACCGAAAATGCTTTCTCATAGAAGAAACTTCGTGGTTAAAGGAACATTATGAGAAAGCGACATGAAAATTTTAATTTTCAACTTTTAAAAATAAATAATAGCATACAAATTTCACCCGAGTTGTAAACGTAATTTTTTTAAAATATTTTGTTTGTAAAATCGCACTGCCATCTGTAGGTGACATACTATCATATCGCACGACTAGAACAACAGTGTAATAATTTGTATGGTAATACCATAAGAGATGTTAGACTGTTGCTTTAGGGGGGGGGGGGGGGGGGGGGGGGGGCGATATGTGGTTTTTTTGTGTTCAGTTTTTATTTAATTTTTTTTGCATCTCGACGTTACTTTGAGTGAGAAGAGGGTACTTTGAGCTCGACCGGCGAAACTCTCAACATACGTGCCAATAGTTATTTAAAATATAGAATTTCGTTATAATTATTGAAATATATTGAGAGTATAATATTTACGCCTTCGTGCGGGAGGGTTACAATTTTAACAGCTCGGTGAACAAAGGTTTCGAAATTCGACGAACATTTATTGTCCGCGAACGTGTAAATTAATTTTTCCCGTCGATTTAACACATTCGGTTTTGTTGAGAATCGCGTTTTTAACTGGAAAATAAGTGTAACATCAACGATAAAAAAATATGTCGACATTCCCAGGCGAGCAATAATTGTTAAATGTATTCAAACCTTGTTTTTTATGGTACAGATTTTCTTTTCTTCCGGTTCTGGTGAAAAATAAAAATGTGAAAAAGTCCACACATGTGCATGTCAGTGTAATTTCGATGTCCAATCGATTTTACGACAAACTGAACTCAATATCTCCGAAAAGCAGTAAATGTCCCCGAAAATTGAGCAATCAACTTCGGTCCAAATTGAAACAAAATTGCTCATCGGCCTTTGATCCAGCTATTCGATTAATCGAATTCGTCGCTTTGTAGAGCGGTGTGCATCACGTTCGTTTAATTTTTTTGTTTGTTTTTTTTTATACGAATTTACACAATAAAGTATTTGGAGTGTGAAAAATATAAATGAACAAAATTCCGTCGTATTCGTTCTCCACATCATTGTCCGGTATGGATTTTGATTAAAAAAAAATCACCGAATCGCAACATCGAGACTGGGTGGGAACGATAAAAGGTTACTTTTTTTCCCCGATATATTCGTTAAATGCAACGGTCCAAAAAATTCGTGTAAATACTAAAGAGTATCGGAGTGCTCTCCGCAGTCCGTCCGACTTTCGCATACGCGTCATTGGCATGCTCTCCAACGATTTTCCATCGAGTACTCTTCGCTGTGTAGCTGGCGGGATTAAAATTGTTTAAATTCGAACAAAGCTATAAAAAAGTGCAAAATAATTCACACAGGGCATCCTCATAGAGGAAACTCAACATATAAAACATAAAAAAAAAATATATGAAATATAAAATGTGTAAAATAATCGTACATATTATTTATATCTGTTATTGTTAAATAACGTATACAAACGAAATATATTAAATTTAAACGTTATGAAATTTTAACGGTCAAAATTCACCAGTGATCCACCGATTAATAATTACAGATCAAAATTGTAGACTATTCTAAGTCTGACACGAAAATCTTGTTTTTTTCTTTATTTTTTTTTACAGTTTCCTATATGAGGAAGCAAGAAGAACAAAAGATGAATCAAAATTCTCGTAAAGAATTTAACGAGCTTCAAGATAATTTGCTTTATCCGAAGCTTGGAAAGAACGTATGCCTAATGTAACGCTTATGCGTAATCTAGATGTAACGCTTATGCGTAGGCTCGTCAGGTATGAGGGCTATGAAAAAGCTCGAGAGGCGACCGAACGCATAGCCCAGGTTAAGATGAGAAAAAGAGTGCGGCAAGGGCCTCGCATACCTCTTACCCTATAACTCGCACCTCCGTCGGCCTGCGAAAGGCTTCACTCCGGCACCCCTAGTCTCATATGTTTACAGATATATATATGTGAAATTCGCATATATATATGTATATATATGATATATATGCATATATATAGCATTTGGGAATGCATCGCAAACGGTTTTCATTTTGCCAACGGAATATGATTTGCCGTACGGTTGGGCATGTAGGTTAAAGCTTTCGTGCTCCATGGCCGGGGGAGGGGAGGGGTTGAAGCTTTCCGCTCTCTTCTCCACGGGTCCCAGCTTCCTCCCTCGGTCATTCTTTTTATCTTTCTCTTTTTCTTTCGTTCCTACCATTTCCACCTTCCGTCTGCTCTCACTCACGCGCTCTCTCCCTCTTTCTTTTTCTTTAACTTTTTTTTCCTTTATCTTTCTTTATTTGCTTTCCTTCTCAGACCAACGGCGAGAGCCAGTCATCCAGCTTTACGTGACTCAGTTGGGTTGCGCGTACACGTAACTTGGCCGAAGTAACCCTCTTCTCACGTGGGCTCCACGGCTTGACCCTACTACCTCTTCGCTCGTTCCTCCCCCCCTACCTGGCGCAGAGACAGTCACGCGAATTTGCGTTCGCTCTTCTAACTTTCATTTCACTTTATAAAGCAAGCTGTTTTTTCAGCTGCATTTCTTTTTACACCCCAACAACGCGCAGCGTTCTTCTGCCTCGTCCAATACCTTTCTCGCGAGAATTTATTTGCTTTCCGGAAGCCGGTATTTGAATCAATACTCGAAATGTTGATTAACTATGATGGCATTTTTTTCGGTTACGAGTTCCAAGTTTTTTTTTCGTTACCAATATAGTAGAACCTCGATTAGGGCAACGCTCAATTATCCGAATTATGACTCCGTTTATGCGAGCACTCGGTTATCGAAACATTATATAATGTTGCTCGGCGCGAAAAAACGGTACAGTGGAATCTCGATTATTCGAACGAATTGGGACCGGAGCTCGTTCGGATTAACGAAAATTCAAATAACAGAATTGTGAAGCTGTGTTAAGCAATATAATACGATACATATAGAATAAATTGCGGTACGCATATTTGTAAAATAATTATGATATATATATGAGGAATAACGTGATGCATCGATTTTTGTAATATTCAATGGTAACTTCATCACGAAATCCACAATTTTCGTTTGGCGCATGAACGTTGTACAATTTTTCAGAGATTGTCGATTTCCCAACGTCATACGAGCGCGCTAACGATGTGCTGGTCCCTCATTGAGTTTCGAGAGAACTTCTAATTTTTAGTCCACCGTTTACTCCATTATGCTTATTACGCTTAGAGGTTGAAGGGCTGGACGTTGAAGCCATCACGTCCCACTACGAG